>CM040189.1:108559352-108566852 GCA_022606455.1 Callitettix versicolor | reverse complement strand
TGGTTCAGTCTAAGGCCAGGCGGCCACCAAATGCGGTCGGAGTTTCGCTGAGCTGAGGCGTGCATAACGGAGCTGGACGGAATGAAGTTGAAGTGCAACCGGAAGCGGAGTTCAGTCAGTTTAAAGAAAGCCTTTGTATCTTTTAAATCTAAATATTTAGACCTACTTTAACGGATTCTATAGCAACTATTATGTTTAAAACCGTACCTAGGCAACGCTAACAAAGGTAACGAGAAATAATAAGTTTATAGGCGTGGTCAACATGGTAAGGAAAGCGGAGTCACCTTGAAAACCGAACCAGGACAGAGTCAAAGCTGCGCGGAGCGGAAATGAGCAACGCCTCTTTACTCCGCTCAGATCCGATACGCTTTCAGTGACCGTACCTACATTAAGAACTATACGTTAGATTTTGAATGCTTTTTTGGAATTAACAGAAGTTCTGTAGCTCCAACACAGCAGCTTAAAAGCTTTTTGTGTACCCCTATCACTTCACCTTAAACCGACTGTCCTTGACGAGCTCCAGAATCTTGTGTAAGGTGTTTTGGTTGAACTCCTGATTTGGTTGCTGAGGTCCAAACAGCACCTTGCGCTCAAGGAGTACGTGTGCTGCGGTTTCAACACCCTGCCCGTACGAACTACACTCAGGCGACATTTGTAACAATCCCACCTTATATAGATGGTTCCGGATGTGGCCGTGTCAGGTGATCAAGGCGACGACCTGCCTCAGTGACCTCTTGTTCAATTAAACAAGTATCCTTGTCAGTACAGAGTCTGGTTTTGAGAGAAGGCCATTGCCAAGTCGTTAGCCAGGGAACTGTTTCCATCGTTTGATGTGTTTTTCACTACCCAAGCCCATTTCCTTACTGCACCAGTTGTACGAATAATCCCGCACGCGGGCTCTGGGCCCACTAGTCCGTCAGCAGCTCTTTCGTTTCCCTCAATCCTGCAATGCCTAGATACCCATCCTAATAGCAACATATTAGCATTCTATAGGACACAGAGGGAGCGGAAAGAATCCCATACCAACTTGGATGTGATTTCTACAGAGCTGAGAGCCTGTAATGCCGCCTAGGTGTATGTCAGTAGTAGAATGTCCTTACCTGTAAGTCCTTTCTGTAATAAAATGCTTATAAAGATTGCTTAGTTCGCTACGCTAAGCACTTGGTGCCCCCTCCCCCGGCTTAAGATGGTCAAATGCCGAGGAATCACTGTTTCTCTGTAATGTTGTGTATGTAATTTCTGTGCACGTGAAGATCACTGTTTCCCTGTAGTTTTGTTTAGGTATCTTCTGTACACGTGAAGATCACCGTTTCCCTGTAATTTTGTTTATGTAACTTCTGTACACGTAAAAATCACTTTCCCTGTAATTTTATTTATATAATTTTGTACACGTGAATATCACTGTTTCCCTGTAATTTTGTTTATGTAACTTCTGTACACGTTAAGATTACTGTTTCCCTGTAATTTTGTTTATGTAACTTCTGTACACGTAAAAATCACTTTCCCTGTAATTTTGTTTATATAATTCTGTACACGTGAAGATCACGGTTTCCCTGTAAATTTGTTTATGTAACTTCTGTACACGTTAAGCTTACTGTTTCCCTGTAATTTTGTTTATGTAACTTCCGTACACGTAAAATCGCTTTCCCTGTAATTTTGTTTATATAATTCTGTACACTTGAAGATCACTGTTTCCCTGTAATTTTGTTAATGTAACTTCTGTACACTTGAAGATCACTGTTTCGCTGTAATTTTGTTTATGTAACTTCTGTACACGTAAAAATCACTTTCCCTGTAATTTTGTTTATGTAATTATGTACACGTAAAGATCACTGTTTACCCGTAATTTTGTTTCTGTAACTTCTGTACACGTGAAGATTACTGTTTCCCTATAATTTTGTTTACATAACTTTTATACACGTGAAGATCAATTTTTCCTTGTAATTTTGTTTATTCTGTACACGTGAAGGTCACTGTTTCCATCTACTTTTGTTTATGTAATTCTGTGCACGTGAAGATCACTGTTTCCCTCTAATTTTATTTACGTAAATTTTATACACTTGAAGAGATAGTTGGAAGAAGTACTGTGCTTTTAATGACACAAAAGACGGGCGCGGTTCGAAGCTGTCTTGCTGTCGTAATGGAAACGAATATTCAACAATATTGTGTTACACGCGTAAATTACCTTTTAAACTTTAAAACAACGTTGATAATAGAAAAATACTGAAAGGCTGTCGGATTGATTACGGTGTTTTCAGAGAAATTTGAACATTTTTAATGATACAACTATATACATATTATATATATAGCTCATTTTCCATTGCAAGTTGCCTAATAAATTTTTAACTGTAAAAACAAATTCGTCGTAAATTATTCGAGATAAGCGAACAACACCCCATCTGAGTTATGATTGCGGAAGATAAGGGAACTTGTTTTAAATTATAAACTCTCGAGGTAAGTTAATACTTTGCCCGTGAGTTATGTACTACCAAGTGAACCGACTTACGTTGTAAATCTAAATTTTAAACTGTAAAATAAACCTTCGACGCGAAGGGATGAACTTTCCTGTAACTTGCTCGCTTCGCACTGCGCTAGCGTTTGTTGCATTAGTGAATAGTTAATTAATTAATTCGGGTTAATTAGAAAACTTATATATGGTACAGTAGTGCTAGCAGTAACTTGGCTAGAACTGTCGTGCAAACTAATTTTGTACGATGACAATGTGTGTGTGTGTGTGTGTGTGTGTGTGTGTGTGTGTGTGTGTGTGTGTGTGTGTGTGTGTGTGTGTGTGTGTGTGTGTGTGTGTGTGTGTGTGTGTGTGTGTGTGTGTGTGTGTGTGTGTGTGTGTGTGTGTGTGTGTGTGTGTGTGTGTGTGTGTGTGTGTGTGTGTGTGTGTGTGTGTGTGTGTGTGTGTGTGTGTGTGTGTGTGTGTGTGTGTGTGTGTGTGTGTGTGTGTGTGTGTGTGTGTGTGTGTGTGTGTGTGTGTGTGTGTGTGTGTGTGTGTGTGTGTGTGTGTGTGTGTGTGTGTGTGTGTGTGTGTGTGTGTGTGTGTGTGTGTGTGTGTGTGTGTGTGTGTGTGTGTGTGTGTGTGTGTGTGTGTGTGTGTGTGTGTGTGTGGTGTTTGTGTGTGTGTGTGTGTGTGGTGTGTTTATGTGTGTGTTGTGTGTGTGTGTGTGTGTGTGTGTGTGTGTGTGTGTGTGTGTGTGTGTGAGTGTGTGTGTGTGTGTGTGTGTGTGTGTGTGTGTGTGTGTGTGTGTGTGTGTGTGTGTGTGTGTGTGTGTGTGTGTGTGAGTGAGTGAGTGAGTGTGTGAGTGTGTGTGGTGTGTGTGGTGTGTTTGTGTGTGAGTGTGTGTGGTGTGTGTGGTGTGTTTGTGTGTGTTTGTGTGTGTGTGTGGTGTTTGTGTGTGTGTGTGTGTGTTTTTTGTGTGTATGTGTGTGTTGTGTGTGTTGTGTGTGTGCGTGCGCGCGTGCGTCTGTGAACATCTCAATTCAAAACACAGCTGTTAAAATAACGGTTGAATGATTGGCAGGATGGAAGCGATTTTCCAAGATTTGCATTGAATAACATTGAAGGAATATTTCGATATTTTAAAAGCAGGTACATTTGTAGCGAATTTCGTTAATCAGCTATTAGAGCTGCCGTCATGGCAAGACCCATACTCAGGACCTTGAAATCAGAACCGATGCTGAACTTTAGGCCACTCTTGTCGTTAAACATTTCTTTCTTTATTTATTTTTAAAAAAATATGTCGTAAATTTTTTAAACATATAACACAGGAAAAGTTGTACTCGTAGATGCCATAGATTATGGTAATTGTTGTGAATAGTTCGTTAAAAGCATGCAACAATTTCAAAATAGCGACCATTCCAAATATTAAAAAATCTTAACGTCTTTGGTTTAATATTTTTTTAATCTGATCCCACCAATCATCGTGGAATTGAAAATCACTTAATCAGCGTTAAAAATGGCAAAAGTCAACGTTTTGAATTTTTAGTATGCATTAAAGTTAATAATTTGTCTACGATCATTCTCGTATTTATATGTCAGTTGAATATGTTAATTTTATGCACATTTTATTGCTAGAGATAAAATTAACTTTATAAAAGGGTTAGAATAAAAAAATGATTTTTAGAACTTCGCTTATATCACGTCAACGAGACGTCTGCTTACCGCCATTATTGTATTAATGAAATTGAATAATTCTAAAGGAATTTGAAATGAAGAAATCACATTTCTTGTGGGTAAAAAACTTAAGCTCATTTTTTTGTTAACCTAAGAATCAATTTGAATTTGGCGCTTTAAATAAAATTTACCTAAGTGTTTTCACAGTTCGTAAAATATTTTTTCGCTACTTAAAATATTAAGTACTAAAAACTCGTTAAGCGGCGAAAACCCCTTGTGTTTGCCAAAAAAAACTTTCTAAAAATTCTGTTGTAAAGTTATGAAGTAAAATTTTTTAAATTGGCTCAATAGATTTTTGCTGAAATTTTGTAGCCATAAAATTCTTTCGTAACTAAAGTCAGAGCTGAAAATGTCCTTGCTGAGTTCTAATTTTTTTCTTGAACTGTAAATACTTTTTATTTACAATTTCTTACGCTATTAGGATGTCATGAATTCTGAAAAAATTGATGAAATTCAACAGAGTAGATCCGACCGTTCATGTGTATAAAAAAAAAAAAAAAAAATACGGCCATATGTTTTCTTTGTGCGTATGAACATGTACCATATTGTAGGGCTGGTTGTTTTGTTGGATTTTTCACGTCAATTTGTACCGATCAGCTGTTTCATTGAACAGCTGACAGGTTATAATAAGTTTTAGATTACGTTGTTAAAAAATAACTACGTTATTGTAAAAGATCATTTGTTTTATATTAATTCGTAACAATCAGCTCATTTCACTAAACAGCTGAATAGGCTATAATAAGTTTTAGGTTATGTTGTTAAAAACTAGCAGTGTTATATTAAAAGATCAGTTGTTTGATATTAATTCTTAACGATCAGCTGATTTCATTGAACAGCTGATAGATTATAATAAGTTTTATGTTAATTTGTCGTGTTTTAAAACAAATTATAGTAGGCCTACTTAAAATAAAAAGGAAGAGAAAACATGATACATGATTTTTATTTTTGGTTCAATAACATAAATTTTTTTCAGGTATTTTAAAATAATTAATTTAATGTGAAAAGGTTTGTGCAACTTTTATTTAAATTAATGTTTTCTCATTTTGTTTACAGATCGTGGAATGTTAACGCCATGGAGTTGACGACTCTACACGTAAGTGGATGTTTTCGTTTGTTTACTGCTGATGCACACTGGATTTGTTTTGTACGTTTTTATGTTGTTAGTGAATATATTTTGGACAATTTGCGGTGATCGTGGGAAAAAAATGATTTATAGTTTTTAATGCGGGCATATATGTTTTCAAATATTAATAGATTTCTTGAAGAATTGGGTATAAAATTTGGGAACAACTCCATATACCTCAGTATTGAGTGATTACTCTCGTATTTTGAGCAAAAATCGATTTAATGAATTAAATTTTCTTTTAGAAATTTATAAAGGGTGGTTCAATAACAAAGCTGGTCTTTAACATATGTTATTATTATTTGCGTATAGACCCGGTTGGTTCACGCAAAGCACTCCTCGTGTCTTGTTCCTTCTAATCCTCCACACCTCCCTCATCCTGTCCCCATGGATCCTCTTCCGCTCCTTCGTCCATTTTATCCCTGCTCTCTTTGGGATTTCATTCTCTGGAACCTTCCAACCGAGCATCTTTCTCCTGTATGCGTTCCTGTCTTCAATGTCTGTTGTGTCTATTCCTGCGTCATGTAGGTCTATTATGACTTGTGTGATCCACGACGTTGTTGATTTGACTCTTTGTATATACTTCTGTTGGCAAGTCTCGTTGGGAGTCTACTGATGTGGCCATAGAATTGAAGCCTCCTTCTTCTGATATCCGCTGCCAGGTTCGATATCTTCTGTGTGGTCTTCCGGGAGTGCAACCTGTATCCGTCTTCTGTTAATCTTGGGCCAAGGATCTTCCTCAAGATTTTGCGTTCTTCCTTCAAAATGTCTTCCATGGTACCTTTTGTGTGGAGTGCCAGCGTATCGTTTGCGTATAATGCCTTGGTTTTATGACTGTGTTGTAGTGTCTGATTTTTGTATATATTTCTTGTATATATATATATATATATATATATATATATATATATATATATATATATATATAAACATTGCGAATGAAAAATTATGTCTGAATTTGTCCTCCATGACTTGCTCTTCATGTTGCACCTGTATCAGTGAAATTTGTTTTAAGTTTCAGACAGATGTTCTGCTCGTTTGGGCGATGTCATTGCGAATATTTTCCTTTAGTTGCGGCGTAGTTCCAGGATTATTTTCATAAATTTGCGATTTTAAATACACCCCTCGCCCCAAAGGAAGAAGTCACAGGATGTTAGGTCACGTGACTTTGGTAGCCAATTCTGATTGTTAAAAGGACTCGGGTCGGACGATTGTTTATTCCTCAACAATCGTGTAGTACGAGGAACAGCAGGTAGTGCATCCTGATTGAACAATAATTGTTCACGTACTGTCATTACATTTCCATGTAACGTTGTTCACATATTGTCATTACATTTCCATGTAACGTTGTTCACGTACTGTCATTACATTTCCATGTAACATTGTTCACGTACTGTCATTACATTTCCATGTAACGTTGTTCACGTACTGTCATTACATTTCCATGTAATGTTGTTCACGTACTATCATTACATTTACATGTAACGCTGTTCATGTACTGTCATTACATTTCCATGTAACGTTGTTCACGTACTGTCATTACATTTCCATGTAACGTTGTTCACGTACTGTCATTAAATTTCCATGTAACGTTTTTCACGTACTGTCATTACATTTCCATGTAACGTTGTTCACGTACTGTCATTTCATATCCATGTAATGTTTTTCACGTACTATCATTACATTTCCATGTAACGTTGTTCACGTACTGTCATTTCATATCCATGTAATGTTTTTCACGTACTATCATTACATTTCCATGTAACGTTGTTCACGTACTGTCATTACATTTCCATTCTCATCCTCAAAAAAAAGCCTGACGACACCACCCAAAATCCACCCCACACAGTTACGCTTTGCGGATACATTATCTTGTGATAGTTTTCTTTGTGTTTAACGTCCGACTATTGTGCACACTTTGGCTGATGCAGACGATGGGATGATTTATAGCGTATGAAAATGCCAAGCCCTGGCCGGGAATCGAACACGGGTCCTCGGGGTGAAAGCCTAGTACGCTATCAACTAGGCCATTGAGGCGGCCTTCTTGTGATGGGTTACGCAAGGGTTTTCTGCCCCCTAAATGCTACAGTTCTGTTTATATATGCAAGTTTATAATATTTATAAATTACATTGAACACCTGTGTGCATACGTTAGACTCAGAAGTGACATTGTTCCGACGTATCGCCACAATCCACC
>CM040189.1:108539352-108556852 GCA_022606455.1 Callitettix versicolor | reverse complement strand
ATACCCACGCTTAGAATCCAATCATTAAATCGTGGACGGCTGAAGTCGGATTAAAATCAATGCGATGCGTGTTTAATCCCTCCATTGGTTAATACTAATTACCGAAGTAATTAAACAATAAACTGTCTAAATTGTTGGTTTTACGTTAAGACGCATATACAGTAGTTGGCAAAGGTTATATAGATTTCGTGGCAGTTTAAATATAACTTCTTCTTTTTTTCTTACTATTTCTTTAATCTGATTTATAAATAGGGCCTACAGTAACGGGATGATTAGATAAAATAATTGATTGTTGAAAAAAAACTTTTTAAATATTTTTTTTTAGTAAATAATTGAAAGTACAAGAATAGCCATTATGGGTACAATACGAAAAAATATTATTTTCTGAACACTACGTCTACCAAATGTCCTCCATTGCAATTAAATTCATTCCTAGAGCCTGGTTTTTAAGTTTTGCTTGACCTCTCGCAGCATGTTGACAGGTATTGCCGCAATCTCGACTACAATTCGTTGTTTGAGGGCTTCAATGGTTGTGGGTGGATCTGCTTGAAACACTTTTGTTTTTAGATATCCCCATAAAACAAAAACAGTTATCCCCCCCAGATGTGTCACTTATTCCAATGCGAAGGGCATGTTATTTGGTTGATTGGCGAAGATTTTTAACCATAGCCTGTTGAACAGCTGCGATGTTTTCAGGTGTTCGAACAGTTTTTACAATCCTGACTTTTTTTAAGACGTTGATCCCGTTTGCTTGAGCTTGTTTATCCATGTTCGAATTGCATTATCTGACGGAACAGGCTGGTTACGCGGTACGTTAAAATGACGTCGAGTTTGCACAAAACTTTCGCCATTTTGATAATACGCTTTCATCGTGTAACCGCGTTGTTCACCCTTCCAATGTTCCATTGTAACAAAACGGTAGATTGTGCAGGTGGTGACGCGCCAGTAACCATCTCTTCACTACATGCCAACTTTATCTCAAGGCCAGCTACAATCATCCCGTTTCACTGGCGGACCCTGTATAAATACCCGTACTTTGTTTCCGATAAATCGAAGAAACAATACATAATCGTGTTATCTATGAACCAGGGGCCTGTGCGAAATTTCACACTATGAAAGTTATAAATAAACACAGCCTTTTGAATAAGTATTTCGTTTTCTTTAATAGATACAAACATGTTAGGTGAGTTAGTTACCCTTGAAAAGGCTACATACAATTGTCCGTGAGTAAAGACGATATTTGGTAAATACAATCCTGCTCTTTGAAGTGTTTGTCCCTGCGACTTGCTTATAGTAATAACAACGCAATTTTAATAGGTAACTCTCGACTAATCAGTTGAAAAGGCATGTTTGGTAACATCTAACTGTATTTTGAAATTTTAGTTGTACTTCGTATTTTATGATGTCCGTATTAACAATAGGTTAATGCCCCCACAGAGGGGTGCAGACTAGCTGCACCTATTGAGAGGATTTAGACGTCCCTCGCGGTATCCGAGTCTAACACACACTTACACTTACAACACTACACTTACGACTTTAACTTTTTACACTCACACTTACATTTAAGGAGGTGATAATAGCCTCATTTTGCTTTTCGCCTTAAAATAACAAAAAAAAGAAGATAAATGCACGATTGAAGGAGAAATCACAAATATATTTGTATAGAAACAGTGTTCAAAACATGTGTTTGGTATTCGAAATGCTTGGCATGGATAGAGGACTGTCAGTAGGACCACATAACCTGTAAGTTGATGAATTTTAATATTGAAATTGTTCTAAGCAAGTTATGCAAAACAGTGGCATTTGTAATGGTATTGTCTATTCGTGATTAGTAAGTTAGCTTCGTAAACTATACAAAATATTATCTGATTTGTGATGCCGCGCATGCGCATCTATGATGCCTATGGCAGTTAAATGTGTCTATGTAAAAATTGTACACAAACAGTAAGTTTTAACGGAAAATCGTTTTGCAATGTCAGAAGGAGGTTAACAAATTGTTCTAAAGATACCTCATTTATGCCTGTAAGAATAGTATGTGCTGAGAAAAAGGGATGTTGACTTGAGAAATAATATATATATCATAGATCGATCGGTAACATAGTGAGTCAGGCAGACCATTACGACCGGTCCTATATACAGAGTATCGAAACAATAGTTAGTGCGACAGTTAAGCAATTTACTTCAATTTGGCAATTGAAATTTAACGCCTCCCCCGCACCCCCCGCACCACCGTGACGTAACAGTTTTTCAGTTTTATATTACATTTTACGTCCTTACATAGATAGCCTGTCTTCTTCCAAACGCTTTCTCCTTATCTGCTGTTCTATGCCTTCCTGTTACACAGTGATCACCTCACATAGTTGTGTTCGTATCGCCGAAGTTGTGTTCAAACAATCCGGAGCCCCGTAGGCCTACAAGTTTGCCGGATTCAATTTGCCATTAGCCTATTAGGCGTCCTACCAAGAATTGACGGTAACACTGTTGCCAAGTTTACGTGGGCATTTCAACTTCCAAGTTTCACTTTGGGATAATGGAAGAAAATGGCGACGTTGAATGTGCACAAAGAGGGTTGCTATGATTATATTATGTAAGATACAACTGTTACGAACGGGGGGAGTTTCTAGCCGTAAGCTTTTACATGAGTGGTATGCGCAGGACTGTTACGAGGTAAACACCTAAAATGGGGTCTATGATTAAAAAAAAAAAAAAAAAAAACAAGGAGAGGTATAGAACGTTTTTTTTAAAAAAGAGAGCTTTCTAAATCAGAATTTTAGTGATTTCAGGGAATCAAAACGAAGTGAGTTTAAGTGCACGTAGTACAAATATTTTACAAAAATCTCCCCCCAGGTAGGTTACGGATCTCTGTGGATGGCTCCCCCTTCGTGGCAACCCTGGGTAAGCTAGTCCGAAGCAAGTCAGTCTGCTGTGTCTCTGAACTTACGCGTTTCAAGGTCGTAGGTTCGAGACTGCAGTCACTGCCGTAACCTTTATCCTTTCCATTAACGTCGATCTATCGTCCTAATTAATAGCCAAACTAGCATGAAGTTTACATTAAGAAAAAAATCGCTTAACCTCAAAATCAACGTATACAAATGGAAAAACGAATTTAGAAAGTTGTCTTTTTGAATAAAAATAAGTAGCAATAACATTTTCATTAGTTTTGCAATATGAAGTAATACACGACTTTTCGAGATTATGGGTCAAATCCCGCTCTTAAGTGCCTACACAAAAACTAAAGATGCATAAATATAGTTGCATAAACCTAGTTGGTCCATACTCTCGAAACGTGATGTATTGCTTTACGCGCACGCGCGTGCGCACACACACACACACACACACACACACACGCGCGCGCACGCGCGCAAATGATGCGAAATGTCCAAATTAGCAATTGTAATAATGTAATTAGTCCATCATTAAGTAACATTGTTGGTCATCAAATGCTGAACGGACCACGCATTCAAAACCTAACATACTGTTTTCAATGTAAATACGGCCACTGAAAGCGAAATGGAACTGAGCGGATTCAAGCGGCGTCGCTGGGTTCCGCTCTGCGTAGCTTCGACTATGTCTATGATCGGTGTTGAAGCTGCTCCGCTTCTCCCACCACACTGACTACGCCTCCAACCTTATTATTTCCTTACCTACGTTACGGGTTTTGAACATAATAGTTCCTCGAATCCGTTCGATTAGGCCTAATATTTAGATATACAGTCACAAACGCATTCTTTGAACTCCGCTTATGGTTACCGCTCAGCTCCGCTTGCCTCAGCTAAGCACAGCTCCGCATTTGGTGGCCATCAGACCTAATAATTTAAAAAAAGGAATAAAATTTTACGATTTCAGGGAAATTTTGTTTTATAGCAAATGCAGAGCTGAGCAGAAGGAACTAAACATTAAGGTTCAAAAACTGAACCTATTGTTTTTAATGTAAGTGAAACCACTGAAACCGACACGGCTCCGCTTAGCTCCTATAGGCTCGTATTAGACAGATCTCCTCGATTTCCGATCCGAAATGTGTACGGGAATAATTCAATACGATAATAAAGTTTATGTGATATTATTGTCTTACGTTACGCGTTGGTAAATTTAAAACACGTTTGAACCTTTTACTTACGTTCAAACTGTTTATTACCGCCGAACGTCACGTTGTCGCGTAAAAATAAAGATACGCGAACTTTTATGCCCGTAAAACAATAGCAGTAAAGCCGTCAAACTAGACGTAAATCTCCGCGGCCGTGTTGGAAGCACGACATAACGTTATACATAGTACGTTGTGAGCTGGGCGCATTAGGAGACAAACAGACGCCGGGCGGTGGTTGTTGCCAGGCAACGCCGTGACTCGCATAAACACCTCAGCCGGGTTATAATGTTCCATAATATTGACATATCCCTTCCTCCGTCATATTTTTCTCGTTTTATAAACAAGTTTCTAAAAATTTATTTAAAGGAGGGGTTGGTGCTGTCGTGCACCTTATGTTTGTATACGTGTAGAGTAGGTATAGCAAAATAAGCTAATTAATTAACTAAATCAATTGAAACAAATGAATCAGGTAAACGAAACTAGCTTTTTGTTTTTGTATAGTACTGAATCTTTGCGCATGTGTATGAGCCATATAATAATATAAATTTTTGAACCCAAAATACCTAAAATATCAACATTTTTATGAATTATAAATATACATTTTAAAGAAAATTGAAATAGTTTGCACACACACACACACGCACGCGCGCGCACGCACACACACACACTGTGTCCCACGAATAGGTTATACATTTGATTCTCCATTATTTTGTAATTCCTCCATTGATCATTTAAAAAGTATACATACTTTTCAAAGGAGATACTAGAAAAAGTATGTGAGAACAGCGTCTGGCTCAAGGCTAATATGCTCTGAGCCTGCATCTGGCTCAGATGCAAACCATACATCTGGCTAATGTTTGTAGAAACAAAATGGCGGCCGAAAGACAGTTTAAATAAAGTATATAACTGATTTTGTTATTTTTTCAAACAACATTTTATTTTTTAATTATTATTTTTTAAAATTTTATTACATAGAAACTAATTAAAAGACAACTAAACAGTAATGAAAATTTCATAAATCAGACCCATTCAATCTGCGAACCATCCACAACTAAGCACTGGTAACAACGCCGAAGAAATGAATCGTACGCCCTTGAAAATAACTCCTCAGGTATCCGAAGTAATTAATTCCTTTTCGATAATACGTTTTAAATCGTCATCGTTGTTGAAACTATGGATGAACACTTGTTCCTAAGAAAAGTATCTTATATATATATATATATATATATATATATATATATATATATATATATATATATATATATATATATATATATAAGGAAATTTGTGTGTGTGTGTGTGTGTGTGTGTAGGTATGTATGTTGTATGTATGTATGCATCACCGCAGAGGGGTGCAGACTAGCTGCACCTATTGAGAGGATTTAGACGTCCCTCGCGGTACCCGAGCCTAACACACTTACAGTTACAACACTACACTTACAACTTTAACACTTTACACTCACACTTACATTTATAGGGAGGCGACAATAGCATCAATGTGCTTTTCGCCTTAAAAAAATGAAAAATGGATGTATGCATTTTTATTTAAGGTATATAAGTGTATATTTATTTATTTATTACCAACTGTTCCTTCACACAAACATTTTAGTTACATAATAAGGACCTACAGGGAGCATACCTCTTTCTCTCTCTCTCTCTCTCTCTCTCTCTCTCTCTCTCTCTCTCTCTCTCTCTCTCTCTCTCTCTCTCTCTCTCTCTCTCTCTCTCTCTCTCTCTCTCTCTCTCTCTCTCTCTCTCTCTCTCTCTCTCTCTCTCTCTCTCTCTCTCTCTCTCTCTCTCTCTCTCTCTCTCTCTCTCTCTCTCTCTCTCTCTCTCTCTCTCTCTCTCTCTCTCTCTCTCTCTCTCTCTCTCTCTCTCTCTCTCTCTCTCTCTCTATATATATATATATATATATATATATATATATATATATATATATTATTATTATTATTATTATTTTGCACATAGACCCTGTTGGATCACGCAAAGCACTCCGATTCATGTCTTGTTCCTTCTAATCCTCCACACCTCCCTCATCCTGTCCCCATGGATCCTCTTCCGCTCCTCCGTCCATTTTACCCCTGCTCTCTTTGGGATTTCATTCTTTGGGATTTTCCACCCGAGCATCTTTCTCCTGTATGCGTTCCTGTCTTATATGTCTGTTGTGTCTATTTCTGCGTCATGTAGGTCTATTCTGACTTGTGTGATCCACGACGTTGTTGATTTGACTATTTGTATATACTTCTGTTGGCAAGTCTCGTTGGGAGTCTATTGATGTGTCCATAGAATTGAAGCCTCCTTCTTCTGATATCCGCTGCCAGGTTCGATATCTTCTGTGTGGTCTTCCGGGAGTGCAACCTGTATCCGTCTTCTGTTAATCTTGGACCAAGGATCTTCCTCAAGATTTTGCGTTCTTCCTTCAAAATGTCTTCCATGGTACCTTTTGTGTGGAGTGCCAGCGTATCGTTTGCGTATAATGCCTCCTGTTTTATGACTGTGTTGTAGTGTCTGATTTTTGTGTGCGTCGACATACATCTCTTATTGGAGATATCACGCGTTATACCAAGAACCCTCTTCATTCTCAGTAGCCGAACCTTTTGCGCAGCCTTCTCGCCACCTGTGGGTTCAAGAATTTCTCCCAGATATTTGAAGTGCTTGACTCTGTTTGTCTTACCATATTTTGTGTTTAGTTCTTGAATATTTAATTTTGTACAGAAGAATTCGGTTTTTCTAAAGGAGATCTGTAGACCGACCCTCTGTGCACATTCCTTTAGGACTTCTATCTGTTTAATCGCTGTTGTTTCATTATCTGTGAGTATGGCTAGGTCATCTGCAAAAGCTAGGCACATGATCTCTCTCTCTCTCTCTCTCTCTCTCTCTCTCTCTCTCTCTCTCTATATATATATATATATATATATATATATATATATATATATATATATATATAGATAGATATAGATAGATAGATAGATAGATAGATAGATAGATAGATAGATAGATAGATAGATAGATAGATATATATATATATATATATATATATATATATATATATATATATATATATATATATATATATAGAGAGAGAGAGAGAGAGAGAGAGAGAGAAGAGAGAGAGAGAGAGAGAGAGTCTTTATAAAGAAATATTAATTTTTAAGTAATAGCCTATAGGATGTCAGTGTCAGTGTAGAGGCTTACATGCGATTACCGAATAGCCATTGAAAATGAACTACTTTTAAGGGATCATCAAATTTTATTATTGAATTTCAATTGGGCTATCGTGGCGTAAAAATTGCTTATCATTTAATATGAAAAAAGTAATATTATAAGTAAGTAGGCCTAATACAAAACAGCACAACAGGCCCACGTGAGACAGGTCTGATATGAAATGTTAAATATAAGCACCGTTTCACTGGTAACGAAGTATTACGTTATACAGTATAACGCCACTCGCTATAAACTTTAATTAATGGTACCTATGGGAAGTTACTGGGTGTCTTGTTTCACTCAACCCTTGTCGTAATTAAGCCCTAGTGTTTGGTGGCAGTGTAATTACTGTGTAGGAGCATTATTTACATGTTTATTATTTATTATTACACGACGGTCAGAGATTGTCTTCTGGTCCATACATTGAACAAAATCTGAGGTCTCGATTCGGATTCGTAACCGAGTATTTCGGGAATATAGTGACTCGCGCTTTTAATTGGGGGTACTTTTGGACTATATTGGGGTAAATTTTATCAAAATCGTTAGATCTGTTTTCGAGAATTGTAAATTTTTTGACCAAAAATATATTTTTTTTAAATATTATTTTTAAAACGAAAATTGGTCGATTTTCAGCGGTGTACTCGGATACACAAACGTCAAAATCAGCTGACCTAAAAATCACCCTAAACAAACGTAGCTTATTTTAAATTAATTTATTTCAAATGAAAGAAACAAAAAAAACAACAAATTCGTTAAAAAAGACTGTGACAATTTTCATTAAATTTTGATTTAAAGTTTCCCTCAAATTTAATGTTGTTTGTACAAATCAGAAGACAAACAACGTAGTTTTTATTGACCATACAAGGGAGTTTCTGTTTCAATTCTATCTCTCCTCATTTTGTTTGTGTGTTTGTACGCAGTTTTGGCCAAACGCATTGACATTTTGAAATGTGTTACGAAGGTATCTGGTATAAATACAGAACTATGTATGCGTAAGACTTTTTCAAATTCAATTTCGTTTCAAAACGACGACCTCTAATTTAAAAATGATGGGTGTAGTTGCTCGGTATTTACTGTAATGCTGGCTGAGCGGCGAGTCCTACTTTTTTGACCGCTTCTTTAGGAACAGCGTAAAATATCCAATAAAGTTGGTCTTGTAACATTTTTACTAAATATCGTGGTTATCGATTAATTTATTGGTAAGGTTTACGAAAGCTATATTGGATCGATGGTCAAATAATTTGTTTAAAATATACTGCGAGGTCTGCTGTTCTTCGAAGTACTGGTTTTTTATTCTTCGACCTTAAAGTTGATTATCTGTTAGAATCTAAGCTGTAGTGAGTACTTAAAGCGTTGATATTTATAGTCCAGCCACTTAGTAAACGGCCTGCGCGAGAATTTTTTGCGCATGTAGGAGAATTTCTTTCCAGCCCCCTCCAACAGCAGTGACACACAGTCTGCCAATCTGTTTAAAACTGTTACTACTCAGCGATAAAGAAGGAAAAGGAGGTGAGAGAGTGGGGACTCGACCTCTCACTCGCATATTTTTATCTGTCCTGGTGTTCTTAGCGGGCCGTTTTCCAAGCGGCTGACCTATAGTTGTTCTGTTTACATTTTACCATATCTGTAGTAGCATTCCTCCATAGGTTATGTAAGGTATCCTAATCTGGAATACCCGTGTAGAAAGTACAAGTGTTCTATATATCAGAAACTAGTACGACATGGTGTACACGTGTGTGCAGACATAACTGTAACCGGTTACTTGGAACGAGTAACGTGTCGCTGTGCTTACAAAGAAGCAGTTCCATTTGAAAAGAAATCGTTACAACCTCGCGATTCGCGTCCACTATCACTACTGTTTAAATATACAACTATTAATTCTTTTTATATTCTTCTTCTTTTCTGCTAGGATTATTGTCACTATGTTGAGTATAATGATCTGCCTTCCCTAGCTTCGTCAATTCTACTTTTGTTGACGCATTTCGGAGAACCTCCATCTTCAAAAACTATATCTGTTCTCTATAGTATAGATATAGTTTTTGAAGATGGAGGTTCTCCGAAACGCGTCAACAAAAGTAGAATTGACGAAGCTAGGGAAGGCAGATCATTATACTCAACATAGTAGTATAACTGTTAACTAAATTATTAATTTAATTAACCACTCAAAATCGAAAAAAACTCAAATACTATTTTATAAATGCGACAAAATATACAGTTACTTTTATCCTACTGACGCATTAATACATGATGTTCTGCCTTCTAAGTCCTGTTAGGGCTAACGGGGGAGGTGGTAAGGGGAAGGAATTAACATACAGTTACTAGAAAAATATTTTTTTTTTTTGTTATTTGGGGTCTTAGGTATAAGAATCTGTAATTTACAGATTTACAAAAATAGTAATTGTAAAAATTTCAATAATCGATTATATTTCACTCGTATATGTATATTTAAATTTATTTTTTCTCATTAAGTAATATTTATAAACAATTTATGTTTATTGTATAGATAATTTCTAACCGAAGAAACTGTCGGTTACAGTGTTGCCAAGTTGTGCGTGCAGCACTGATTCGCAAATGGACAATCATATTTTACTAGTGATGGGTTGCTATTTAACAATCTGTTATAGATTGTTAACGGTTAAAATAACGGTTATAGAACGGTTAAAATAACCTAAAATTATTCAAGATATATACAAGAGTAGATATTGTGAATTTTAAAAAGTCCACACATCCAATAAATAATTAAAAACTATGCACTTAATTCTAAAAACATAAAAAAAGTAAAAGAAAACTTTCAAAATTGTCCACTAAATATTTTTAAATTTCTAAACACAAAGTAAACTACGGAGAAAAACTAATATAAAACACAATTATGGCGGTTTTTACAGTTTAAAAAATATTTGAAAACAAATTTTACATTTAAAACTTTCAAACAACTCGCAACAAAATAGAGATAAACTTTGACAACGCCCAAACAGTTCTTACTTCACTACGTTGCAACAAGAAATAGAGGGAAAAAGTATAGCAAATAGCAAGTTAAAGAAAAGGTGTTTGTGTTGTTTGAAGGAAAAGAGTTTAACAGGAAAATAGCAAGAAAAATGTTTTGGCGCTTGCGGCAATGTTCGAATAGAACGTAGGTGGTAGGGAAGTCCAAACTGTTGTTCCTTGTTTAACAAATCACGATCCAGTCCAATTCAACCTGCTAGTTTCCGTTTGGCAAAGCAATTTGTTTTTCGTAAATAGAATAACAGTTTGTTTTAACAGTTTGGCGTTTTCTTACCCATTTCTAGCATAACCGATGTTTTGAACTTGCTTAGTTCAATGGCGACCGGAGAATTAGGCACTGTTCGAGAACAACTTCAACTAATTCCAAGGCGAAGGGATCGCTTCCCCTCTCTTGCTGCTTCATTTCTCGCATCAGTTGCTCTTACGTCACGAGCTACGAAACGCTTAAAAGTGAGTCATGCCAGACGTAAGTGGGTTTACGACTTGCAGCCTCCTCGTTGATGCGGTTAAGGCTTGTTTCAAATAAACGGCGCAAAAAAACTTTGCACAACATTCTTACGATCAATTTAATTACTAAAAAATAGCTTAAATAAAGCTTTTCACGCGACTACTTTACTCAACAATTCCGGTTCTGGTAGAGTTCGGCTAACGTCGGGGCCGTTCGGGTTTTAGTCAGATTTTAGTCGTATGTGAAGATTTGCGAAAGAAATCAGTGTAATAAATTTAAAACGATGAATAAACGGTGATTACTTGATTTAAGGAAATTTGAGACATTATATAGATTTTAGGATTTTTATCTTTCGGAATCGTGTTTTTTGGGATTTTATAAGTTTTGTTAATGTAACCTACTTTAGGCCTACATTTGAGCTAAATTGAAAACAAAAACTCGGTTGTTTAAAGTAGGTTTGAAAGGAAGTCTTATTGTTGTTTTTTTAGCTGAAACAGTACTTAATTAGAACTTTTTTAAAAGCCTCACACGCACGCGCGCGCGCGCGCGCACACACACACACACACACACACAGTGGTACCCCGTTAACGGTCTTAATTCGTTCCAGAACCGAGACTGTTATCTAAACAGACTGCTGTGCGAGTCGCGTTTACAATAGACTTATGGAAAACATTGTAATGTGTTCAAAAATTGAAAACAGTATTTAAACAACAAATTTGAAACTCGCACACAGACACTTAACGTTTTGTGAAATTTAAAAATCAAAAGTATTTTTCTAACTGGATGTAACAAAAGTATGCGTAGGCCTCGGTGGCCTAGTTGATAGCGTACTAGGCTTTCACCCCGAAGACCCGGGTTCGATTCCCGGCCAGGGCTTGGCATTTTCATACGCTATAAATCATCCCACCGTCTGCATTAGCCCAAGTGTGCACAATAGTCGGACGTTAAAAAAAATGTAACACTATAATGTTGTTAACTGTTTACATTTTTTAACAGACTAAGAAATTAAATACACAGTAAACAAGTTGACACACGAAGTAAAATTAGGTACGGTGACAGAAAAAGGGAATAGGAGTGGGCACAATAGTCGGACGTTAAAAAAAATGTAACACTATAATGTTGTTAACTGTTTACATTTTTTAACAGACTAAGAAATTAAATAAACACTAAACAAGTTGACACACGAAGTAAAATTAGGTACGGTGACAGAAAAAGGGAATAGGAGTGGGCACAATAGTCGGACGTTAAAAAAAATGTAACACTATAATGTTGTTAACTGTTTACATTTTTTAACAGGCCAAGAAATTAAATACACAGTAAACAAGTTGACACACGAAGTAAAATTAGGTACGATGACACAAAAAGGGAATAGGAGTGGACATTCTGAGAAGGGATAACTGTAGAAGTTATTGTCCTACAAAAACCAAACATCCATCAATCAAAGACTTGTTGTGTTAACTCTGGACAACGTTTATTTCTGTAGCACAGCAAAATGAGTATTTAGGCTATGCAGTGTAGGTTGTTTTTTCAAATAATGATTTTTTAATATTTTTTTTGTTTCATTTATACTTTATTATCTATTTAACACGTAATCACCCGCGGAAAATAATTTTTTAAAAAGATTACTTACGATTTTCGGTTGTTTTTAAGGAACTGTATGTATTGTTCCGTCATTGCTGTTTACAGTGTATTAACATACTAAATTTCGTACACGGATTTACGTGTCATGCGCGTTTATTATTAACTACATGTACTTATGCGCGTTGCACATTCTGATAGCCATTGCTAAATGTTAAGGTTTATTCCTTTTTTCCTTGGTTAGTTCTCGTAATGAAAATATTGTTAAAATGGCGTCCGTTATTTATGAACTTCGCGATTTGCCTTTTTTGTGTTAGCGTCACCGCCTAACAACAGTGTCAGCTAGGTAACTGAGTATGTATTTTTTTAACAAAAAATAAAGGTTTTTATATCGTTTTAACGATCAAAAACAAGTTACCTACTTTCGCACGATAGCAATTTTGAGGTTATGCGGGTCACTTTTATTTTCGATTTTTATCATATTTCCCGTGCTTTCCGTGCTTTTGTATTTTGAATTATGCTTTTAGGCATGTAATAAAGCGTTTTAGTGACAAAATTACAGACAAATCGAAAACAACATACACTGAAGATTTACAAAATTACAGACAAATCGAAAACAACATACACTGCATATTTATAGTTCAGCCCTTTATCCGAAATGCGAGTAATTTTTCATTCCGTGAATTAGACCGTTGTCTGATATTTCATTTATCCAGGTCGACCGTTATCCGGGGAATCACTGTGTGCGTTGTGTGTGTGTGTGTGTGTGTGTGTGTGTGTGTGTGTGTGTGTGTGTGTGTGCGCGCGCGCGCGCACGCGCTTGAGTGTGCGTGTGCACGTGTGCGTGTGCACGTGTGCGTGTGCACGTGTGCGTGTGCACGTGTGCGTGTGCACGTGTGCGTATGCACGTGTGCGTGTGCACGTGTGCGTGCGTGCGTGCTTGCTTTTTTTAACCGATGTATTTTTTTAGAATAGTATCGGTGGCTTTATAACTAGCCAATCAGCTGAGAGATAGTTCTGCTCGTACATCCTCTCGCAGTTCCCTTCATTTGCCCGAGTTATGGCGAGTTTGACGCGGCCCAAAGACACCTCCGGCTAACTCGCTACGCGCTATGTCGGCTGATAGTTAGCGGAATAACAAAGCCCAATATCGGACGGCCGGCACGATCTCGTGGGAAATCAATCGGCAATATGCAATGGCTTGCAGGTGGAAAGGCTATCTTAGATAGGGGAGATAATAGGAAAGGCAGAGTCCGCCCTGAGGGAACGGGCCTGGACACCGGCACTCGTAATTCACCGAGTAAGGCCGGTAGTGTTTTATCACTGAGAGCCGTGCCTGGCAATGATTACTGAGACTATACAATTGCAAAACACTTCTGATCGACGGTACGTATTTGCTGCTACGAAACTAGTTGTGTAACGTGTCTGACATTATTACAATTTTTTTTATATTCAAGCTATGGTTCGTTTGAGTGTATAAGAACATTACACAAACTTTCTCGCATTAAATCTTTCTATAAACATCCTGTTTGGAAGTTTGCAACAAAACAATCGAAAACTGTCTAATTTCTCAAAATAGGTTCGTAAGATTTTGCTCAAATTTTGATAAGTTTTAGCTTCGAGAGTAGAGTGTATAAATCTAAAAACCCGTTGGCAGTCAGGGTTTCATTTTTCGGTTTATTCCGACGAGTTACGTGGTAACATGATCGATTTTTAAATTGTAAGCGATAGTTGTCGAATCATACATTTGAGTCGTGATAAAAAATCGATCTGAGACAATCTAATTTTTTAGCGAAAATTGATAAACGTTTTTACTTAAAAATTGTTCTATTATACGGACAGACAAGATATAAATGCAAAAATTTAGCAAAGTGTGTCAACACAAACAGTGATTCATTTGAGAACCACAATTCTGGACGGACGGTGCATTAGAATAAATAAATAAAAAAATCGAGATTTATCTATTTTTTTTTTTTTTGATAATGTAAGATAAATGTAGGAAGCATATATGGACATTTAAAATTGACCACATAGGGCTTGGCATTTTCATACGCTATAAATCATCCCACCGTCTGCATTAGCCCAAGTGTGCACAATAGACGGACGTTAAAAAAAAAAAAAAAAATTAAATGAAGAGGGATGGAGACGCTTAAGTCTCTGTAACATATAGAAAATCACACATAATGTAACGATGGATTCCTAAACACTAAAGTATGAGACCAATTTTGGACGGCGGGTACATTAAAATAAATAAATAAATAAAATTCAATATTTTTTTTTTTATTAAGTAAGATAAAAAAACTTTGGCAGTGCGGGACTGACCGACAGAAGTGACTACTTCTTTTGGCATGGATGACTGTATACTTTTTCACTGTTATGATTTCATTATTTTTATAAAAAAATAGATACATGCAGGAAAGGGCGACTCTTGAAAATTAGTTTCGTATTAAATTTCGCGTATGTGTAGGTACACAACTTAAAAATTAACTGAAAGTGTCAAAAACTATGAATTTGAGTATTTTAGGCTATATAAGCGACTTTAATAATTAATCAGTTTATAAACCTACTTTTGATAGTTATACTGTCTAAGTGTAATAATAAATATAATATTTGTGATTCTGGTATTCAAAAATTGGTATAGGTCATATACATTATATAATTTAAATACACACATTTAGAAAATACACATTTTTAAAATTAATAAGATCAATAAACATAACCTCAATTGAAACGATATTGAAGCTATTGTGAGAAATCAGCTGTTTAGAAAAAATCATTTCCAGTCTAGGCTACAAGAACAATATATGCTGTAAGGTATGCATTACGGATTCGAGCGTGACGCAAAAGTAAATGTTTATACCCACGTTTCGTCAACCGTGAAAATACAAATTTTCCTTCAAAAATACATTTTACTATTCACTAAACAAAAATTAGAGCGTTCCGTGACGGTAGCGCTTTCCGTGACGGTAGAGTGTTCCGTGATGGCAAACTGAATTTTTCTTCGTGAAAAACATACACTCATACCCCGCGATAATCAGTCACTTGAGCACTTAAATTAGGGTGTTCCGTGACTACAAACTGAATTTTTTCCCTGTGTAAAACATACACCCATACCCCGCGATAAGAAGTAGTCACTTAAAAAATGTAGGCAAAATAGATGGACATTTGAAATTGACCACGTATTGTTGTAAAATGAAAAGTCAGGGTACGATGTTATCATCTATTTTAAATGAAGAGGGATGGTTATTTTTTTTGTGTTTAACGTCCGACTATTGTGACACTTGGGATAATGCAGACGATGGGATGATTTATAGCGTATGAAAATGCCAAGCCCTGGCCGGGAATCGAATCCGGGTCCTCGGGGTGAAAGTACGCTATCAACTAGGCCACCGAGGCGGCTGAAGAAGAGGGATGGAGACGCTTAAGTCTGTGTAACATTTAGAAAATCACATTCCTCTTACATAATGTAACGCTGCATTCCTAAACACCAAAGTATGCGGCCAAGTAACGCTTGAAACAGAGGAAGACCGGAACTCGGTGCAGTCTATGATTTACTGGCGCACATTCTTTCCCGGACTGTACCGCAGCCACCTCGTTTATTTACTTACTGGGAGGAATGCAACGGGAGGTCAAACTGTCTCGATTTATCTTTACACGATGTTGGCGTTGTTGGGTGGAACATAACCTCAAAATTATTTAAAGTCAGGTCGCATTAAATATAAACTCGACGTTGATTGGACGGGAAAACAGATTTAAAAAATAGTGTAGTATAAAAAGTAATGATTTTTTTGAAGATTTTTAATGGCTATTTTCGAAAAACGTAACTTTGCCGAATAACGTACTTGTTAAAGCTATTGCCAAGATATCGTATCGATGTTAGTTTACATGATTCAGTGCTAGTTTGTGAAATTTTGTTTTAACACGTCAGCGAGACAGCTGCGTGCCGCGATTTTCCCTTATTAACTTTTACTTCTCATACGAAGTCGTTATAAATAAAATGAAGGTGATGTTAACAAAATCGATGTTCAGATTTTGATGTATTTATCCGTGGATGGATCAATGTGGCTAAAGCATTAGTATTGACTAGGAGATATGCCCTGGTTTTTAACGAGTTTCCTTTGAAAATTTTACTGTTGGAATGGCCGTCATGATAAAATCCAGACTCGGGTCTTTGAAACGAGCACCGATCCTGACCCCAAGATCATTTTTTGAGGGATCATTAAAATTTCATATAAGTATATACACGAGTTTAATAATAATACACACGCGCGCGCGCGCGCGCGTGCACACACACACACACACACACACACACACACACATACACACATTCGCACACACAGACACAGACACACACGCACAAACATACGCGCAAACACTCGCGCGCACACGCACAATCACACACAAACACTTGCGCGCGCGCGCGCGCTTGCTCGTGTAAGAGGGAACGTAGGAGGAGTAGAAAAGAGGAACGGCATAATGATGGAAGAATACGAGAGAAGGCATGTGGTATAATGTAAATGCTGAAATTGAAATGCAAATAATGATAGTGCATATCGGATGCAGAAGTAGGTCAAAAGAATTGTTGAGGTGTGAATATATACGAGTAGGATGGTGTGCTGACAACCTGGACAGTGAATCGAGAGCTAGAAGAAATGTCAAGCGAAGAGTTCTTACATAAATAGATTTATTGTCGTGTAATGGCTTGGTTATAGAATGCTGTAGGCAACTGACGCAGTGATGCTGTCGAAGAAAATTCCCCCCCCACACACACATACATACATTAAAAAACAACATCTGATTTCACCGTCAAAACAATTTTTAAAATCTGCTCATTTTTTTGGTGTTTTAAAATTTCATAGGCGCTGACCGCCTTAAAATTCATTTTGGGATTTTCAAAGATATTTAAAATGGTCATTAGCGCAGTTTTGAACGCTTATTATACGCGTATCGCAAGGTGGAATAAGATTTTCAAAAGCGTTTAATGTAAAAATCTTTAATATATAAATATATTCAATATATTTATATATTTGCGTTAAATATAAAAGCGTTCAATATAAAAATGTTAAATATAAAAGTTTTTCATATAAAAATGTTAATACAAAAATATTTATGTAAAAATGTTTAATGTAAAAGTGTTTTAAAAATGTTTAATATGAAAATGTTCAATATAAAAATGTTTAACA
>CM040189.1:108519352-108531852 GCA_022606455.1 Callitettix versicolor | reverse complement strand
GAACAATCTTACGTCACAATTAAAGGAAAAAATTAGGCAGCTGAAGAATGACACCATAAGTGAATCCAGTCTTGTGCGCGCCTTATCGATTGTAACGCAGATCCGTATGGCGGTCACGTACTTCTGGAGTCGGTCGGAAGAACGCTTAATGCTAATAACTTGCCCTAAGGCAGGCAGGTTCATAACACACACTGTATATACTTTTTATTACGATTTACGCTTGAAGATATTACGGTTGAAGATAACATTGTAACGTCTGAAACGTCCCGTATTGCCTTTAACACCACGTGTATTTTTATATTCGTGATAGGATGGGGTGTAGAGACACATAGCCGTGTCTTCAGTGAATTTTCTTTGAAGCGGCCTAATAATATTAATCAGGAGTCACGAAATATGCATCGATCATGGTATTTGAAAAAACAAATTCTAAGAAATTCCCTAAAAAGTTATATGTACACGTAATGACATTATATTATGTAAAAGCACACGTGTAGAACTCGGGGAGTTAACGACAGAATCAACATTTTGTTTATGATATATTTGCTGAATATTTAATTATTTTGAAGATATGTTTTTTCAGATATCTTGTTTTGTTTAAATAAATAAATACGTGAACCTAGCTTAGGCATTATTTACTGTAGTTGTAGTAAAATATCAATTATTTTATATTAATTCGTAACAATCAGCTGATTTCATTGAACAGCTGATAGGTTATAATACGTTTTAGGTTATTTTGTTTAAGACTAGCAATATTAACAACAATTATTATAAACGTTTATATTAATTCCGAATATATTATAAACGGTTACAACTTACATGTTTTCTTCAATTGAGGAAAAATACCGAAACCAAAGCAACACAATGTTTTCATATAATACGCGTGTACTGTTATCGCAAAGAAGAAAGAAATTTTTTTTTTTTTTTTTTTTTTTTTTTTTGTTTAACGTCCGACTATTGTGCACACTTGGGCTAATGCAGACGGTGGGATGATTTATTTCATTGAACAGCTGATAGATAATACGTTTTAGCCCTTTGTTAAAGACTAGCGTTTATATTAATTCCGAATCGAACCCGTTACAACTTACATGTATTCCAATTGAGGAAAAATACGCAACACAATGGTGCGTGTACTGTTATCGCAAAGAAGAAAGCCTAATGTACGCGTATCCAAGCCCTCGCCGGGAATCGAACCCGGATCCTCGGGGTGAAAGCCTAGTACGCTATCCACTAGACCACCGAGGCGGCTAGGAAGAAAAAGAAAGAGACAGAAATAGAGAGACGAAATTCGGTTACTCGTTCGTTACATATTTGCACACGACGTTCGGGTTTTATACAGTGTATCTTCGTGCCAAATTTCAAAATAATTGGTTAATACGTTTGGCCAAAACCACGTGTACTCTTCATCGTTAAATCAAAGAACACCATCTGAAATCGAAAGTAAGTGGGAACAAATTTTACAAATACTTAGTTCGGGCTTTATACGCGGTACCTTCGTACCAGATTTCAAAACAATCGGTCAACGCGTTCGGCAGAAACTTTGTAACAAACAAACACACAAACCAAATGCCGAACGAGTTGAAACAGAGATCTTGCTTCGTTCTTTCAACTGTTATATCAAATTTGAAATAAAATCGAACAAAAATTGGGAATGCACGAGTTCTAAAGACACACAAACGCTCGCGCGCGCACGCACGCACGCGCACACGCACACACACACACACACACACACACACACACACACACACACACATAAGTAAAAACGAGCGAAATCGGACCCTGAGTACTTGGCAGCGACGTCCCTGAGTACTCATAAGCAACATCCAGTATTGGTGCAACAGGGAGCATGGGAGAGGTGGACTTCTAACTCACACAGGTTCTCACTGGGCGCGGTTGCTTCCGAGCTTATCTGTTCCGTTTCAGGTTGGCAACAGACTCAACTTGTCCCCTCTGTCTTCCAGCAGTGGAGGAAGATGCGGAGCATGTGTTTTTTCGGTGTCAGAGATTCAATGAGGACAGGATACTGCACACATACAATGATGACTTCAGAGGCCAACTGGAGGGTCATTGCAGGATTCGCTGCAGTGGTCATGAAGAGGCTGAGGACTGAAGACCAAGAAAGAAGAGCTAACGCTGTAGACGGATAGACGGACAGCCAGTCGAACCCCCCGCGAAGTAAAAAGGTTAGCGGCGGTTCCGTGAGGGTGGTTTGCAGAAGAGGATTGTTTTTGGTGGTTTTTTAGTATGTATTTTGAGTCCCACACACAGTATGTATTTTTAGTATGCTTAACTTGAATCCCACACTCTGGAGAGTGACGTTACTCTACTCCAGGTCGTCTATAAAAAAATTGTCCACATTTTTTGGCATCGCAACACACACACGCGCGCGCACACATACACACACGCATGTTTGAAAAAAATACTCTTTAAACATGTTTTTGACTGATTACTGCTCAAATACTTTACGCCCTAACATCATGGAAAACTTTACAAACGTACCCCCCCACAAGTATCGCTGCACTTTGCATGCAGTAAGCAAGGCTGGTTTCATATCGAAGCTGGGCTACATAAATAGAAAGGCATTCTTATTATGCCGAGTTACGGCCAGATTATGTTAAACAGGTAAAGTTGAAGTGATGCCATTATTTTGTCCCCGAACACGCACGGGTAATTTTACCTGTTTTGCAGGGAAATATTCACGTCACCGATGTGTGAAATTGCGCGTCCTGGGACACGTTGTACATTGCTGGACGATCTGTACTCGATAGATATGTGAACGTGTTTTCCAAGTTAATTTTATCAATGGGACTGACCAGCGGTGCCAATGCCCACTAATAGCTATGGCACAAGATCCCCCGCAAATCAGTCCCCCCTCAAAATTTTATAATTTTCTTAACTACCCTTTCAGTGGAAAAAAGATCTTTAACTACTAGCTTTTAATTTTTGCTACACACACACACACACACACACACACACACACACACACACACACACACACACACACACACACACACACACACACACACAAAACTTCTCTTATTTTATGTCTTCAAGGCCCTTTCAATTAACAAACGGTTTCACAAAAACACCGTTAAACATAAAACGCAATACAGCGCACGAGTACTGTTTATAAACTTTGTCTCTAAAGCTTCAAGCACAACTTTCAGTATATGATTTCAATAACACCAAAAACTCTATCTACTGATGACCTCCTGTTTGTGTAACATATCAGATTTTCTATTTTATTTACTTATAGCTGTTATTTCAATCTTTACTTTTAATTACTATTCATGTAATAATAATAATAATAATAATAATAATAATAATAATAATAATAATAATAATAATAATAATAATAATAATAATAATAATAATAATAATAATAATAATAATAATAATAATAATAATAATAATAATAATAATAATAATAATAATAATAATAATAAATAATAATAATAATAATAATAATAATAATAATAATAATAATAATAATAATAATAATAATAATAATAATAATAATAATAATAATAATAATAATAATAATAATAATAATAATAATAATAATAATAATAATAATAATAATAATAATAATAATAATAATAATAATAATAATAATAATAATAATAATAATAATAATAATAATAATAATAATAATAATAATAATAATAATAATAATAATAATAATAATAATAATAATAATAATAATAATAATAATAATAATAATAATAATAATAATAATAATGATAATGATAATGATAATGATAATGATAATGATAATGATAATGATAATGATAATGATAATGATAATGATAATGATAATGATAATGATAATGATAATGATAATGATAATGATAATGATAATGATAATAATAATGAGATAATGATAATGATAATGATAATGATAATGATAATGATAATGATAATGATAATGATAATGATAATGATAATGATAATGATAATGATAATGATAATGATAATGATAATGATAATGATAATGATAATGATAATGATAATGATAATGATAATGATAATGATAATGATAATGATAATGATAATGATAATGATAATGATAATGATAATGATAATGATAATGATAATGATAATGATAATGATAATGATAATGATAATGATAATGATAATGATAATGATAATGATAATGATAATGATAATGATAATGATAATGATAATGATAATGATAATGATAATGATAATGATAATGATAATGATAATGATAATGATAATGATAATGATAATGATAATGATAATGATAATGATAATGATAATGATAATGATAATGATAATGATAATGATAATGATAATGATAATGATAATAATAATGATAATGATAATGATAATGATAATGATAATGATAATGATAATGATAATGATAATGATAATGATAATGATAATGATAATGATAATGATAATGGTAATGGTAATGGTAATGGTAATGGTAATGGTAATGGTAATGGTAATGGTAATGGTAATGGTAATGGTAATGGTAATGGTAATGGTAATGGTAATGGTAATGGTAATGGTAATGGTAATGGTAATGGTAATGGTAATGGTAATGGTAATGGTAATGGTAATGGTAATGGTAATGGTAATGGTAATGGTAATGGTAATGGTAATGGTAATGGTAATGGTAATGGTAATGGTAATGGTAATGGTAATGGTAATGGTAATGGTAATGGTAATGGTAACGGTAACGGTAACGGTAACGGTAACGGTAACGGTAACGGTAACGGTAACGGTAACGGTAACGGTAACGGTAACGGTAACGGTAACGGTAACGGTAACGGTAACGGTAACGGTAACGGTAACGGTAACGGTAACGGTAACGGTAACGGTAACGGTAACGGTAACGGTAACGGTAACGGTAACGGTAACGGTAACGGTAACGGTAACGGTAACGGTAACGGTAACGGTAACGGTAACGGTAACGGTAACGGTAACGGTAACGGTAACGGTAACGGTAACGGCAACGGCAACGGCAACGGCAACGGCAACGGCAACGGCAACGGCAACGGCAACGGCAACGGCAACGGCAACGGCAACGGCAACGGCAACGGCAACGGCAACGGCAACGGCAACGGCAACGGCAACGGCAACGGCAACGGCAACGGCAACGGCAACGGCAACGGCAACGGCAACGGCAACGGCAACGGCAACGGCAACGGCAACGGCAACGGCAACGGCAACGGCAACGGCAACGGCAACGGCAACGGCAACGGCAACGGCAACGGTAACGGTAACGGTAACGGTAACGGTAACGGTAACGGTAACGGTAACGGTAACGGTAACGGTAACGGTAACGGTAACGGTAACGGTAACGGTAACGGTAACGGTAACGGTAACGGTAACGGTAACGATAATAATAATATCGGTTAAAACGTGTAGCGACTTTGTCCGATGCCTAGATTCCATTCTTTCCGATCTTCCCATTGTCCTATTTGTAAATTTCAATCACTCATACCTTTACGGATTCCTTCCATCCAGCTCTTTCTTGGTCTTCCCCTTGCCCTTTTTAAGGTCGGCACCCACTCCATTGCTTGTTTCGGCAGTCTCGCATGGCTCATCCGTTGGACATGACCGTACCAAATTAACTGACTCCTCTCAATATCCTTTATAATCGTGTCCTCTATTCCCATCTGATGACGAATTATACTGTTCATCTGCAGGTCCGATTTATTTAATTCGTTATTAAACCGTTCTCTTTGCTTGCTACATTTCAACTGTTCGAAAAACTTCTTTGCCGTTTCCAAAATCTTTTCCCTCTCCAACTTACTGGTCACTCGTTGGTCTGAAAACACTTCTTTTATATTTTTCGTCAATTTCTTGGACTCGTTTCGTGACCGATGCTAATAACCTTCCGTCTGTAATTCCAGTGTATCAATGCTCTACTTATACCTCTCAGTTCAGAGTTTATGCCTCCAAGGAGCACGCACGCGATAAGCTAGAAGGAAAGAGCCTTCCAGTATTCACGTAAGAACTGAGCAGTACTTTCCTGTGGCTCATAGTGGTCAATAAGCGTTTCATTTCATCCCAATGTGTTTCCTTAAAATGTGAAACGTTATTTTTTCAGAAGAAGAATTAATTTTGTATAAAAGAACTTTAAAAGTTAAAAGAACTATATTATACAGCGCACTGCAAAACTCGTATTTGATATCAGCGCAAATATTTCCAGTTTAAAGTTGAACATATTCTTGCAACCTCATGGCATCTATTGTTTTTCAGACAGGATTGTATATACGGCTGGGATCACAGGTGGTCTCTGTTTTAAAATGAAAACAGTATATTGCGGCAACTCGACATGAATGTACATCGGTTGATAGTTTCGTATTTGTCGTACAATGTCTGGGCTTGTACCTGCCCCAGAGTACAAGGTGTGACGAGAGTTTTGTCCTCTTTAAAGGTGACTCTTGTCACGTTTGCTATCTCATATTGAAGGCACTGCATGTGTAAATGTAATCGGCTTTTTGCATTTTGTGCATTTATTGCTATTAAAAATCTTTTTTAAAATAAAAAAATATATAACACAATGCATAACACGGACCGTGTTACCTCAAACAATACCTTTAAAATAAGATATCAAACATAGTTTTATCTTAACACGTTGGAGAAAGCTGTAAATTGTTTAATAATAATCGTATAAGAAATTGATTAAAAATGACCGACACGATCCACAGATATTAAACAAAAAAATTAACAATATTACAGTAATAATTTTATCTTACAAAAAGAGCACTGACTACCATTGGTTAGTTTCGAATATTTCAGTTGAGATTTAAAAATGCTGATTTATGCAGATTTTAACGCTGATTAACGTGATAATTTAAAAAAATATAGAATGACCGCCATCTTGAAACTTTAAATGGAATTTTGTTGGTTAGCGAAGTATTACTAATAACAAAATCGACTTTTATATGAAGATTGAATTAAAACTACGTGTGCAGTACGATCATCTATCTAGTATGCAAGGACCAAAAAAGTTTTTTTTTTATTTTAAGGCGAAAAGCACATTGAAGCTATTATCGCCTCCCTAAATGTAAGAGTGAGTGTAAAGTGTTAAAGTCGTATAAGTGTAGTGTTGTAAGTGTAAGTGTGTGTTAAGACGCACCGCGAGGGACGTCTAAATCCTCTCAATAGGTGCAGCTAATCTGCATTCCCCCTGCGGAGTAAAACCAAAAAAATGTTATAGATGTCAGAATCGGTGATAATTTTAAGTTTTCGAGTCTTAGTTGTACCATGATGGCCGCTATAGTAGTTCCTTTTTCTGATAGCAATTCTACATTTATATCTCGAAAAGCTTCCGATTCCTAATTATTAAATGTCGTATTTCCGATTTGGAAACTGTCGACTAAAAGAGCAAAATTGGAAAAAAAATTAAAACTAGTCCATCGGATTAGCCTTAATAAATATTAACCGAAGATCCAACTGGTACAGCACATAATATTTTATGTAACAGATATAAGTCGTTTGTTTTATCGTGGCGTTTGACCTTGAGCAGTATTGCAGGTTTTCTGCTTACTATTAATGGGGGGAGGAAGGAAACAACTTAGTCGTATTTAGACTGCATTGCCTTGAACATAATGTAATCAGGCGAGTGTTATACTTGTAGACATTCCCCCTACAGGCTCCCTCCCTTTTTCCTTCAAGCGCCACCATAAAACAAATGATCTATAATTGAATTGTTTAAAACAACTAAACCCTGATTAACGCAGACGGCGGTATTTCTTTTAAGTTTTGTCGACAGGCCGAAACTTTCTCTGATTTACGTGAAGTCGTGCAGCGAAGTAGGCTACGTCAGTTTACGTCTGTTTTACGTGTGTTCACGTCACCGTGACGGCACGTAATTTTACAAACGCGTGTCGAAGAACGTAGCCGTAGAAAGCCAGACGTAAAGAAAACACAGATGTGTAGAGCGTAGATGCTTCGGCGAGGGGATGAGTATGGGGTGGCGTTGGGGGTTAAACCCAGGTCGATATGTGTGACGTCAGCGCACCCCATACCTCCGCCCTTGTGTCGTGCTACTTAAGGCGTTGCGAATGTAGATTTACGCAAAACTAGGGCCAGTTCACGTGTGTGAAGATAGTGTAACTTTGAAACTATAACAACTAACATAACTTTAAACTTAATTAGACAATAAAAACTGTTACAATTTATAACACATTATCCATTGAAACACTAGCTATTGGAATGGTATTGTAGAACATTATAAAAAATAAGTTTGTAAGGTATGAAAAGTTAAAACGATTATTGCTGGTTTATTCAATATTTTTATTATTATATAATTTTTTTAAATATACCAATAAATATTATTATTATTAAAATTTATATATTTCGATAACGATGTCTTATCGATTTAAAAGAATTCACAGTTTTATTATTATTATTATATATATATATATATATTATATATATATATATATTATATATATTATTATTATTATTATTATCTGCGCATAGACCCTGCTGGATCACGCAAAGCACTCCGACTCATGTCTTGTTCCTTCTAATCCTCCACACTCCCTCATCCTGTCCCCATAGATCCTCTTCCGCTCCTCCGTCCATTTTACCCCTGCTCTCTTTGGGATTTCATTCTCTGGGACCTTCCAACCGAGCATCTTTCTCCTGTATGCGTGCCTATCTTCAACATCTGTTGAGTCTATTCCTGCGTCATGTAGGTCTATTCTGACTTGTGCGATCCACGATGTTGTTGATTTGATACCTTGTATATACTTAAGGATTCTGTTGGCAAGTCTCGTTTTTGGGAGTCTACTGATGTGTCCATAGAACCGAAGCCTCCTTCTTCTGATATCTGCTGCCAGGTTCGATATCTTCTCTGTGGTCTTCCGGGAGTGCAACCTGTATCCATCTTCTGTTAATCTCGGGCCAAGGATCTTCCTCAAGATTTTGCGTTCTTCCTTCAAAATACCCTCCGTGGTAGCTTTTGTGTGGAGTGCTAGTGTCTCGCTTGCATATAATACCTCCGGTTTTATGACTGTGTTGTAGTGTCTGATTTTTGTGTGCGTCGACATACATCTGTTATTGTAGATATCACGCGTTATACCAAGAGCCCTCTTCATTCTCAGTAGCCGAACCTTTTGCGCAGCCTTCTCGCTACCTGTGGGTTCAAGAATTTCTCCCAGATATTTGAAGTGACTGACTGTTTATCTTACCATATTTTGTGTTTAGTTCTTGAATATTTAATTTTTTACAGAAGAATTCGGTGTATATATATATATATATATATATATATACACCAATAATATTATTACCAATATTATACCAATAAATATTATTAATATTAAAATTTATATATATATATATATATATAGCTGAAAAATAGTGTATAAGAAAATTCTGTGTTAAAGTCAACAGTAAACAACCGACTGACGTCCGTTCATGCCAACACTGAGTAGAGTTGGGCGTACCTGTTCAGAGTTAATGAAACTAGTCGTTCCCTCTATCTGAAATTTGTAGCCTAGGATCTAGTAATGACTCATTATATTGTAACCGTTTTAACTTTAACCATTTAATTATGGTTATGAAACATAATGAAATAAACAAATTTGAAATTAAGTTTATTTTAAAATTAAAGTTCACTTTTAACAATGGTTAGTCACAAAGGACTTATTTCAACATTGATTTCTATGTAAAAAGTTTCGATTACTTTCCGTTATTCTGGACTTGTGCCTCTTTTCAATCATATTTGTTATTTTTCGAACATATATGTTCGGCTATTAGGCCTAATCGCGTGTTTCTTTTGTGTTCATTTAGTCTTAATTATTTATATGTGTTTTGTCTCACTTATATATTGTTATCGCATTTACATTTTATATTGTAAATACAGTTTTTCGTTCCTTGAGTGTCTTTTAAATGTTTTGTTTTGACGAGATGTCTCTAAGTGTGTTTTTTGCAAACTCTATTCATACGATTCTGCCCTGAATGTTTGTTGGGCATTCACACTGTTGGAGTATCTATATTGTCGAAACGGCGTAAAGTGTTTCTCACACACAAACAGTGGCAATGAGCGAACAAACAGTAAGGCCTGGTGGTCATCAAATGCGAGCGGAGCAAACTGCGCATTTAAAACTTAATTTATTGTTTTTAATGTAAGCTCAACTATTGAAAGCATAACGAAGCTGAGCGAAGTCAAGTTGGACTCCGAGCTTCGACTTTGTCTGTGTTCGGTTTTGAAGCTGTCTTCGCTTCCCCCACCACCGTGACCACGCCTTCAAATTTATTATTTCTCTTTACATAAGTAACCTCTCGGGGGAACCTGTAACCTCTAGAGGGTGCGTCCCCAGGTGGCGGATAGGGAAATGCCCTAACCGGTTGGCGTTCCGTCGATCTGGCGGGTAGGTGGGAAATAAAATACCATCCGCGGACCAACAGGTGGGGCAGATGGGGCTCCTTAGCCGTGGAGGAGGCAACCCATATAAGAGAAGGATACTCTGATATAAAACCCTGGCCCTTCAGGTTGAAGGTTGAACCATCGGGCCAACTCCTCGATGCTAGGGAAAAAAATAAAATGTTAAAAAACCTAACCTAAGCCTCGGATTGGATCGGATAAAAAGGAGACGACAGAAGCTACGGAAACGGATAATGTGTTTCGGGACATGGAATGTTCAAGGCCTATCAAATAAGAAAAATGATGTAATCTTAGAAATTAAAAATTCCAAAAAAATCATGCAATGGCGAACACCTGGAAGAAGAAAACGAGGAAGGCCGAGACTGAGCTGGAGAGAGGGAGTCGAAAAGGAAATTAAAAAAGGGATCTAACAGAAGACCTGTGGTGGGACCGCGATCGGTGGAGGTTGGAGATCGGAAGACGTCGTAGAACGTCGTAGACCGAATTATAGATAGACATAGGTAACAGTTTTTAAACACAATAGTTTCCTAGGATCCGTTACGGTAGACCTATATATTCAGATTTAAAAGATACAAACGCGTTTTTTAAACTGACCGAGCTCCGCTTACGGTTGGCGTTCATTTTAATTCCGCTCCGGTCCCTCAGCTCAGAGTAGCTCCGCTCTGTATTTGGTAGTCGCCAGGCCTTATAGTGTTTGTTGACAGGAGAAAGGTTAATTACAGTCATACATTGATCCACATTGTCTGGGTTTAGTTTAAACAGCACTACGCTTGTACGTATAAGAATAGGTATTTCTGTATGCTGAATCACGCAGGGGGTGCAGACTAGCTGCACCTATTGAGAGGATTTAAACGTCCCTCACGGTACCCGATTCTAACACAAACGTACATTTACGACTTTAACATTTTGCACTCACACTTACATTTAGGGAGGCGATAATAGCCTCACTGTGCTTTTCGCCTTAAAATAAAAAAAAAACTTTTTTGGTCCTTGCATACTAGATAGATGATCGTACTGCACACGTAGTTTTAATTCAATCTTCATATAAAAGTCGGTTTTGTTATTAGTTGCCTAATACTTCGCTAACCAACAAAATTCCATTTAAAGTTTCAAGATGGCGGTCATTCTATATTTTTTTAAATTATCACGTTAATCAGCTTTAAAATCTGCATAAATCAGCATTTTTAAATCTCAACTGAAATACTCGAAACTAACCTAACGGTAGTCAGTGCTCTTTTTGTAAGATAAAATTATTACTGTAATATTGTTAATTTTTTTTTTTTTAATATCTGTGGATCATGTCGGTCATGTTTAATCTATTTCCTATACGACTATTATTAAACAATTTACAGCTTTCTCCAACGTGTTAAGGTAAAACTATGTTTTACATTTTATTTTAAAGGTATTGTTTGAGGTAACACGGTCCGTTAATAAAAAAACTGTATGCTGCTTTACGCTACCCACTGCTGAGGCGATTACACCGTACATTAGAGGCATTACTGTACGCGTGTACTTTATGCAATGCATGTACTTAACTGACCTAACCTGAACAAAACTCAGGCATTAGTTTTAAAGACCAACTGCAAATAAAGAATTCACTATTAAAGCCACGATTCTAACATCCACTTCGACAACAATAGAAGGGAACACAAAACCGTTTGGAATTTCTTCATTTCCCTTTGACTCGGCTTCTATATAAAAGCTTTTCTCTTTCTCCACGCGGTCCAGATAAGCAAACGACTTTTGTTATTTTCTCAAGTCGCGCTGTTTCCTAGCGAAAGCTATTTTAGTATAAAGTTGCCCCGTTCAAACAAACAGACACGCAGCTGGCTCGACAACTTGATGGAAACCGTACCAAAAATAATTGTTTTACCTTACTCTGCATTGATGTTATGATTTCGTTACCGTAATCAGCATTGAAGTTTGCATGTGTTAACGTGTAGCAGTTTTGAATTTCGTTTAAAATACGAAAATAAACCCTGACCGCAGTGTAGTTCAGATTTATTGATAAATTTGATAAATTGATAAACAACGTTTTAATCTTGAAAGATTAGCACTTGCAATTTATAAATTGCGTTATAAATTTGCAAACGAATTGCGCAAAAGTTTAACGGAAAAAAAAAAA
>CM040189.1:108514352-108516852 GCA_022606455.1 Callitettix versicolor | reverse complement strand
CACACACACACACACACACACACACACACACACACACACACACACACACACACACACACACACACACACACACACACACACACACACACACACACACACACACACACACACACACACACACACACACACACACACACACACACACACACACACACACACACACACACACACACACACACAGGTAAGAAATAAATCCGACGTTGACGCTTACTATATAAATATCAATAAAAAAAAATCTTGAAGTTATGTATGAAAAAACTCTTTCATTGTACGTACTCTTTGATGTGGTTTTTCATTAATTTCACCATTGAATTTACACATAAAACTAGTGAGTTCTTTTTCAAACACCCTGTACATTCAGAATCACTATCATTTCCAATTACAAATGTTACTTAACATTACATAAATAAAAATAAAAATATTTCTGATCTTAAGATTTTACCCCTTAAATATTTTTCCCGCTATCAGGCCAATAAGAAGAACACTTTCGCTATACAATTTTATAGTGGTCGATCACATCGTCTCGGTGACCTAGTTGATAGCATTCTGGGATTTCACCCCGATGACCCGGGTTCGATTCCCGGCCAGGGCTTAGCATTTTCATACGCTATAAATCATCCCATCGTCTGCATTAGCCCAAGTGTGCACAATAGTCGGACGTTAAACACAAAAAAAAACACACATACACACACATTGTAGTCCTATACAGGTTTTAACGGACGGATGAACAAGTTTCTGCAACTCACTGTACACCGGCGTGTTGCTATTGCCTATTGCCACATCGGCAGGCGAACCCCGGTAAGAATATACAATGAATATTTCATAGCCAGTAATTTCCGTAAACACGGCGAGGCTCTGTTTTGAGTGTTTAATTGAATTAACCGCTGCCACTGTTGAAAGCAAAGTTGTATTTCTTTGAAAGTAAAAACATCCGCGCTAATACTGCTCGTGCAAAGCGAATGTAGGAATTGCGAGAGCACTCGAATAAACAGTCGAGCCGAGATGAAATGACGGCAAAGTTTCAGCTCTCTTTAACGTAAATGTGTGATTTTAAAAAAAAATTGCGGGTGTTATGATATTAAAACAGGCTGTTTAGTTTATTGTTTGTAAACGTAAGGTCGGGCGGTCATCAAATGCGGAGCGACCTAATCTATTTATTTTTAATGTAAGTACGCCTACTGAAAGCGGAGCTGAGCTGAGTGGTGAATCTATTTATTTTTAATGTAAGTACGTCCACTGAAAGCGGAGCTGAGCTGAGTGGAGTCCGCTCCGAGCAGCTTTACCTTGTTACGTCACGCGTGCAGTAACGACAAGTAGAATTATTTTTATTTTTATTATTTTTTTAAAAATCTTTGTTTCTTTATCGGAAATTATATTGATTGTCTCACAACCACCCGATTTGCCGTGGTCGTTTTAAATTTACAATTTTATATTGCCAAAATACATTTAATGAATTATTCGTTTCAAATTTATAATTTTATACTGCCAAAATAGATTTAATGCATTATTAGTTTCAAATTTACAATTTTTTATTGCCAAAAAAGATTTAATGAATTATTCGTTTCAAATTTATAATTTTATACTGCCAAAATAGATTTAATGAATTATTCGTTTCAAATTTACAATTTTATATTGCCAAAATAGATTTAATGAATTATTCCTTTCAAATTTACAATTTTATATTGCCAAAATAGATTTAATGAATTATTCCTTTCAAATTTACAATTTTATATTGCCAAAATAGATTTAATGAATTATTCGTTTCAAATTTACAATTTTATATTGCCAAAATAGATTTAATGAATTATTCCTTTCAAATTTACAATTTTATATTGCCAAAATAGATTTAATGAATTATTCGTTTCATATTTACAATTTTATATTGCCAAAATAGATTTAATGAATTATTCGTTTCAAATTTACAATTTTATATTGCCAAAATAGATTTAATGAATTATTCGTTTCAAATTTACAATTTTATATTGCCAAAATAGATTTAATGAATTATTCGCTTCAAATTTACAATTTTATATTGCCAAAATATATTTAATGAATTATTCGTTTCAAATTTACAATTTTATATTGCCAAAATAGATTTAATGAATTATTCGTTTCAAATTTACAATTTTATATTGCCAAAATATATTTAATGAATTATTCGTTTCAAATTTACAATTTTATATTGCCAAAATAGATTTAATGAATTATTCGTTTCAAATTTACAATTTTATATTGCCAAAATATATTTAATGAATTATTCGTTTCAAATTTACAATTTTGTATTGCCAAAATAGATTTAATGAATTATTCGTTTCAAATTTACAATTTTATATTGCCAAAATATATTTAATGAATTATTCGTTTCATATTTACAATTTTATATTGCCAAAATAGATTCAATGAATTATTCGTTTCAAATTTACAATTTTATATTGCCAAAATAGATTTAATGAATTATTCGTTTCATATTTACAATTTTATATTGCCAAAATAGATTTAA
>CM040189.1:108489352-108509352 GCA_022606455.1 Callitettix versicolor | reverse complement strand
CACACACACTCACACACACGTAGACCTCTTAACCTCTTCCCGAGTACGATAAAAACCAAGTAAAAATATGAATGTTTACAAAAAATATTATAATTTTGATAAACAATTGTGAGAAATATTTCTAATGAAATCTTGGATCGGAAAATTCAGAGGATCATGTTAAACGTTGTTTACAATCTGGGTGACGGGTTTTGCTGAAATTTTAAGTGACATAGAATCTTGACTAAGTGCAAAAAATATGGTTTAGAAAACCTGACATTAGCTTGCTAATAGAGCGTTTACATTGGGACACACGTAATGAGGTACACACTACAACATGAGATACATGTTGTCTAGTAATGAAAAGTTTTTGTATTTATCAACATGTGCACTGATTGAAATAAAATCTAGAAAAGAACTCGTGTAGGCTGTGGCGACGAAAATTTTTAAGAAAAAGAAAAACTCATGGCCAAAGCCTGTACCGTGTTGGTTAATAAAGTCACTTCAGAAGGTGGTTGTTGATTTAAAAACTGTACAACAAAATAGTGAATCAAAGTGAAGAAAACAAAATTTTAAAACAAACTAATCTATTAAGTACAACTGAAGTTGCCAACAAATCGAAATCTGTCAGCTGAGTAAACAGCTAGGAATAAATACAAAAACTGCCATAACCTATAAACACGCATAGTTCAAAGTAAATACAGTACTATTTTTTGCTCATATAAAGAGTGAGAACAAATGTTAGAGTTAGGGCTCATAAAATTTGTGTGAGGTAATCGTAGAGCTCATACAATATGTGAGCATTTGTATGAGGGGATGTACAGTGATTTGTCAATTTGACTTGTATCTCATACATGTATCCCATTGTAAGGCACACAATTTTTACCTTTAATGATAAACAAAACATATTTTTTTTCGATTTTTTTGTGTTTACCGGCCGACTATTGTGCACACTTGGGCTAATGCAGACGATGGGATGATTTACAGCGTATGAAACTGCCAAGCCCTCGCGCACACACACAGACACACTCGCGCGCGAACACACACCATAGCGCGCACGCTCGCACGCGCACGCACGCACACACACACACACACACGTGCGCACGCATACGCACGCCCGCACGTACGTACGCCCGCACGTACGTACGCGCGCACATACATATACACACTCGCACACACACGCACACACACTCGCGCGCGTGCACACACACACACGCACACATACACACACACACACACACACGCAAACACACACCCACACACGCACGCACGCACATACGCATACACATACACACTCGCGCGCGCGCACACACACAAACACAAACACACTCGCGCGCGAACACACACACCAAAGCGCGCACGCGCACAGACACACATACTCTCTCTCACACAGACACACACACACACACACACACACACACACACACACACACACACACACGCACGCACGCACGTACGTTCACGCGCACATACACATACACACTCGCACGAGCACACACATACGCGCGCGTGCACACACACACACACGCACACATTTTTTTTTTTTGTGTTTAACGTCCGACTATTGTGCACACTTGGGCTAATGCAGACGATGGGATGATTTATAGCGTATGAAAATGACAAGCCCTGGCCATGAATCGAACCCGGGTCCTCGGGATGAAAGCCCAGTATTCTATCAACTTAGGCCACCGAGGCGGCTGTTTTTTTATGTTCGAAAAATTCAATGCTTATTAGGCTAACACTGTGTATGTCTGAGTATGTTTTAGAACAATAGGCAACCACTATACACGTACTTGTATTTTTAAATGCAGCCTATGTTGTCTAATATAATTAATTATAGAATACTGTTCTAATACAATTTCACTTACCTTTCAATTCAAAATTCCGTTAACAGACAACCTGAAACAAAGAAAATAACCATAAGAATTTATTATAGAATAAAAAATTAATGATTTTTTCTCATAACGCCTTTAATAACAGTTAGAACTAATATTTGTAAGCGGCAAGGACACATCTGACGGCAACGACTCCATTCCCGAACCTACGACCTTCAGGTGCGCAACGTTAGAGGTGTTTTAACCACCTCGGCACACTGGCGTAGAAAAACGAAATGGAAATTGATGACATTATAATGAGTGAAATAGTTAAACTCTCTCATAATTTAAAACGTTTTTCGTAAAGTACGCAAAGGGCTTAAAGTATAATTGGTGAAAGTACCGCACAAATTTAGTGCAAATCTGTGCATGGCGATTTCACCAATAAGCGCATTGATTTTTTTTTTTAAGGCGAAAAGCACATTAAGGCTATTATCGTCTCCCTAATTGTAAGTGTTAGTGTAAAGTGCTGAAGTCGTAAGTGTAGTTTTGTAAGTGTAAGTGTGTGTTAGACTCGGGTACCCTGAGAGACTTCTAAATCCTCTTAACAGGTGCAGCTAGTCTGCATCCCTCTGCGGGGCTATATATATAAATGCATTGAGCACAAACCTGTCTTTCAGTCATCAAGTGGTTCCATGTGAGAATAAGTTGTATGTAGCCAAAAACTGCGTACACGCGTCATCTTTAAATCAAAGACCGCCATCTTGAAACGGTAGTGAATGGTAAAAAATCTTAAACATACGTCTTTTACGCTTTGTACAATGTAATACTTCTTTTACGCTTTGTACAATGTAATACTTCTTTTACGCTTTGTACAATTTAATACGTCTTTTACGCTTTGTACAATGTAATACGTCTTTTACGCTTTGTACAATGTAATACGTCTTTTACGCTTTGTACAATGTAATACGTCTTTTACGCTTTGTACAATGTAATACGTCTTTTACGCTTTGTACAATGTAATACTTCTTTTACGCTTTGTACAATGTAATACTTCTTTTACGCTTTGTACAATTTAATACGTCTTTTACGCTTTGTACAATGTAATACGTCTTTTACGCTTTGTACAATGTAATACGTCTTTTACGCTTTGTACAATGTAATACGTCTTTTACGCTTTGTACAATGTAATACGTCTTTTACTCTTTGTACAATGTAATACGTCTTTTACGCTTCGTACAATGTAATACTTCTTTTACGCTTTGTACAATTTAATACGTCTTTTACGCTGTGTACAATGTGATACGTCTTTTACGCTTTGTACAATGTAATACTTCTTTTAAGCTTTGTACAATGTAATACGTCTTTTACGCTTTGTACAATGTAATATTTCTTTTACGTTTTGTACAATGTAATACGTCTTTTATGCTTTGTACAATGTAATACGTCTTTTACACTTTGTACAATGTAATACGTCTTTTACGCTTTGTACAATGTAATACGTCTTTTACGCTTCTACACCTTTGAAAACAATCGGTCGCTGCGTTTGGCCAAAACAAACAAATAACAAATGAAATGTCGAACGGCCGAGTTGAAACAGAGGCCTTGCTTCGCTTGTTCAATCAGTATATCGCTTTCTTCTCGTGAGCGAGATAGTCGCGTGCCAAGATTACTTTCAACGACCTTGTACTATACATTTGAATAGCGCAATATGTGGTACTAGGCCGTTCAGCCAACTCTCGTGTTTCCTGGCCGATGTAGGTAAAAATAACGGAACTTCAAAGCACAACGCACGCAATGTTTGTTTGTACTTTTAATTGGCATTGTATTGACACACGCTACTGCAGCGCCGTCTGGGCGGCATCCCGCGAAGCACGGGTACACACGTCACGGCTTGGCGCCGCGGGTGTGTCTGTCTGTACATCGGTCACGTTTAAACGGTAAGTTGGTCGGTTTTGCGGAACTTCGCGGTTTTGTAGCGTTTGATCGCAGATCTGGGGACGTGGAATCGGCATTATTGGAAAATGTTAATAATACAACAGTAACTGAAGTCTCGAACCTATGACCTTGAAGTGCGCAGCTGTAGATTGAACCGCAACTTAGCCGCAGACAAAGCGTTCTGATGTAAGCAAAAATCGATCAGGATTTAGGAAGTAGTTTCAACGGTTTTTGTTAAATTTAGCTCAACATCTTAAGTATTAAAACAAAACACGTAAGTCGCTTTCTATACACAACATCTAGTTCGTGAAATATGGAAAAAAATTTGCAATGAGTAAAGTTTTAAAAGGTCAGTAAATCAGTTTCAAATTTACTGCCATTCCAAATTTTAAAAACATCGAACATCGAATCTTAATCCGATTTCGCCATAGTAATCGAAATTAACATCTGCACAAATTATCATCGTAAATGTTCAAATCCAAGTTGAAAATTAAAACGCTAATTTACTCGCAGTTTAAAGCCGACTATGAAGGGGAAATCAGATTTAAAAAAAGATTCAAGCATTTCATTAAAAATATTTCTGTTATTGAACCAAAAATTAAAATCGTATCTCATGTTTCATCTTCCTTTTTATTTTAATTACGATAATCTGTTCTAAAACACGACAAATTTAACACAGCTAGTTTTTAACAACATAACCTAAAACTTATTACAGCCTATCAGCTGTTCAGTGAAATCAGCTGATTTTTACAAATTAATATAAAACAATTGATCTTTTACTGTAACTACCATTCATTTCATATATTTACATTGGTGAAACTTCTTCGTAGTTTCCTTAGTGTAGTGTTTACGACGTTCGCCTCACACACTAATTAGTTATAATTAGTTAATTAGTTGTAATTAGTTATAATTAATTATAATTAATTTAATATGAGACTTGCGACGCGCAAAATATACTGTTATATATCAATATACACGTTCCTCACATGACGCGACGTGCAAAACCCAACCAGCCCTAAAAATTATCATGTTGAAAGCAACAGTTACAATTATGCGATGAGCTACTAATACGTTTTTAATGGTCGGCGAGACAGATGCGTGAAGATATTATTTAAAAACTTTTGCCGACCGCGTTATCACACCCTATCTTTGTTTCTTTATTTCCGAATAAAATCAATCTCTCGCTGCCTCTTCCTCCAGCCCAGGAAACACTTCTGATAACAGAGGCGTATTGTTTTCATGCTTTTGTTACGCTACAATAAATATATAGCGAACAATAGCAGTGTTCCGCCGAGGTGGAAAAGCTTTCATTTTTCCTTTTCAGAAGAAAAGCGCCTGAACTGTGAAACTCGTTACAGTGCGTTCTGAACACTACAGTGTTGTTAAGTGGCTGCAAATAAATAATTGTAAAATCGTGAACAATTGTCGTATTCCTTATGAAATCGTCATTTCTTTACAAAATAATCGTAGTTTTCTAATACAATTATAGTTATAAAAAAAAATACAATTATAGTACTCTTTATAAAATATTGATAATTTTTATACAATTATAGCATTATTTACAAAATAATCATATGTTTTGTACAATTATGGTATTATTTACAAAGTAATCGTACTTTTAATAAAATTACAGTATTCATAAAAATTGTGATTCATTTACAAAATAATCGTATTTTTTGTACAATTATGGTATTATTTACAAAACAATTGTACTTTTTATACAATTATGATATAGTTTACAAAATAATCGCATTTTTTAAATAAAATTACAGTATTCTTTACAAAATAATCGTATTTTTAAAAATAAAATTACAGTATTCTTTACAAAATAATCGTACTTTTAATAAAATTACAGTATTCTTTACAAAATAATCGTACTTTTAATAAAATTACAGTATTCTTTACAAAATAATCGTATTTTTAAAAATAAAATTACAGTATTCTTTACAAAATAATCGTACTTTTAATAAAATTACAGTATTCTTTCCAAATAATCGTACTTTTAATAAAATTACAGTATTATTTACAAAATAATCGTATTTTAAAAAATAAAATTACAGTTTTCTTTACAAAATAATCGTATTTTAAAAAATAAAATTACAGTATTCTTTACAAAATAATCGTACTTTTAATAAAATTACAGTATTCTTTCCAAATAATCGTACTTTTAATAAAATTACAGTATTATTTACAAAATAATCGTATTTTAAAAAATAAAATTACAGTTTTCTTTACAAAATAATCGTATTTTAAAAAATAAAATTACAGTATTCTTTACAAAATAATCGTACTTTTATAAAAATTACAGTATTCTTTACAAAATAATCGTACTTTTAATAAAATTACAGTATTCTTTACAAAATAATCGTACTTTTAATAAAATTACAGTATTATTTACAAAATAATCGTATTTTAAAAAATAAAATTACAGTATTCTTTACAAAATAATCGTATTTTTAAAAATAAAATTACAGTATTCTTTACAAAATAATCGTACTTTTAATAAAATTACAGTATTCTTTACAAAATAATCGTACTTTTAATAAAATTACAGTATTCTTTACAAAATAATCGTATTTTAAAAATAAAATTACAGTATTCTTTACAAAATAATCGTACTTTTAATAAAATTACAGTATTCTTTACAAAATAATCGTACTTTTAATAAAATTACAGTATTCTTTACAAAATAATCGTATTTTTTAAAATAAAATTACAGTATTCTTTACAAAATAATCGTACTTTTAATAAAATTACAGTATTCTTTCCAAATAATCGTACTTTTAATAAAATTACAGTATTATTTACAAAATAATCGTATTTTAAAAAATAAAATTACAGTTTTCTTTACAAAATAATCGTATTTTAAAAAATAAAATTACAGTATTCTTTACAAAATAATCGTACTTTTATAAAAATTACAGTATTCTTTACAAAATAATCGTACTTTTAATAAAATTACAGTATTCTTTCCAAATAATCGTACTTTTAATAAAATTACAGTATTATTTACAAAATAATCGTATTTTAAAAAATAAAATTACAGTATTATTTACAAAATAATCGTATTTTAAAAAATAAAATTACAGTATTCTTTACAAAATAATCGTACTTTTATAAAAATTACAGTATTCTTTACAAAATAATCGTACTTTTAATAAAATTACAGTATTCTTTACAAAATAATCGTACTTTTAATAAAATTACAGTATTATTTACAAAATAATCGTATTTTAAAAAATAAAATTACAGTATTCTTTACAAAATAATCGTACTTTTAATAAAATTACAGTATTCTTTACAAAATAATCGTACTTTTAATAAAATTACAGTATTCTTTACAAAATAATCCTATTTTTTTATATAATAATATAGCCTTAGTATTCTTTACAAAAAAATCAATTTTTTTGTACAATTACAGTATTATTTAAAAAATATACATACTTTTTATATAAATGTAGTAAATAAACTATGTACTTTACAAAACAATCATACTTTTTTATACAATTATCGAACTCTTTAGAAAATAATCGTATTTAAAAAAAAATACTGTATTCATTATGAAATGATCATATTATTTATAAAATACCAAATAAAATATCAAATCATTTATTAAAAAAAGTAGTATTTAAAAAAAAATTATAGTACTTTTTTAAAACCGCAGTATTTTAAAATTATATAGTATTTTTTATAAAATCATCGTGCTCAATAAAATTAAGGTATTCTTTAAAAGAAATACAGCATTTAAAAAAATAATCAAATTTTTTATAAAAAATGGTATTCTTTATGAAATTATCTTTATAAAATTATTTTACTCTTTATATAATTATATTATTGTTAATAAAAATTATCTTATTTTATTTAAATTATGGAATTATTTATAAAATTATTGTTTATATAAATAAACTGAAATATAAAGTGCGATAAGAAATCAGTGTTGTACAACAATTAATTGTGTTAAAGTAATCATAATAATTAAAAGTATTTACGTATTAGAAAAATATTTTATGGTTTACAAAATTATTTTCATCCAAAAAATATTTTAATTATACAGTAACAAAATAATCACGATACTACAGCTGTCTCTTTGACGTAATGGAAGGGAATTTACAAAAAAATATTTTTATTACGGAATTGTATTTGTGTTAAAAAATATGAAATGTGACCATCGAAAAAGTTATTACAGCACTGTTTTAAAAATTGTCATTTCACCATTGTTAATATCAGTTATAGCTTTTTTGCAGTTTTAGAAAAAAAGGCGGTACAAAGTCTCAAAACATTCGGTATGTAATTGGTCGTAGGAAAATCAGTGTAATGTTTTTGCGCCAGCGTGACTCAAATAGCAGCAAAAGTACAAACGCTTTACTTTTAATTTTACTGGTCTCGAGTCTGGGTATTACCATGATTGACCATTAGTTAATTTTCCAATTTGAACTAGTCTATTTTTTTCGCTTTGGTATGTCTCTTATTCAGTGATAAGCAGCATTATCGTATTTTGTATAGAGCTAATATTCCGATAGTACATACCGTATAGATACAATAATCCACAGTGTACACGAGGCAACACTGTGCGAACGCAACAATAAAGTTTTACGCATTGTTTAACGCGTATAGGGTAACGGAATCGTAAAACTTAATTGTTTGGTCGGGCTGTTTTACGTTTGTTTTAGTGTGGAAGAGTCTTATTTGTCACCATTGTCTAGTTCATTTTGGTTTTAAGCGAGTTTCCTTCGAAAAATTAGCTGTTTCAGAGACATCATGGTAAGGCCCAGACCTAAGTGTATGACCTCTAAGTCCTTCATCGATCGGAGTACTCTTAGATAGGAGTGAGATGACCAGTAGGTAATGACGGAATAAATCATTAATGTTGCCAACTAACCCGAACTTAAAATTACTAGGAAAACAACGACCCATAAGCGTTTTGTTTTGGGAAATTGCTTTGATCAAATTCCGATTATATTTTCATCAAAAATTTCCTTTTAGACAAATTAAAATCGATTCCAGATATTAGTAGACAATTATATATAGATCTATATGCAACATTTCTTAAAAAATTATGCAAATTAGTTTAATTGTTTGTGAATAATGAGCTATTAGAGCCCCAATATAGTAAGAAACCCGAGACCTTGAAATAAGTGCCTCTAGATCACCTTTGAAGGGTAAAAATAGTAAAAATCTTTTATAGCATGCCTGGGATAGGATACCGTCATTTCTCGTACCACTAAAAAACACCAAAAGCATTCCTCTTCTGCAACCCTCTCCCACGGAACCGCCGCCAGGCATTACTACGCGGAGAAGTAGACTGGTCGTTCGCCTATCCGTCTACAGCGTTGGCTGTTCTTTCTTGATCTTCAGCCCTCAGCCTCTTCATGACCACTGCGGCGAATCCTGCAATGGCCCTCAGTTGGCCTCTGAAATCATCATTATCGCAAACAGATTTTCCGGTGTAACGCTGTCTCATTGAATCTCTGACACCGGAAAAATACTTGCACCGCATCTATCTCCACTGCTGGAAGACAGAGGTGATAAGCCGAGTCTGTTTCCAGCCAGAAACGGAACAGATAAGCTTGGAAGCAACCGTGTCCAGTTAGGACCTGTACGAGGTAGAATTCTCTCCTTCCTATCTGGTTCATCAATCCTGGATGTTGCTTATGAGTTGGTGTGTCCATCGTCCGTTCGCTGATTCGTCCCACCGTCGCTGCCTGGTATTCACGGTCCGATTTCGCTCCTTTTTAATTGCCACTGTATGATTATATCACTGCTCGCTTGCATCGGTAGAGCCCTTCCATCGTCCGTTCGCTGATTCGTCCCACCGTCGCTGCCTGGTATTCACGGTCCGATTTCGCTCCTTTTTAATTGCCACTGTATGATTATAGCACTGCTCGCTTGCATCGGTAGAGCCCTTCCATCGTCCGTTAGCTCCATTCTAGCTACTACGCCTGCAGCCTCGTAGGAAACTGTACGATAACCACTTACGACAATCAGTAACGTACGGCGGAGCACCGCACTAATCTTGCGCGCATAGCTCGCGACCGTCATAGCCTGGCTCACAAATCGGCGCTCCGTAAAGGAGCACTAAATTCACTACACCGGCCAGGAGTCGGCGGTGTACCTGTCTTGGCCCTCCTAGATTCGGCATGTGTGTGTGTGTGTGTGTGTGTGTGTGTGTGTGTGTGTGTGTGTGTGTGTGTGTGTGTGTGTGTGTGTGTGTGTGTGTGTGTGTGTGTGTGTGCATGTGAACTAATTGATTTGATTCTATCCTAATACAGTTATTGATTTTGATAATGTATAATAAATATTTTAGCTAGCCAGTAAGATATGTGCAAAAGGGCGGCCATTAGAACTTTTAAACAGTCTAAAGTATTTTCTGTTACACTTTTTTTGAAAATCTGCTTTCACCATTGTAATTATCTATAAAATATGTAAAAAATTAGTATTTAAAATTTTTGAATTTAATTGAAAATGTTTTTAGTGCAGTCTTTAACTTTGATTGTGTGTGTAAGATCAGATAAAAAATTTGTTTAAAATAAATGTATATATATATATAAAATATAAATATAAATAAATATATAAATAAATAAATAAATTGGTTTTATAACGTCACGGAAACAGCTATGTACCGCAGTTATTGGTGGTGTAATGCATAATTTGCGTAATAACTTCAAATCACTGAAAATGAAATATTAATTTAATTATTGATAATTTTGTTAAATGGTTAAAAATGGATTTTAGTGTCAGTGTGAGCTAACGCCTGTGACGTACAGTGTTCACTAAGTGAAAGTTGTTGGCTCCGTTACTGGTACTTTTCCACAATGAACGTCTTTTTAACGAAACATAAATTCAGTTTGCACGTGAGAGTTGCGTGCACCGTGTTATTGAACGCGCGACAAAGCTGATCAACACCGGAATAACCCCCCCCTATAGCGCGGGTCTGCCAAGACATATATCACGAGAGGGGGGTCAGACACCGGCTAGACAACCTGGCAGACACAAGTAAATAAATTTATCGCAAAGTGGTTCCAAAACTAAAAGGCTCAGAGCTCTGTTTGTTTAAAAAAATTGTATTAAAGAACTGTAATTTTATTTCGATTCAAATTACAGTTTTAGTGACGGAAATTATTACAGATCTTCTTATTTGATAAATTTTGTTTAGTTGGCAATCTCTAATTTTGTTATTTGTTATTTTCTACTGTAGAATATCGAATACAGACAATGTAGCGATCTTGTAAAAATCGATTATGAGAATTAATTATAAAATTCACTGTTAGGTCCAGTGAGTAGAATAACTTTTCTTACTAGACTTTTACCACGACTTTTAGACTTTATATACACGAGGGTGGTCTGATAAGTTTCCGACCTCAACATGAAGATAGCAGCACTCGAATTTCGTTGTTCATCTGTTAACAGTCACTCACCAAAGTTTCAGCCATTTTGGACGCGCAGTTGTTATGTAACAGTCGTTTGAGTGAGTTGATGGGAGTATTTTTATGAAAATAGACAAAATCGAGTATCAAGCTGTCACTAAATATTTGTTTTTGAAAGGCAATACGCCAACGCAAATCAAAGATGAGTTAGATTCTGTGTATGGGGACTCTGCACCATCATTTAACACAGGGAAATTTTTGGCAACTGAATTTAAACGTGGCCGTAAGAGCTTGGGAGACGATGAACGTTCGGGACGTCCAAAAACTCCGACTACCGACAAAAACATCGCTAAAGTTCACCAAATAGTGCTATCTAGACCGCAGAATTAAACTGAGAGAGATAGCAGACGTTATGAACATGTCAAAAGAACGTGTTTATCACTTATTAAATCAACATTTAGACATGAGAAAGCTGTCCGCGCGTTGGGTGCCGCGTTTGCTCACGTTAGACCAAAAAGTGTTTGAATGAACATTTCCAGTGCTTCCAAACTGTTTAGGCGCAATAAATCCCAGTTTTGGCGCCGATTAATTACTGTAGATGAAACTTGGATACACCATTATACGCCCGAAACAAAAATACAGTCCAAACAGTGGACTGCAAAGGGGGAACCGGCTCAAAAAAAAAGCAAAAACTGTTTTTTCGGCTGGGAAAGTGATGGCGACTGTTTTTTGGGATAGTCATGGAGTTATTTTAATTGACTATCTTCAAAAAGGAAAAACCATTACAGGAGCATACTACGCATCATTACTTGACAAGCTGAAGTCAGAACTTGCGGAAAAACGGCCACATTTGCAAAAAAAGAAAATCCCGTTTCAACAAAACAATGCACCGTCTCACACCTCAGCGGTTGCCATGGCGAAAATCCACGAATTACGGTTTGAACTGCTTGACCATCCGCCTTACCAGATCTAGTCCCAAGCGACTTCTTTTTTTCCCTCATCTAAAAATTGTGCTCGGAGGACAGAGATTTTCTTCAAATGAAGAGGCAATCACCTTCGCGAACAATTATTTTGCAGAGAAAAACGCCGAGTACTATTTGGCCGGGTTACAGAGATGGGAGCATCGCTGGGAGAAGTGTGTAGAGGTACAAGGAGACTATGTTGAAAAATAAAAAAAAAATTCTGAAAAAATGTCTTGTATCTTTCTTAGGTCGGAAAATTTTCAGACTATTCTCGTATATATATATATATATATATATATATATATATATATATATATGTATGTATGTATATATTTATTTATTTATTTATCGAGTCAACATCCCTTTTTCTCAGCACATACTATTCGTACAGGCATAAATGAGTTATCTTTGGAAAGATATTTTTAAACCGGCTTTTTGACATTGAAAAACGATTTTGCGCTAAAACTTACATTATGTGGGAAATTTTAACATAAAAGACACTTTTAACTGTCTTAGGCGAAACGGCATCATTTATGCGCATGCGTATAAATATAATAATAAAATAATTTGTATATTTTACGAAGGTCACTTATTAATCACGAATAGACAATACCATTAGAAATGCCTTTTTGGATAACGTGCTTAAAACAATTTCAATATTCCCTTATAAGTCATCAAACTTATAGGTTATATGGCCCTACTGACAGTCCTCTATCCCTGCCCGCCGTACAAACCGGGACAAGCATTTCGAATACCAAACACAAGTTTTGGACACTGTTTTTACACAAATATATTTGTCATTTTTTCTTCCATCGTGCATTTATTTGTTTTTAATACGGGCATCATAAAATACGAAGTACAATTAAAATGTCAAAATACAGTTAGAGGCTATCAAGCACCCTTTTTCAATTGACAACCTATTAATATTACGTTTGATATCACTATAAACAAGCCGCAGGGACAAGCACTTCAAAGAGCAGGATTGTATTTACCAAATGAAGTCTTTACTCACGGACAATTTTATGTAGAATTTTCAAGGGTAATTAAATCAACTATCATGTCTGTATCCATTAAAGAAAGTGAATTACTTATTCAAAAGGCTGTGTTTACTTAAAATTTCCATAGTGTGAAATTTCGCACGGGCCCTCTGATATATATATATATATATATATATATATATATATATATATATATTTTATTATTATATTTAGACCCTGTTGGATCACGCAAAGCACACTGACTCATGTCTTGTTCCTTCTAATCCTCCACACCTCCCTTATCCTGTCCCCATGGATCCTCTTCCGCTCCTCCGTCCATTTGACCCCTGCTCTCTTTGGGATTTCATTCTCTGGTACCTTCCAACCGAGCATCTTTCTCCTGTATGCGCGCCTGTCTTCAACATCTGTTGAGTCTATTCCTGCGTCATGTAGGTCTATTCTGACTTGTGCGATCCACGATGTTGTTGATTTGACACCTTGTATATACTTAAGGATTCTGTTCTCAAGTCACGTTGTTGGGAGTCTACTGATGTGTCCACAGAACCGAAGCCTCCTTCTTCTGATATCTGCTGCCAGGTTCGATATCTTCTCTATGGTCTTCCGGGAGTGCAACCTGTATCCATCTTCTGTCAATATCGGGCCAAGGATCTTCCTCAAGATTTTACGTTCTTCCTTCAAAATACCCTCCATGGTAGCTTTTTTGTGGAGTGCTAGCGTCTCGCTTACATATAATACCTCCAGTTTTATGACGGTTGTATATATATATATATATATTTATATATATATATTTATTTATTTATATTTATATCGTATATATTCATTATATATCAAATGTTTTTTTATTCTCTTTTAAATATGAGTTTTAAAATCTTGTTTAGCCAAACGGTTTAAGGATGAACGGAAATTATGTTTTCTTTGCAACATAATCAATGATTTTTGTTTAAATGTAACTTTCAGTCAAACGTTTAATAACAACGTCAAAGAAACGATCTGCTAATGAAATGCTTCAAGAAATGGTCAAACAAACTGTCGATGGAACTATTATTCAAACGGTTCAAGAAATGGTACGAAAACGTTAATGCAAACGTCTAAAAAATTGTTCAAGAAACAACCACAGAAACGGTTAATGAAACGGTCAATATATCGGCGCTCATTTCAAGGTTTTGTGTTAGACCACAATTTCTACTCCGAGAACTCATTTTCTAATAGTAATTAGTTAATAAATATGCAAATCAATCGAATAGACTGCTTGGCGGACTTGTTTAAAGTTTAAATTTTTTAACATGTATCATGTATTAAGAGCTGTATATGATATTGGATTTTGTAATGCGAGCGTACATCTTTGATAGTTATAGTAAAAGATCAGTTTTTTCATATTAATTCGTAACGATCAGCTGATTTCACTGAACAGCTGATAGGATATAATAAGTTTTAGGTTATGTTGATTTGTCGTATTTTCAAACAAATTAATGTAATTAAAATAAAAATGAAGAGAAAACATAATACATGATTTTTATTTTTGGTTCAATAACAGGAATTTTTTACTTGTTTAAAAAATATTTTGAAGACATTAATGGTATAATTAGGTACTCTTTGATTCAGTTGAGTATAAAACTAATTTGCTTTTCAGGTTTTCGGCGATATAAAATAAGCAGTTCCTGTACGTCATAAAACACATTGGGTAAGTCAAGAAATACTACTTTTAATACACTTTATCGCCGCACGATATTGTCTCACGTCGTTTTTTTTTTTTTTTTTTTTTTTTTTGTTTAACGTCCGACTATTGTACACACTTGGGCTAATGCAGACGATGGGATGAATTATAGCGTATGAAAATGCCAAGCCCTGGCCGGGAATCGAACCCGGATCCTCGGGGTGAAAGCCTAGTACGCTGTCCACTAAGTCACCGAGGCGGCTCTGTCTCGTGTCGTAACGAAAATAAATCTCCAAAAACTAACAACATTGTATAACATCAGCTTAATAAAAATTAAGCAAAGATTTTTGATACGACAAAACCAAACGACAGAAAAATTTATTTTAGTAATATCTTACGCAAATTTATTAAATTAGTCAATTTAAAAATCGTTGCTTTTCAAAATGGTAACCGCTTCACTTTAGAATTTCTTTTTCAAAATATAATATCACGCTGATTGCTACGTTGAGATCAGCTTAAAAAATAAAACAATTATTTTTCAACATTTCGACGGATATCAGGTTAAATTCTAGTAATTTTTATTTGTAAAATCACAAAATGTGTTCATTAAAAAATGTTCGTTATTTGGTGTTTTTAAGTGTTCGTAGTTTTTTTTCAATTCATCGGTCAGCGAGACAGCTGCGTGCGGTGATTATAACGTTATATATTCTTACGGGATATAGTTCTTACTTAAAAACGAATAAAATCACTAAGGTAGTTTCGTATGTTGTTTTTTAAACATATAACGTACGGTTTGTACGAGTGTGCCCTGTGTATAGTTACAGAAAATATTACTTTATAGGTAATTAAAAATTAGCAGAATAATTAACGTTAATACTTCGGGCTTAACTTATATGATTGCAAGCTTTAAGTGTGAAATTAAGTACAATTGTAAGTAAATCTATGAATAGAAATTGTACAGTGTTTCGAAAATGCTTTAAATGATGATTAACTTTAGGTTAATAATTCGAAAAACCTTAAATTAGAAAATTTCCTTAAATGGAAAAATGAGTGGAAATAATGTTAAACCCAGACCCGGTACTGTAAAATGAGCACCGGTCCTGACATGTAGATAATTTTTTGAGGGGTCGTAAAATTTATCAATATATATATATATATAATTTGCGTATAGACCCTGTTGGATCACGCAAAGCACTCCGACTCATGTCTTGTTCCTTCTAATCCTCCACACCTCCCTCATCCTGTCCCCATGGATCCTCTTCCGCTCCTCCGTCCATTTTACCCCTGCTCTCTTTGGGATTTCATTCTCTGGGACTTTCCAACCGAGCATCTTTCTCCTGTATGCGTGCCTGTCTTCAACGTCTGTTGAGTCTATTTCTGCGTCATGTAGGTCTATTCTGACTTGTGCGAGATATATATATATATATATATATATATATATATATATATATATATATATATATATGTGTGTGTGTGTGTGTGTGTGTGTGTGTGTGTGTGTGTGTGTGTGTGTGTGTGTGTGTGTGTGTGTGTGTGTGTGTGTTTGTGTGTTTGTGTGTGTGTGTGTGTGTGTGTGTGTGTGTGTGTGTGTGTGTGTGTTTTAGTTTGCAGTTTTTGTTCGATTTGGTTCAAACCTGGTACAAATATCGATTATAATAAATGCTTCGACTAGTTCGTTAACCGGCAAAATTTGTTAAAAAGTTTCAAAATGTCGGCCGTTTCACATTTTTTAAAATTCATTACTTTTTTTGTTTTTAAAATATTTTTTTAATCAATTTTTACGGCTGTAATAAGCGTTTAAGACTGCATAAATTATTCATTTTGAGCTTTTTAAAATAATTTGAAGGCGGTCAGGGATCATATTCGTAATTTCATTGTAATTTAAAAGTTTGTGGAACTGATATATGCTGGTTTTAATGCTGATTATGATGGTAAAATTAATTTAAAAGGGTAAGTTAATGAAAAGTTTTTTTGTGAAATTCGCTTCTATCACGTCAGAGAGACAGCAGCGTGTCGCGATTATTAGAAAATGGAAAACTTATCGAAGATAATTTTTTCATTAATTCAACTATTTATCTATCCGAGATATCGAATTTCAAATCAAATATTACATTGAATAACTTTAAACGAATATATCGCTTCGCGAAAATTAAACTTTATAATAAAAATTGATTTTGGTAATAACACATATAAATGATTATATTAATGCCAACCTGTAATGGGTTTTTTATTGAATTTATATTTCATATTTAAAATAAAGATGGCGCAGTGTACTTCGTATGCTGATTTTTTGTGTTGATGCCAATTGTACGCGCTATTTATTTCTCCGCTGTTAAAACAGGCGACTTGACAACACTGTCAAGTTGACAACACTGTCAATTAAATAGAAAATTGAAGTTCTAGTTTGTTAAAAAAAAAAACAGCACAATATTAAAATTATGTTTTTTATTTTATTTTTCGGTATTCCAAATCCCTTAGACACCCTCTTTTAAAGGGTCCGTCTCTCATTCTCCAAGGACCAAATGAGGATCTTATTTTCAGGACGTCAAAGGATTTGTTGAGATCACTCTGGAATCCCAAGGCGTTCTGGTCAAAGAGCTAAATCTCTTTCTTATCCTTTGAAGTCAGTTTCACGCTTATATACAGAGTGTGCGATAAGTAGTTAATACAATCAGCAAAGTGAAACGTTAAAAGCGACCAGCTAGTTGTGTGTTTTCAGTTCATTAACATTTGATTCGATTACGTTTTACAGTATGAAAATCTGTCCACCTTCAGTATAGATTAGTAAAAGTAAATGTGTGCGTGTGTGTGTATATGCGCGCGTGTGTGTGCGCGTGCGTGCGTGTATGTGCGTGTGTGTGCGTGCGTGCGTGCGTGTGCGTGCGTGTGTGTGTGTGTGTGTGTGTGTGTGTGTGGTTTGTATTTAGTTTTAAATTAAATGTTTAACTTAAAAATTACAATCATTTTTCAAAAACTTTTGAATTTCACCGGCAATTCCGTACGGGTAATCTTCAAGTACAGTTTATTTTTGCTAATAGTAGAAGGAAATGTTTGTATGTATAAGTTTGTGTCCGTGTGTGTATGTGTGCACGCGCGCGCGTGTGTTTATGTGTGTGTTTGTACACGCGCGATGTACAACCAAATCTATGGCGCACAGAGATCTGAAATTTTTAACTTAGGGCGACAGCAGAAAGTTGGAAAACGCCACGAAATTAGATTTTAAAATTTTTAATTAATTTTACACCGAAAATTACACCTAACGTTATCTACGCACAACAGTCACTGTAAACTTGGGGCGGGCGCCGCTAGGTGTAAATAAATGGTACAAACACATGACAAACACTTTCATTCAATTACATACATTCGGAAAAAGTTTGGTTCGAAAATTATCTCCGACAAACCTGAAAAATGGGACGCGCCCGTTCAAACGAAAATTTCAACAATTCCTTTATTCAAAGTCGGATTTAAAAAAATAATCATTTTGTTTGTCATAGAAATTTCTAAATTAAGATATTCGTATAATTATTTTGTAAAATGGCTGCTTAAAAAATACTCTAACAAATGTGTATGATGGCCATTTTGAAATGAGCAAGATAAATAAAGAAATATTTTTATACTGATAGTCCTTTTTAGTACATACGGAGTTAAGAACATATCAATTAAAGCCGGTACAGTGATTTTCAAAACAAACTTTTTAGTGAAAACGCAAACAGAAAATTAAGCTTGTTTTATGTAAAAATGGGTGCTGTTTTGTGTTTACATAAAACCTTAACAATGTTATAAAGTATTTGACAACATTTACGGAACATCCTGTATTTTATAGCTTATAAATGATAATTGGTTAACCGAGATTCGAAAGCATGTCAATAGGATGTAAACACAAAGCGTACAAGTTTTAGGACTGTAGGGTAGAGCAGTACACGTTTGTGCTGCATGCACTAGTTTTAAGGCGCAAGTTATGCAATATATGTACACGAATTTCTACTTTGTACTTAATTGCCTAAATACAGTACGTTGTGTAAAAAAAAAAAAAAAAAAACGTCAATTTTGTTCCGCTAAAAATAGAAACGTGGAACAAACGTAATTTTGTAAAAATTTCCTCCTGTATCTACAGGGTCGTGTGAAAGTCATGTGCAATATACAGGATGTTCTGGAAATTCGTTTTTCTCTAGGAAACTGTACAAAATGTTTGTGTTTTTTTAAAAAGAAACAAACATAATTACATGCAGGTTTTTGATTTCTTTTACAATTTACTTAAATATATTTATAGTGGCTTAAAATTTAACCGAGAAAATATAAATATATTTTGTATGATTGAAATGAATGCACAATAAAAAAAGTAAAACCTCAGCACATTTTGTGAATATTTTATTTCTACCAAAAACTCTATAATTTTTATTTTTATAATTAACTATACTACTGTTTAGACGTTTTAATTATTTTAAGTATATGATTCTATTAATTCTAACGTTGTTTTGTAATCGTAGTTTTTTTGACGCGTTTCGAAGTATCTCCATTTTTAAGAGATATAGTCATACTCTACAGAATTCGTCTTATATTTTTCTCCTCACGTCACCCACAATTAAGTTCCGCTTACTCCCTTCTTCATTAACTGCTCTATGCATAGGTCGTTTGTTTTATTGTGGCGCTTAAAGGAGAAGTAGGTAGGCTTGTGTTGTGGGAAGTGTCAAAGTATACACTGTTTGCCTTAATACATTATGTTAACGCACTCTACTCTATATAAGACTGAGCTTTTTCATTCTCTGCTAATAATAGTAAGCAGACAACCTGTTAGTTCGATCAAGGTCAAGCGTCACGGTAAACAAACGACTGTAGACTATTAGTATTGGTGGTGTCTATATGTGTATGAGACATTTATCTACGATATTCTTCATTACTTTTAATATTAAATACTTGTTAATATTATTTCTTCGCTTACGATATAATTCTTAATTAACTTAAAAAATGTATAAATTAAATTCTGCACCGTATTAGATGGTTTTTGAAAATAACAATACCACGATACTTTCAATAAAGAGGGAGTAAGATTTAGTTTGTATTTGTAATAAATTAATTTATATATTTAGTGCAAGCTTAATATAAATTGCAGTATGTTTGTGTTACCATAAATTGATTAATATTGCAGCTCATTTAAAACAATCTTATATTATTCCAAACAACGAAGTCAGCGCTATCTTCAAACTTTAACTGGAACTTCTGTATTGATCAATGCTTGTCACTAGCGCTAGCGTCAACGTTAAAACATGTGGTGGCGAAAGTCTGAAGTTCGC
>CM040189.1:108446852-108484352 GCA_022606455.1 Callitettix versicolor | reverse complement strand
TCCCTTTTTTCAGCACATACTATTCATACAGGCGTAAATTAGGGATCTTTAGAAAGATTTTTTAATAGGCAAAACATACTATTGGTGGACAATTTCAATATAAGACACTTTTAATTATCATTGATTCGCATGCGCATCACATAGTGACAATATTATGTATATTTTATGAAGCTATGTTGAGTATAATGATCTGCCTTCCCTAGCTTCCTCAATTCTACTTTTGTTGACGCGTTTCGGAGAACCTCCATCTTCAAAAACTATATCTATACTGGTCACCAATATTATGGCCCGTCCTATTTATAATTTTTAATCTCCACCTCATACCCCTCCTTTATTCAACACGTGTACATTAAACCTGACGTGCTCGCTTATGATTGGCTCTTCAAAATCATACGTTTTCGCTCGCTTCAGCGAGCACGTCGGGTTTCATGTACACGTGTTGAATAGAGAGGGGTACGAAGTGGAGATAAAAAATTATAAATAGGACGGGCCATAATATTGGTGACCAGTATAGATATAGTTTTTGAAGATGGAGATTCTCCGAAACGCGTCACAAAAGTAAAATTGACGAATCTAGGGAAGGCAGATCATTATACTCAACATAGTGACAATAATCCTAGCAGAAAAGAAGAAGAATGTAAAAAGAATTTTATGAAGCTATTAATATCGAATAGACAATCTCATTAAAAATGCCGCTTTTTGGCATAAAGTGCTTAGAACAATTTCAATATTTACTTAAAGTCATTAAACGTATAGGATGTGGCACTACTGACAGTCCCCTATCCCTGCCCATCATACAAGCTGAGACAAGCATTGTGAATACCAAACACATGTTTTGATCCTTTTTTACACAAAGGTATATAAAAAAAAGGTATACACAAAGGTATAAGCCGCCTCGGTGGCCTATTTGATAGCGTGGCCTATGTGATAGCCTATTTCACCCCGAGGACCCGGGTTCGGTTCCCGGCCAGGGCTTGGCATTTGCATACGCTATAAATCATCCCATCGTCTGCATTAGCCCAAGTGTGCACAATAGTCGGACGTTAAAAAAAAAAAAAAAAAATACACAAAGGTATTTGTGATTTCTCCCTCAATCATGCATTGTTAATACGGACATCATAAAATACGAAGTACAATTAAAATTTTAAAATACAGTTAGAGGTTTTCATGCATGCCTTTTCAATTGACTAAAAGACCTATTAAAATTGCATTTGCTATCACTATAAACAAGTCGCAGGGACAAACACTCCAAAGAGCAGGATTGTATTTACCAAATGCCGTCTTTACTCACGGAAAATTGTATGTAGCATTTTCAACCGTAATTTAACATCCATTAAAGGAAATGAAATAAAAAAAGTACAAGAAGATTACATTCTTACATCAAATATCGTTTACAACGAGGTATAGATATGCCCTGTAAAAATGTCTATTATTTTTTTTATTTTAAGGCGAAATGCACGTTGAGGCAATTATCGCTTACCTAAATGTAAGTGTAAAGTGTTAAAATCGTAAGTGTAAGTGTGTGTTAGACTCGAGTACCGCGAGGTCTAAATCTTCTCAATTAGATAGTCTGCACCCCCTGCGGGGTTCTATAAAAAAAAACATTGATCTATATTGAAATGTACATATTACAATGACTCATAAATTTGTGATTATTTCAAACCGATCGCTTTTCGATTTATTTTTTAAATATGTTTTCCCTTCCTTCCAACTACCGCCTTCACCCCAACGACTACTGTTATTAAAAAGGCTGTGTTTACTTAAAACTTTCATAGTGCGACATTTTGCACATGCCCCCTGGTGTTTTATAAAGTGCTAACACAAGATACGTTAATAAATGTGCAAACTACGTGTGTTTGTAGCCCACAAAAGTTGTACTAAGCTTATCTGGTCAGTGTGGTAGCACTCACAAGGCATTACGTAAGTGTTTAGAGATGTATTTATACAGAGCTTATGTTGTTTATCACAAGACGATGTAAAATGTGAAGTTTTCTGTCAGTGGCTCGTGTCTTCTGCAACGCCCGATGGAGTTACACTCAGTGATTTATTTCGGTCTGACGAAGTACGAGGTGTGTTCAGAAAGTAACGAGAATTTTAATTTTTTGAACAAAATATTTATTTATTCTTCTACATTGACGTTGTCGCCTTCAAAATAGTTCCCTTTGGAGATTATGCACTTGTGCCAGCGCTTCTTCCAATCCTCGAAACACTTCTCAAACTCGATCTTTGAGATAGCCTTTAGTTCTTTCAGCGATGCACTTTTAATGTCATCTACGGCTGTAAAACGACGGCCCTTTAAGGTTCTCTTTATTTTTTGAAATAGTAAAAAGTTACACGGAGCTATGTCTAGCGAATATGGAGGCTGGGGCATCGTTACAGTACTGTTTTTGGCCAAAAATTAACGAACAAGCAATGAAGTGTGAGCTGGTGCATTATCGTGGTGCAAAAGCCATGAATTGTTTTTCCACAGATCGGAAAATTGTTTTTTTCGGATTGCTCCACGCAAACGGCGTTGAACTTGTATGTAGTACTCCTTATTGACCATTTCACCTCTTGGCAGGAATTCATGATGCACTATGCCATTAATATCGAAGAACACAATGAGCATAACCTTCACGTTCGACCGCACTTGTCGAGCCTTTTTCGGTCTTGGCGAGCCAGAATGCCTCCAATGGGATGATTGAGCCTTATTTTTGACGTCATATCCGTAAACCCATGTTTCGTCACCTGTTATAATACGTTTCAGTAATTCTGCATCGTCGTTGACTTCATTTAGTGACTCCTAAGCAAATGTTTTTGTTCAAAATTCAACAATTTTGGTACGAAATTTGCTGCCACGCATTTAATACAGGAAACATTGGAAACAATGTCATGACATGATCGAATCGATATGCCAACATCATCAGCGACCTCTCTAGTTATGATTCGGCGATTGTTCATAACCATTTCTTTCATTTTTTCCACATTTTCATCGGTTGTTGATGTACTGGGGCGTCCAGGGCGTTCGTCATCTTCAACGTCTTCACGGTCTTCTTGGAAACGCTTATACCACTCGTAAACTCTTGCTTTACTCTTAGCAGACTCACCACATGCCTTTGTTGACATTTCACACACTTTATTACACTTTATTCCACTTTTTATGCAAAATTTGATACAAATTCTTTGATCCATTTCTTTTAACAAACGAAAATCGCCGAGGTCATAAAAACATGTCTAACCTTAGTGGCTGTCACAGACAAAGTGAACAATGAAAACAGCTGAAAGGGCATCATGCTTGAAGGGCATGTATACCAACATAATAAAAAAAATGTTTGACAATCGGACTCTCCAACCTCGCGAAATTAAAAATTCTCGTTACTTTCTGAACACACCTCGTACAGTTTCATCTTAATGGATACGTAACTTCACAGAACTATTAAATTCGGACTACGAACAATCATGAGCTACACGAGCGCCCTCTACACTCATAATAAGGTGTTTCGTGAGCAATGTCACGGAGTCGAATCTTCATAAAAATTTTTCATGACACAATAATCAGTGAACGCTGCATTCGTATTGTGCAACAGTTTGGGAATATATCCTTGTAGAAAAGCTATAGTAGGTGGTTTCAGTACGACAGTGCTACGGCTCATGCAGCCAGCAACACAACAAGATAGCCATCACAGATTTATTTTTTATTATACAGGCATTTATATCTGTATTGAAATGCCGTAATTTAACATTCATTAAAGAAATTGAAATACAAAAAGTACAAGATGATTACATTCTTACATCTTATATCCTCAATTTTGTGTCAAGTTTGAAGTAAAACGGAGCAAAAGTACAAACGTAGGAATTCAAACGCACATATCCATTTATATATACACACGCCCCCGCGCGCACGCACGCACACGCACACACACGCGCGTTCGTTATTACAACACTTAACATTCGTTATTACAATAACGAAATACAGTTCGTTTCAACATATGTCTTTGGAACGATGTTTTCATGGACAAGGGATTTGAAAGGGGTTGAGACCTACTCAGTTCACCTGACTTTCTCTTGTGGAGAACACCTCATTCTCACACCGTTTCCGAATTGGAAGGGGGACTTGCTGAAATTACCTCAGCGAAAGTTGCAACGTGTTTTAAGAACATTCGTCGTAATCCTTTTTATATTCTTCTTCTTTTCTGCTAGGATTATTGCCACTATGTTCAGTATAATGATCTGCCTTCCCTAGCTTCGTCAATTCTACTTTCGCTGACCCGTTTCGGAGAACCTCCATCTTCAAAAACTATATCTGTACTGGTCACCAATATTATGACCCGTCCTATTTGTAATTTTCTATCTCCACCTCGTACCCTTCCTCTATTCAACACGTGTACATTAAACCTGACGTGCTCGCTTCTGATTGGCTCTTCAAAAGCATACGTTTTCGCTCGCTTCTGATTGGATCCTTTCAAACATTCTCCTCAACGGTCGTCCCTCCTGTTAATTTTTGAAAATTTTTGGATTTTTAAACGTAATATCTGCTTGCGATCAATCAAGTAGAATTGACGAAGCTAGGGAAGGCAGATCATTATACTGAACATAGTAACATTCGTCGTGTTCAGTTGTATGAATCGCATAATGGCGTCCTAACAATGCAGTTTTCTTATTTCGTAATAAGTTTGCGTTATTTCTTAAACACTATTTAGTTTGCATCAGTTGAACAGTCAATTACAGTTTCAAATGATTGTATTCACTTGTTGTATTTTATGTCTAGTTAAGAACACTCTTTTAAAGATACGCCCCCCACAGCTGCATATATTGAGAGGGTTTAGACGTCCCTCGATTTCACATTCTCCATTTATATATATATATATATATATATATATATATATATATATATATATATATATCTTGTTCAAATTTTCAATCGTTAATAAAATACTTTCTATTCATCCCCTTAAGTTCAAATAATTTTTTTTAAAACTTGCACTGGATGACACTTGATGTTAATACAGTTTTTTGTCAAATAATAATATCACATATTTGTACAGACTATACGATAGGATTTGATTTAAATAACACTTACGTTCTATCCTATTTTGGTTTTAGGAATAGCAGCACGCAGCTGTCTTGCTGACGTGATAGTAGCGAATACCTAAGTAGGAATTGACTTAATTTTTTTATATTATTTGTTTATAACTTTCTCGTGATAGATTTTCCGAAAACTTTGCATACATCAATAGCACAATTCAGTATTTTATAACGCATTTTTTTAAAACTAAAACATACTCAAACGTATAATTGTTTACAATTTCTATACGGGAAGGTTGTTCTAGAGTGCTACAGAGAGATGTAAATCACTGATTCATTTACGCATGCGCATTTCAGGGTGTACACAGAAGTTCTGGCCAACTGTAATCTTATTTAAAAAGGAACTATACATATTTTTAGCCGATTAATTGTAGCTTGCCATTTCGTGTAAAGAAAGTATCATTTATTTGTGTTTGATGCTTTACCCACATCTAGCTTTGAATTTAATGATGTTTTTACGTTAAGATATAACATTTTAGGTGTAATTCAATATTTTCTCTTTATGTAGTAGCTAATGAATACAAGTAAATAATTTATAATATTTCACGTATTTTATATTTTATTTGCGTAATGATTTATCTACTTCCTGCATTGTATATTCCACGTAGAAGTGACGGCAGAAGACGTCGGAATATCCTGCCTCAAGGCGTGCCACTGAAGGAAAACGGGTACTTAATGTCATCCGTAAATTCATCCAGTGCCAATCCTTGAAGCAGGGACTTTTCGGAGATCCTGATGCATCGTAGTCAGCTGATCTCGCAGGATACGTTGACTGTACTAAGGATTTTACAGAGAAATAAGACTTACACATTACTAACGAATTTTATTTGAAAGTGAGCTATTTGAATTAAAACCCGAAACCTTGAAATGATCACAGATCCTGACGTCTAGATAATTCTTTTAAGGGGTCGTTAAAACTGTTTTATATATATAGCTTGGCAAAAAAATCGATTTTTATAATATCTGAAACAGTTTCGTTAACCAGCAAAATTCTTTCAACAGTTTCAAAATGGCGTCCATCTCAGGTTTTTAAAAACTCGTACATTTTTGTCAATTTAAAAAAAATCTGATTTCACCATCTTCATCGTCGCTAGAAACTACAAAATTAACATACTGAATTTTCAAAATCCGTTGAGATCAAAAAAAGGTCTGGGTTCATTTAAGTATTTTCAATGTGTTTTTCGAAAGTTGAAATGCTAATATATGCGGCTTTAAATGCTGATTTATAATGGTGAAATGAGAATTTTTTTAACGTCCCACTATTGGGCTAATGCAGACGATGGGATGATTTATAGCTTATGAAAATGCTAAGCCCTGGCTGGGAATCGAACCCGGGTCCTCGGGGTGAAAGCTCAGTACGTTATCAACTAGGCCACCGAGGCGGCGAAATGAGAATTTAGAAAAGGGTAAGAAAAAGGAAAATACTTTTGGAAAATTTGTTTCTGTCACGCAAGCGAGACAGCTGCGTGTCGCGATTATTATTGGCTCCTTGCTGATAGTTTCTGAAAAATATTCACAATGGAGATAAATAAACAAACGAAAAGAGAACTACAAAAACTTTTTCAAATAAAAACCATTCAGAACACAAAAAATACAAAGTAAATTTAAAACAGATTATGATTGTTAAATTATGTTTCACAAGTTTAAGATACAAAATTCTTTTTTTTTTGAAAATCCGCTTCTATCACGTTAACAGAACAGTCGCGTTCTATTATTATTATACAATTTAAATTATTTTACGCAAAATTTAACAATAAAAAAAATCATTAAAAATTCTAAGTAATTAAAATACTAATTATTGACGTCATTGAATCAATAATTTACAATTTAGCAGCTGTGATGGGAACTGTTGACGTAGAGACACATAAATCCAGCAATAACAGCACCGTAGAGCAGAGCGTAATGGGTTAATATCAAACTAGAGCGGGCGTGTTTGACAAAACACTGAACAAACTGGAATGAAACCCCGTAGCCTGCAGCTACACTACGGCAGAAATATCTCTCTCCACTGCGGATGAGTGGGTACGTTACAAACTCGAATCTTTAAAACCGCACAGCTGGCAAGGATCGATAATCGACGCTATGTGACTATTGAAAATGGGATAAACCTGGCGTTGTTGGGAAACTGAAGTTCCAAAATCCGTCTTTTAGGGAGTTTTAAATGAAAAATGGACTTTTGTAGCAATTATCTTGGTGAAATCCAAGTCCGGGAAGTGAAATGAGCGATGGTCATGACCTCGATATATATATATATATATATATATATATATATATATATATATATATATATATATATATATATATATATATATCGAAGTTTTTTTGTTATTTTTTAAGGTGAAAAGCACATTGAGGCTATTATCGCCTCTCTAAATGTAAGTGTGAGTGCAAATTGTTAAAGTTGTAAGTGTGTGTTAGACTCCGGTACCATGAGAGGGGCGTCTAAATCCTCTCAATAGGTGCAGCTAGTCTGCACTCCCTGCGGTTATATATATATATATATATATATATATATATATATATATATATATATATATATATTGGTATATCCCCGCAGGGGAGTGCAGACTAGCTGCACCTATTGAGAGGATTAAGACGTTCCTCGCGGTACCCGAGTCTAACACACACTTAAACCTTCAACATTACACTTATGACTTTAAAACTTTACACTCACACTTTAGTGAGGCGATAATAGCCTAAATGTGCTTTTCGTCTTAAAAAAAAACTTCGATTGGTGTACATCGAACGACAAAAAACGTTTCCCACAAGAAACATTTTCCCGACGTTTCGCCAAAATCGCACTAGCATCTTCGAAGCGATACTCACTTCAAATCTGAAATCAAACTGAAAGAAGCTAACATAACACTTGCTTGTTCCTTTTATAACGCCCGTATAATGCAAATAAAAAGTGGGCTGGCTTGAGCTGACGACATAGATCGACTCGCTATGAACTCATATTAGTCCGGCTGACTAAGTGGTTTTTGTAAAGTCGGACACGATTGCGGGCAGTCTTCTAACTCTAAACAGCAGGAGTTTAATAAATTGTTGTTAATACTGATAGTTTTGTACAACATAACCTTAAACATATTATAGCCTATCAGCTGTTCAATGAAATCAGCTGGTTGTTACAGCTGATCTTTTACTATATCCTCTCTCTCTCTCTCTCTCTCTCTCTCTCTCTCTCTCTATATATATATATATATATATATATATATATATATATATATATATATATATATAGTATAAGTTCAAGTATTTATTTATTTAAACATAACAAGATATTAGTAAACATATTTTAAAAGTAATTATATATTCAGCAAAGATATCATTAACAAGAGGTTCCAGAGTTGCACACTTGTCTTTATTAATAATTTTAATACGTTATTTTTTAAAATTTTAATTTTAATAACTGAAGTGCTACTGTGTGTTTATTATGATATTCAAATCAGGTTCTCGGTTAATTTTTAGGCGAAATAAATAACTTTAGATATTCGTTTTCATCGCGTCAGCGAGACAGCTGCGTGCGCGCGATTAACGCAAACTCGAAACTACGCAGCGTCTGGTTGTACGGATAGGTAAATATGAAATGAAAATGTTGCACGGTGTCGAACACACTCTGAAAGCGGGAAACACTTGAGAGTCGGTGTTGACAGACGCCGCTTCTCACTTGAGAATGCGTTCACGTTATTCCCGCAATGTTTGTTATTTCACGTTCCAGAGACGCGAGTTGGAACTCGGAAACCATTCTTTAACTTTTGTATCATCTCAACCGGATTCCTGCTTGTCAAAACCAGAAGGAGTGAAGCATTTCAATATTTCTTCTTGCCCATTGACATCGGGTAGCCATGTTCAATTTTACTAGATCATGATTCAAAGTGTATTGACCTTATTGTGTATCTGTAAAAATTGATAGATTTTTTTATGTTTATGTCTGTATTAAAGTCACTTGCTTTCCGGTGGTATTTACTTAAATATATATTCGCCTCTGTAAATTGCCAAAAACAGGCTGGATGACCACCAAATGCGAAGAGGATTTGCTCTGAGCGGAGCGGACTACGCAGTCAAAACCTAACCTATTTGTTTAATATAATCGCGGCCATTGAAAGCGTAACGAGGCTGAACGGAGTCAAGCGGCGTCGTAGGACTCTGTCTATGTTCGGTTTTAAAGCTGACCACGCCTTCAAACGTAATATTTCTCTTTCCCCAGGTTACAACAGACCTACAACTCGTTACTGTAGGCCTAAATATTTAGATTTACAAGATTTCTTTAAATTTTTTAACAATCTAAATGTTCTAAATTGAACAGGTCATAACAGTTAGCTTGAAGATAATTATGGCTTTTGTACATTTTGTATAAAGTTATAATAATGACTCAATTAATTAGAATCAAAATGTAACGCGAGTTACTATGCGCACGCCCCAATGTTGTTATTAAGAAAGAAAATTATAAATTCTGAGCTCTCGACAAAAATCAGCTCTTAGTGAAACTTCGATCGTACAAGAAAACCAAAAATGTTACGTTTTGGAATATCGAATCTGTTTAACTCATTTATCAGTCGCACATTTCCTGGTTTTAACAAAGTTTATACAGTTTTAACTGAAACTACTGCAGATCAGATTGAGTTCGTGTTACGGTTTTTGTACCCAATAGGGGTTGTACCAACACTTTCCCCGCCCCCAACGCCTCCGGATTGCAGACGTACAGTATATTGACTGGTTGTATTTCGAAGCACTAAATATTCCGGTAGTGTCGCATAAAGTAACCGTTTGACATAAATAAGTCATGCTCCAATACGTATGTTCTGCAGAAAACTGACATCAATACTGCTACGGGAGATCCGGTTATTTTGTGGCAGGCAAATTTGTTACGAGTTCGGCCATCGGGATATAGTTCCGGCCGATATAAGTGTACATTCTGTTTACTTAACGAATCTCTGTCAGAAAATTAGCTTAGGGGCGTGGCCATCATAGTAAGACTACATATTGAGCCTTTAAATGCGTGCCGTATTGAGAACCGGGGTTCTTGCGCATGTGAGAAACACACGATAACCACTACACTACGGTAAATACGAAGACGTTTGGCCGATTTAAGTGTACGAAATGAATCGTTAATTTAATTTTGGTAGTTATATTAAAAGATCAGTTGTTTTATATTATTTTGTAAAGACTAGCTTATTTCGTTGAACAGCTGATAGTAAGGTTTCAGGTTGTTAGTCAGGTTATGCTTTTGAATTTTGTAGAAAGATAACAGTATATATTACTTATACCACAGAATATAAACGGCCACCGCTATAAAAAGCGTGCTCGATATCAGAGGCTAAAGTCCAATTAATTGGACTATCTGCCGCTACGAACTCTGCAAACTGCAAAGACAAGGGGGAAAGACGTTTGAGAAAATGAACATACTGTTATCTAATTAACTGCAGTTGAACACTTTGCCGCTAGATGACACCGGCAGCGAGCGCTCGCATAACTTTTCTAATGGTTATCATTCTAGACGTACATTCAATGCTTATAGAGTTGATATATTCCTGTATTGTTTTCCTCATTATTTATTCACGCTTACCAGCGTATCGTGTTCTTCCTTCTTAAAACAAAAACAAATTTGCGTGCGTAAGTGATAGCGAGGGAGGAAGGAGAGATATTTTAAATTAATTAAAAATCACATTTACATTCACTTTGAACGTAAACAAGGGGTGAGATTTTTAGGTTATTTGCTTTGTGTAGGTATCATAGGTCCGTTGTTTTAACAGAAGGACAAACTCTTAGCTGCATCGTCAGATACGCACGCACGCGCGGCACACACACGCGCGCACACCCATCTACCCACATACCCTCCCTCCCACCCACAATCAATTTTAGTTCGATTGATTCAAACTTGAAACCTAAATTCGCTACTTTAAAAATGGCAGTAATTTCTAATCCATACTTGAAAATTTTTAAACTTTTGTCTCAAATTGTTTTGAAAATTTTGATATTACCATTGTAATCAGCGTAAAAACTGAATTCCGCAAGGGGGTGCAGACTAGCTGCACCTATTGAGAGGATTTTGAGTCGTCCCTCGCGGTATCCGAGTGTAACACACACACTTACAACACTACACTTACGACTTTAACACTTTACACTCACACTTACATTTACGGAGGCTGTAATAGCCTTAATGTGCTTTTATCAAAAAAATAAAAAAAAGTGCATTAATTGGCATTTTGAAATTTTAATATTCGTTGAAATTACAAAATTTAATTTGACGGTGTATAGGTTTTATTTTCGTATATATATGCAGATATCCGTATATATATAACAACGAGACTTGCCAACAGAATCCTTAAGTATATATAAGGTGTCAAATCAACAACGTCGTGGATCGCACAAGTCAGAATAGACCTACTTGACGCAGAAATAGACTCAACAGACGTTGAAGACAGGAACGCATACAGGAGAAAGATGCTCGGTTGGAAGGTCCCAGAGAATGAAATCCCAAAGAGAGCAGGGGTAAAATGAACGGTGGAGCGGAGGAGGATCAATGGGGACAGGAGGAGGGAGGTGTGGAAGATTAGAAGGAACAAGACACGAGTCGGAGTGCTTTGCGTGATCCAACAGGGTCTATACGCAGATAATAATAATAATAATAATATATATATCTGTGTGTGTGTGTGTGTGTGTGTGTGTGTGTGTGTGTGTGTGTGTGTGTGTGCGTGCGTGCGCGCGCGCGCGCGCGCGTGTGTGTGTGTGTGTGTGTGTGTGTGTGTGTGTGTGTGTGTGTGTGTGTGTGATATATGCAGTTATTAACGATGATTAATTTGGTGCAATCAAAATTTGAAAAAATATGAGATAAAAAAGCTTCTGAAAATTCGCTTCCATCACGTCAGCGAGACCAGTTGCTTGCAACGATTATTTAGTCCTGCGACGGTGTTTAAATTTAAAGGCTTATACAAAATTTTGATATTTATGCAAATAGGCAGCCATTTTTTCGAAAAGCCTTCTGCGACGGCAGTAGAAAGGCCGCCACTTTGGCACAAAATCTGACGTCATCAATTGACGTCATGCTGTGACGCAATGATGTGACGTCATGTGGTGACGTAGGAGTGTGACGTCATGGTGTGACGTCAGGGTGTGACGTCATGGTGTGACGTCAGTGTGTGACGTCGGATTGTGACGTCGGAGTGTGACGTCAGGGTGTAACGTCGGATTGTGACGTCGGATTGTGACGTCGGGGTGTGACGTCGGAGTTCGGAGGGTGGGGGGTTATAATTTGCGCGTTCGTTTGTGACGTCGTGTTGTGACGTGGGTGTGTGTTTTTATTTAATTAAATAAATAAATTTGTACTCGAAAAAAAGTTGTGCGTTTCTGGCGGGGCTCGAACCGGGAACGTTGCGCGTGTGAGTCACACGCTATAACCACTGGACCACGGGAACGACGGGGAAATTAGTGCGAATCGAGATATATGAAATTAACGATTCGGGCCGGTAAGTGACGTCGGTATGTTTGACCGATGATCACCGCGTGACCTCCTTGTCGCCATCATGGAACTTGCCCTGGCTCACTGTGGGTAAAATCGGTGAAAAAACGAATCGATACTCTCACTCATCTCTTTCCTCGTCGCCATCGTGGACTCTGCCCGAACTTACCGTGGGAATGTTCGGGTAAAATTCGGTTGTCGGCTTTGGTCCGTGGGAAATTTATCTGTAGCCGATCGGTACAAGTAACCGTTGAAGTACATGCCCAGGCTCTGTTGTCATCGTGGGCACTGCCCGGGCTTACTTCATGAGAGAATGTAGATACAATTAGGCTGATGACCGGTGTGTGTGTGTGTGTGTGTGTGTGTGTGTGTGATCGGCAACCGATCGCGAGGTCCACAGGCCGTCTTGTGTACGAGCCACTCACTCGGTGTTATAATGCAGGATAAAACTATATAATCGTCAATCTATGTAGAACCAAGACGTTATAATGTACGAATATGGCGTACGTGTGTTACGCCATATTGAAACCGTCGTTTCGCTCTTTCGGATGCCTCGTTCGCCGCCGCCGGTTAGTTGAAACCTCTATTCGAACCCCTCGTTCAACCCTCGTCGAACCCTCGTTCAACCCTCGTCGAACCCTCGTTGAACTTTCGTATTTTTACACAATGCGGCCTCGAGGTCAGGAGGTACAATAAGCGAAGACACCGGCACCTGTACACGTGGTGGTGGTGGGTGATTGAAAATAAAATGTGACAAAAATTGAAATTCAATAGCATTTATTGCGCGTGTGAGTCACACGCTATAACCACTGGACCACGGGAACGACGGGGAAATTAGTGCGAATCGAGATATATGAAATTAACGATTCGGGCCGGTAAGTGACGTCGGTATGTTTACCGATCAAAACGGAAATGATGTCATGGGACTGCAACCGCAATCGTATCACAGGATGTGGCAAAAATAAAGGTCAAATGTAGCAGATGATGCAACTTTTGCACACGGCACGCTACCGTAATTACATATAAAATACGCGAGGCGACCACGAACAATCATTGAAGCAGATGCTGTCCAACTCGCAACATTGTTATTTACTCTCTAGTACAATTTGTAAGTACCGTATTACTCTATCTCTTTCTTTCTCTCTGTGTGCAAATAGTCGTGTGTCTTTCTATCTCTCATTCTGCTAAGTGTTGTTTAAACTTTAAGTTAAAAGTTGTGTAAAATACTATATTTCAAACGTGAAGTAATTTTTTCAACAAAGTAAGTAATAGTTTTTTTAGTCACTAATCAAGTAATATTAATAATAAGAGATATCAAGATTGTAAGGTTAACTAAACAAGTAATAGTAGTAATAATAACATGTCAGTCTTTATAGTATCTAAAGTGCATACCTATGTTAAAAAATTCCGTTTACATGGTACAAAATTTACTTTTAAATTCAATCAGCCGCCTGTAGGTGCCAATGAAATACAATGGGTTAAACAAGGACTGACCGAATTAGTAGAGACTATGACTGCCGGAACAACTGACCATGACCGTTTAGGTTTCACACTGACCAGCTTAAATTTTAGAAACCGCAATCCAGGGTACGTGGCTTTTAGACCTGCACCCGAAGTAACAGCCGACACGCTTTGGAACATATTTGGCGGGATAATCCAGAGCAATGCCGAAACATTCACCACCAGTGACACGTTCAGGGTAGAGTGTACCAAAGTGAATATTCCAGTCGGACGTGGTCGTGTTAGATCTGGATTGTACAATAACTTCGCGGAAGAGTGTAGCGCTAGGAAGGGGATAGTGGTGATAAAAAACACAGACTCTTTGTGTTTAGCCTGCTCTCTCGTAGTCGGAAAAGCTCACGCGGACAAAGACAAAGACTACAAACTCGTTAGAATGAATAGACGTAAAAGACAGACCCTTATGGCCCAAAAACTGATGGCGGACGCAGGTGTAGAAATAGGTGCTGCGGGCGCAGGGGCAGTAGAGTTACAGCAGTTTCAAAATTACCTCGCCGATTACAAAATTACGGTTTACAATTATGATAGCCGCGGACGCGAAGTATATTTTGAAGGCGATGTCCAAAACGCACGCTACCGTATAAATTTATTGTTTCATAACGGCCACTACAACGTCATAACTAATCTGACCGCTGCGTTTGCATGTCACTATTTTTGTCAAACCTGCCACACCCCTTTCGATCATCGAGAGGAACACAGGTGCTCGGCACAGTGCAACGCGTGTAAGCGCTCCTCCGTGCGTGAAAGACGACAGTGCGATCTATTGCAGCGACTGTAATAGGCTGTTTGAAAATAAAAACTGCTTCCTCGCTCACACGGGAAGTGTCTGTCAGTCCGTAAAGAAATGCCCGAAATGTAACAAGTTTATTTTGGCTAAAAAACGGAAAACCGCCCACGTCTGCGGAGAAGTTTACTGTAAATTGTGTAAGGAATATAAGCAAGCAGGCCATTTATGCTACATGAAGGTCGACACACGTAAGCCTATCAGCAGAAATTTCCTGTTTATCTTTTTCGATTTAGAGACAAGACAGGACGAGACGTTGGATACAGCACAAGTGCACCGTGTGAATCTGTGCGTGTCGAAACAGTTTTGCTGGGAGTGCATGATACGCGTGACGTCATGTTGTCCCTACTGCGAGACAAGAATACACGTGTTTAAAGAAGACCCTGTCGGTAGATTCATGTCCTATGTAATGGACATGCGCAAGACGTAAAAAAAAGTATGCGTCATCGCGCACAATGATCAAGCGTTCGATTTCCAGTTTGTGCTGGAGGAAACGAAATTTACACCAGAACTGATCACACGCGGTACCAAGGTGATCCTCATGGAAATCGACAACGTGAAATTTTTAGATTCTCTAAATTATATGCCCATGGCAATGTCAAAACTCCCCAAAGCCTTTGATCAACTGCCGCGAAAAAAGAAAGGCTACTTTCCTCATCTGTTCAATACGTTGGCCAATCAAAATAACGTAGGCCCTATTCCCGATCGCGAGTACTACTGTTCCGACTCCATGTTCGATAAGAACCACAAGGAGTTTCTCAAATAGCACGATGACCAGGTGCGTAAAGCATGCGTGTTCGATTTCCACAAGGATTTATTCGAATACTGCTATTCGGACGTGGACATCCTTGCACAAGCTTGCATATAATTTCGCGCCTCTTTTCTGCAGGAATGCAACGTGGACCCGTTCCTTAAAGCCATGACCATCGCCAACGCGTGCAACGTGGCCTTCAGACGAAATTTTCTAAAGCCCGAAACCATAGGGATCGTTCCGAAGAACGGGTACCATTTGGTCGACAACCAGTCATATGTAGCTCTGCAGTGGTTGACGTCTGTTGAAGAGCGGAACGGTATACATTTGGAACACGCCGGCAGAGGTAGGGAAAGATTAATCGAAGGCATGAAAGTTGAGGGTTACTATGCCGAAACCGACATTGTCTACGAGTTTCACGGCTGTTACTGGCACAGTTGCCCAAAATGTTTCTCACACGGCCGCGACGTATCCCTGGAGGATGACCCATCAGATACTCTGAACGCTCGCTTCGAGAGGACTAAAGTTAAAACGGCTAAGCTCTCTCGCCAAGTCTCGGCGATAGTCGAGATTTGGGAATGCGAGTTTAAGGCTCCGCCTTCTAAGAACCACCCAGCCGCACCTCTGAATCCACGTGACGCTTTTTTTGGCGGTCGAACGGGTAATGTGCGTACGTATCACATCTGTAAAGAAGGAGAAAAAATCCACTACTTGGACGTGTGCTCCCTCTATCCGTGGGTATGCAAGTACGGAAAATACCCCATAGGCCATCCCAAAATACACGTGGGCGACGCAGACTGTAGGGCAGTGGGAATGACGGCAGACGGGTTGTTAAAGTGCACAGTCCTACCACCTCGCGAGCTCTACCACCCTGTGCTCCCCGTGAAAATGCATCAAAAACTTATGTTTGTGTTGTGTCGCACCTGCGCCGAGACTTTGAATCCCTCGGAATGTAATCATGATGTAGACGGACGCACGTTGACAGGCACTTGGACTATGGACGAAATACGTAAAGCTGTGGAAAAAGGTTACGTCATTTTGGAAATGCTCGAGTTATGGCAGTACGAAATGGCGACTTTCGACCGGGGCGGAGGCCTATTTACAGACTTTATAAACAAGTTTTTGAAAATCAAACAAGAGGCTTCCGGCTACCCCGATTGGTGTAAGACTGATGCTGACAGAAAACGATATATTGACGACTATTTAACGGCCGAAGGTGTTGCATTGGACGAGACCAATATCGCGAAAAACGAAGGTCGTCGCTCGCTGGCCAAACTCATGCTTAATTCGTTCTGGGGCAAGTTTGGTCAGCGCGAAAACCAGACGAAGACAGCTATCGTGCGACAGCCCACGGAACTATTTAAAATGCTGGTAAGTCCTTCCGTCAGTGTAAACCATATACAGGAAGTGAACGACGAGACGGTAGTAGTGAGCTGGGAGTACGCGGAAGAAGATTGCGAGATCTTGCCCACAGTCAACGTCGTACTCGCGGCTTACACTACGGCTCAAGCGAGACTGAAACTGTACGAACACCTGGACGCCCTTGACAGACAGACCATTTACTATGACACGGACTCTGTACTCTACCTGGAGGGCAAACATAAAGTAGAGACAGGTGACTACCTAGGTCAGATGACGGACGAGCTCCTTGAATACGGACCCGGTTCGTATATTACGGAATTTGTATCAGGTGGACCGAAAATCTACGGGTACAAAGTTCTGTCCACAAAATACGACGAACTGGTTACCGTATGCAAGGTGAAAGGACTGACCTTGAATTTCCGCACCTCAGGCTCTGTGAATTTCGAATCACTGAAAAAATTGGTTCTCGACGAACACTCTGATCCGATCACCGTCACGAATCCGCAGATTCGACGTACCAATGATCACCAAGTAATCACAGTTTGCGAATCAAAGACGTTCCGCGTGACAGGTGCTAAAAGAAAACGCTACGGTGATTACGACACCTTGCCTTACGGTCACCGTAGCAAAAAGTCACACATTTAGAGAGAGAGAGAGAGAGAGAGATAGAAAGAGAGAGAGTGCAACATTTTGAATTTAATTAAAAGTTTTACCCTCTTTCTTCCTGTTGTTTTTGTTGTATCAAGGTCACTGGTGTGGAGTTAGTTCTCCCGTAAACCCAAGGTCACTGGCGGTGGGGTTAACAGCCTCCGTAAACCTGTGTGAGTGTAAGAGTGAGTGTCCCTCTGGCGAAGCTTAACAGCTCGTAAGGGTGAATGCAGCAGTAAGGAAGACGGTAAAACAAAAACGGAGGCATCAGCAAATGAATAGGTATTTTTTTTTTGGAATGGATGCCACGCGGGGTGGCGAAGGTTGGGGCCACCCCTTCCCCTTCGGGGTATAAAGTCTTTGTTTAGAGTAGAAAGTCATCAGTCATGAACACGAGACGTGAAATAGCCGGTGAGCTGCACAAGCAAGCACGGAGAAATTTTAAAACTCGTCGTGTCACGCTCAAGGGTGTAAATGATTTATATCAAGCGGATTTAGTAGAAATGATCCCTTATTCTAAGGTTAACGGCGGCAACAAGTACATACTGACAATGATAAATTGTCTGTCGAAATTCGCTATAGCCGTTCCGTTGAAAACAAAATCGGGCTCCGATGTAGCCGCCGCGTTGGAACCGATCCTCGAAAAACATCCTATGCGCCATTTTCAGACCGATCAAGGTAAAGAGTGGTTCAACACTCACGTGAGTAATCTGATGAAAAAATACGGCATAAACCATTACACCACGTATACGGAAAAGAAGGCGTCTATAGTCGAAAGACTCAATCGTACTTTGAAAACGAAAATGTGGCGCGAATTTACGGCTCGCGGCAGTTACGAATGGGTAAGTTTACTGAAATCGCTAGTGCGATCTTACAATAACACTGTGCACAGCACTATCGGTATGAAACCTTGCCAAGTGACACGAAAACATGAAAACTCGCTTTTGAAGAAGGTAAATGCTAAGAGTGCTGTTGTTGTTAAGTTAAGAAAATCTAAATTCAATGTGGACGATAAAGTGCGTATATCAAAATATAAGAAAACCTTTGCCAAAGGCTACCTACCGAACTGGACGAACGAGGTTTTTTCGATTTTCGCTGTGGTCCCCACTAATCCCACAACGTACATTTTACAAGACTCGAAAGGTGAAATACTAAAAGGCGGCTTTTACGCTGAAGAAATCAGCAAGACCAAAGTAGGTGATGTGTACCTCGTGGAAAAAGTATTGCAGTCAAAAGGGAACAAAGTGCTGGTGAAGTGGTTAGGATACGACAAGACCCACAACTCGTGGATTGATAAGCGGAAACTTATAACAAGAAAGAGGATATCCGTTTCCTCTAAATACAACTGATAAATAGCGCTATGAGCAGTATTTATTAGACATGCGCGCGTATAAACGGTTCAGTATCGAGCACAATGCGTATCGAGACGTCACGCCAAAAATTGGCAATTTCAAATTTCGACATTTTTACCGGCGGTGGCGGAAGTAAGTGTAGTAATAGTAAACGTCATAGCTCACTGTTACCCAACACTATACGCTGTATCATATGTGGTCCTTCGAATTGCGGTAAAACCAACGTTGTTTTCAATTTACTGTTCGCGCACAACGGTTTGAGATTCGCGAATGTTTATGTATTTTCGAAATCTCTGTACCAACCGAAGTACAAACTTTTGGCTACAGTTTTCACCGATGACACTGGTATAGGTTATTTCCCTTGTACGGATAACGAAAGTGTTATTGATCCCAGCGAAGCTGCGCCGGACTCTGTAATGATTTTCGACGATATAGCGTGCGAAAAACACGATAATATACGTAAATACTTCACAATGGGTCGTCACAATAATATAGATTCGTTTTATCTAGGTCAAACTTACAGTAGGATTCCAAAGCAACTGGTGCGCGACAATGCCAACTTATTGGTTGTATTTAAACAAGACGATCTCAATTTGAGACACATTTACAACGACCACGTGAACACAGACGTTACGTTCGGTGTTTTTAAAGATATCTGCGCGGCGGCGTGGAAAGAGAAACACGGGTTCTTGGTAATAGACAAAGATAGTGAGATAGAAGCAGGCAGATACAGGATAGGATTCGATCGAATCGTCAAGGACTTGTCAAAATGAGAATATACACGTACAATGACATAGCTCCTTATGCGAATACTTCGCGCTTTACGCGTCCAAAGTCCAATCTTTGCGCTTGGTATTACACGGATAGGAAACAGTTTTGTGGTAATTATTGTAGCCGCTCGGGAAAACACGGTGACGTATTCAACAGACGATGCTGGCGTCATAAAAGGCGTGGTAGTTATAGTAAGACTGTCCCGCCAGTTGTGATTCTGATTATCGCAAGCGCTCCTCGCATTTACAACAGGGATACTTGGGTGAAATTTCTACAAGAAAGTGAAAAAAGCGGAGTCCATTTCGAGCTGGTAATCTACAACAAAGATATGCTTAGCGGTACAGTACGTCATCCCCAAAATCTAATCTCACGGTTCAGACCGTTTCCGGATTTTTTCAATCGTACCAACGCCCCCGGTCACGGGGACCTGGCGTATACTCAAACCTGCTTAGACATGTTACAGTACGGTTCCGCTTTACCTAACGCATCCAGATGCGTAGTTATTACAGAAAGAACTATACCTATTCGCGGTCCTGTAGAAGCCTACAGACTGATTACAGGTTCAATGTGCGTACTCGACGTCAGTTATAATGTGAAATACGGTCCATCGCCCCCACTTTTGCCAAGAAATATAAGAGGCAGAGAGTTCGAGGCGGTGAATAATAAAGCTCAAGGCACGTTTACGGTAGAATTTCTTAAAGCCGCTCTACCTATCGTGCCCGAACAGTGCGGACATTTCGGTCTGTCTTATGATGGCTACCGTTATTCTGTAACGAACCGGCATCGATTGGAAACATGGCGTAAATTTACAGGTGCAAATTTAGACGATTTCTTTTATTGAATTCTTATCTTTTAGCGACATCTGCACTTCGCCCTATATCCGTACTTAAAGAGTACATGCAAAATACACCGAAAGACGATCACCTCGTGGTGGCCGAAATACCGGAGTGGCGTGATAACGTAAAACGTAGTGTTGTTTTCACTGACACTCGTGAAACTATGAAAATCCCATTTTTCGATAACAATATGTACAGTTATTTGAGGGGATTACGTTGGGAGGGAAGATGTTTATACACGTCAGCCGGTGATGTTATAAAATATCTCTTGTGCACGAAAAAGTTTCCACTTTTCTTTAGATCGATAGAGTTGCCTTGATTATAAATAAAGCTACAACTTCCAGTATCTACTCATTTCGCAATATGACGTTAACCGGGGATATGGCTACACTCGAAATCGATCGATTGAGAGACGCATTAAAGCGGAAATATATGCAAATGAAATTCGGTGATGCCGATATGGACGTACAATTGACCAGGCAATACAAACCTATTATTAAGGAATTAACTAAAATACAAGAAGCGTCACAGACTGCAACGATCCCCTTTATGAAAACTGAAAAACAAGTAGAACAAGAAGAAGGAGAATTGTCCTCTATTTCTATGGCGACGCCTGTTTCATCGACACCTAAGAGAAAAACTTCCTCGCCGAAATTTCTAGACACGCCTGTGATTGCGGAAACGTCAGGATCTAATTTTTCTTCTCCTCGTCTTGATACTGTAGACACGCCGAGCAGTGTAGTAGCTAGTTATGTAGCCACACCTGAAGGACGCAGAGAGTCGATTGATTGGATAAACGACAAATTTAAACACCCTCTTGTACGTAAATACATGACGGAAATGATTACCGACACATCGAAGAAAAAGAAAATCGATCATTTATACGGTCCACGAATAGAAAACGATTCTGTAATGGTCGGTTCCGAGGCGATACAATTTACAGATGACGCGGACATAATTATCGATGGTGTTAGCTATAAAGGTACGCCTGGTCTATACGAACTACTCTTTATGAAGAATCCCGAAGAATACACAACGGACGACGCTGTTACGTATAAAAATATCTGCTTACAGACAAACGCCCACCTGCAAAAATACAATTCCCACGGGCCGGTCAACCGTAATCCGAAAGCGGATAAATACAAACAAGTTATACAGTACCTGTTTCCGCCGGCAAAACAAAACAAGAAAACCGGTGTTAAACAAGGACAAGGTCACAACCAGTACGCTTATTGGGACGATCCTAACGAATTGTGCGATCGATTGAGACTTTTGCTGATGTCCCACGACGCAGGTCACACTGGTCACGCAAACGAAATAGCGTCTATTATAGAAGAACTCAAAGAGGCAGGACTTATAAAAGGTTTAGGAAATAGGAAAATACGAACATTGATAAGATGAGTGTCGACAAGTTTGGACGTTATAGTGGCGGCATCGGCGAAAATGCGGCACGACGAGGACCTCCAGGAGTTGGTTTCACCCTAACATCGGACGGAGATTACGATATGAAAAACAAAGCGTTACGTAATGTCCTGACGCCTGACGACGCTGATTCGGCCGTAAATCTAGGTACCCTAGAGAAACGGTGTTTAACATTCGACCCGGTGATTGCGAAATATCACGCGAAAAATATTCCTTTAGGCGGTCTAGCCAGACCGACAGCCGTCGATGACGCCGTGACCAAAGAGTATTTAGAATCTTTAATCCCCATTAAACTGGTCGACAGTTATTCGTTTGAAAATTTTCGATTACGAAATGTAGGCCCGCCACAATTGGACGGAGATGCGGTCAACATCCGGTATGCGAAAGAAAATATGCTCGTGAAAGATGGTGGTAGTGGGGGAAAATTTGACGCCGGCGGATCGGTTATCGGTAACGTTAAAACTCCCACAGCTAAAAATGATGCCGTTACAAAATCGTACGTGGATAATCGCGTAATAAGTGTTACAAGCGGTAACAGCTGGCATCTACAGAATAAACGTCTCGGTCACGTAGCGGAACCTGTACTTGCTAAAGACGCTGTTAATTTAGATTTTCTAAGGCAAAATACGCTTTTTCTTACTTGAGAAGTGCCGACCGGCGATGTGTTCAACGCTAATAGTAAAAGAATCACAAACGTACCTGCAGGTGTGGAGCCTATTGACGCTGTCAACGTCGAGCAATTACACAAACAAGAGGAAAACATTAAAATGTGGGTTGCCTTTAACACATTAAACGGCGGCGGTGTTAAGGGATACTTTGATGCTGAATATAAGCCTATCAGGAACATGGGCAAAGGGTCGAGTGATAACGACGCTGTCACTTACAATCAGATGACCGAAGCTGTAGAAATAGCGATTAATAAAGCAATGATTGGTACGATGAGTAATATTCACAAAGAACTAATCTCTTTGGCTAAGGAAATAAGGAAACGGTACAGTCACGATGACCCTAAACAGAATCTTTTATCCCATTGGCGCCAAGTGTGGGAAGAATAAATATTAATCGAAATTTTCTTCTTCTACTTAAACACTTTGTCATAGTAATTATTGTTTAGTGTTAAAATGGTAGGTAAACGTGCAACACGTGTCAGTCGTAAAGGGAGAGTGATTAGGAAAGGTCGTGGATTGATTTCGTCCGCTGTGAACAAAGCTATCGATTTACTACCAGTTGAACTACATATACCTACGTACAACTACTGCGGTCCGGGGACTAAATTAAGTAAGAGATTAGCTCGAGGCGATAAAGGTATAAATCCTTTAGACGAAGCGTGCAAAGAACACGATATCGCGTACAGTCGTTACAGCGACTCACAGAGGCGTAGCGAGGCGGACAATAGATTAGCGGGAAAAGCTTGGAACCGTGTTAAAGCGAGTGACGCCTCGTTGAGCGAACGTGCAACCGCACTCGCGGTAGCGGCTGCTATGAAAGCGAAAGCGAAATTAGGTGGAGGGAAAAAGAAGAAGAAGAAGAGGGTGCCAGCAGCAGCGATGGTTCGAAAGCGACAGAATCTTAACCAACTTATAGGCGGTTTGAGGGGTAAAGGTCTTTATCTCAGACCGTACAAGAAGAAAGAGGGCGGCGGCAAGCGTAGGACTTGTAAAAAAAAAAAACACTGATCAGTTCGATACCGATTAGGCCTTTGACGAACTTGGATTTGGAAAGGTATGCGAAACAATTGGGTGTGGCCTCATTCCGCGGTGTCTTTATGCGAGACACGTTACCGCGTAAGCCGTTGAAAATTGAATCGGCAATCGTGAACTTGGACAGCGTATCGGGTGACGGTACTCATTGGGTATGTTATAAAAAGAAAGGCGATGCTGTAGAGTATTACGACAGTTTCGGTAACCTAAGACCACCGATAGAGTTGTTAAGATATTTTGGTCCCACCGCTAATATTCACTATAATTACACCAGATATCAACGTTTCAACTCAGTCGTTTGCGGACATTTGTGTCTAAAGTTTCTGACGTCATGTCCATATGTTTGAGCGGAAACACGTCCTCCCTTTCTTGCGATTTTTTCCCGCCAATCGACGTGTCCAACGATGACGGTCAGTGGGAAATCGGTTTAGTCGATTTGGCTACGTACAATTCTATCCCGAATATCAATGACGGTGTAAATAATGAATTTCGATTGGTGAAGAAGGGCAGCAGCAGAGATAAACGATCGTTTTACGATTTGCAACTTTTCGATATTAATAATATTAATAAGAAAAAGGACAAAAATAAAAGAAAACATTCATTAGCTACTAATGCTGATTTTGCTGCTGCTGTTGCTACTAATGAAATTTCAGTGAAACCGCATGTACATTCGTCCGAAGGTACTGGCGTAATTTCTTTAAAATCGGATTCGTCCAAAGACACAAAACTTTCCGAACACGTAGGTACTGAGGACGATGAAGACACTGAACTCGTTACGATAGTAGACGTTAAACTGCCTACAGGCTCGTATGAAATCGACGATATTGAAACGTACATTAAATCGAAGCTGGATCCGGAAATTGTGTTCTCTTTGAAACCTAATAATAACACGCTAAAAGTAGAGTTATCTTGTTCGGAGGCGATAGATTTCAGCGGTGAACGTACTGTCGGCACTTTACTCGGTTTTGAAAAGAAAATTCTGGAGCCCGGCCGTGTGCACGTTTCCGACCTACCGGTGGATATTATCAAGGTCAGTGTAATACAAATAGAATGTAACGTAGCCTCGGGTTCGTTTCAAAACGGTGTAGAGAGTCACGTTATACACGAATTTTACCCTCAAGTACCACCGGGCTACAAGATTATCGAGATTCCACGAACGGTAATATATTTACCGGTCAACGTTAAATCGATTCATAACCTTACGGTGAGCCTGAGGGATCAGAACGGTGACTTTGTGGATTTCAGAAACGAAACTATTTCGATTAGATTGCATTTAAGACGACGGCTTTAGTAAATGGGTCTCGTATTTAACGGGGAAAATTACAGACACGACGTTAGTCCGCGGAGAAACACGAGAGTGTTAACACCTAGGAATATACGTTTTTTACGGTCTCTAGGCTTTAAAATTGTCCCGAAATAATGGATATGCTGGCGCTCGAAAGACAACCTGTGTACGATAATACGATCACATGTAAAGAATATCATTACCATAAACCGTACGCATCGTCCACGTTTCGGAATAACGATGAGATCCGCATACCTGTAAACCAACAGGACGTCATGACGTTACCGCACGAAAGTATGCTTTACATTACGGGCACGTTGACCGGGAGAAAACAAGACGGCTCTAAGGCTAAAGTGGACTTTGTTAACAACGGAGTGGCGTTTCTATTTGACAACATTCGATACGAGATAGCCGGCAACGAAGTGGATAGTACGAGACAATTAGGTGTAGTCAGTACAGTGAAAAACATTCTCTCCATTCCTGAGTACAGAGTAAATAACTTAAAAAATGGCGGATGGGTAGGTCCCGGAAATTACATGTCACCTAATGCAGATAACGGTGATTTTTCAGTACTCATACCTCTCAGAATGTTGATGGGCTTTTTCGAGGACTACCGGAGAATAGTGGTTAACGTAAAACAGGAACTGGTACTCTTACGATCGGCATCCGATTTGAACGCCGTTTATAGTCACGATGCGGCTACAATTGAACTAGTAATTACAGGTATTACATGGATGTTACATCACATTACCGTTGACGGTAAGCACGAGGTGGACACTTTGAAAAAGATTCAAAACAACATCACAGCGCATATAGCTTTTCGCGGGTGGGACGTTATCGTAAGACCTTGGTGGGCGGCCGTCAAACAGGAGTCATGGGTCCTTAAAACGGCTACAATAGACCAAATGCCTCAAATTATTGCGTTAGTCTTTCAAACGGATAGGTCTAATCAAATCGGTAAAGACGCATCCGGATTCGATTATTGCGACATTACTGATGTTCGAGTTCACCTTAATTCGGATTTTCACCCTTACGAACGCGTACGCGGTAGTACAGCGATAGCCTATCATAAATTCTGTGAATTCCAACAATCCTATTATGGTCGCGAACCGTCTCCTTGTGTCGATTTGCAAACGTTCAAAGACAAAACTCCGATATTCGTAATAGATTGTTCCAAACACAAAGATTCCTTCAGGTCGGGACCGATAGACGTAAAACTTGAAATCGAAGCTTCCACTAATTTTCCCACCAATACCACAGCCATAAAAATAATATTGTATTATCTTTTACGATAGACATATGAGCTATTCTCTACTCACAGGCGCTATTAAGAATATAGCAGGCTTCTAGTGGAGGGGAAGTGGAAGGGATAATATGTACGAGTCGGGCGTTACCGAGTTCATTTCTAATCATGCAGTTGGAGCGTATGGACGTGGTTCTCTAATCTACAAGGCGTATCGTACCGTCTAACTTACCTTTACGTGTTTATTTGAAATCGATGAATTTTGTAAACAGTGAATGTAGTAAATTTATCTTGACGAGTCTTTTCCAACACGCGGCACACAAGTTGGGCATACTGGTGCAGGCGGATAAGAAATTGGTTTTCTTCACCTATTTCACTTTCAACGAATTGCTGGCGGAGCTGACGAATATATCCACGGCCGTCGCGGCTTCCGCCTCCACTTCAACGAAATTTACTTTCGGGCAAGGTCACGTGACTGTCAGAAAGGTATTCGGTAAGAGATACATTCAGTTGTACAGCACCGGCGGCGCCGGCGGTCCACATACAGTTTCTCTGACCACAGATGAGTGGAAATTGTTCGTGGATAGTGTGCCTCTGTTGTCGCGTCGTATCAAAGAATTGTTTTATAACGAACAAGACTTGATCGCGTACATCATTGAGTGCTTAGCCACCGACGAACCCGTATCCAGTACTCTGCCCGAGGCAGACCGTTTGTACGACGGAATAGTCTTGTTCAAGAAACATGTTACGGGCAGTGGTTGAATTCCACGCGTACATAGACAACGACGGTGAGTATATTATCAAAGAATTAGCCATCGTCAGCCGCTTTTCATACAGTGTTACAATCTTTAAATCGCCTTTCGGCTTTCAAACGCTGAACGAAAAAAGCAAGAAAATAGCTCGATGGCTTCGTGAATATTTTCACGGCATAGAATGGGCAGACGGTGAGATACCGTTCGACGAGGACACAGTACGCGCTTTGCTCAAACCTTTTTCCACCTTGTACACTAAAGGTACGGAAAAAGCGCAATTTTTACGCCGTTACCATCCTAACGTTTTGGAATTACCCGAAACGTTGGATAACAATAATAACAATATATGTACATACTTTAAATGCATATTACCTAACCATAATAATAATATTAAAGATTGTAGTAGGTGTGCTCTGCAGAGCGCTAAATATTATTACGGTTTACTAGATGCTTAGCGTACGCGAGTGTATGAGTTTAGGTCACTGGCGTGGAGTTGGTACTTTAGTAAGTCAAAGGTCACTTGCTTCGAGTTAGTTCTCCCGCAAACCTGCGTGCACGCGTGTCTGTGTGTGTGTGTGTGTGTGTGTGGGTGGGTGTGTGTGTGTGTGTGTGGGTGCAAGGTCACTGGCGCGGAGTTAAATCTCCCGTAAACCTGTGCCTGTGTGTGAGTCAAAGGTCACTGGCGTGGAGTTAGTTCTCCTGTAAACCTGTGTGTGTGTGTGTATGTGTGTGTTTGTCAAGGTCACTGGAGTGGAGTTAGTTCTCCCGTAAACCTGTGTGAGTGTCTTTTATTTAAGGTCACTGGCGTGGAGTTAGCTCTCCCGTAAACCTGAAGTCACCGGCCTGGAGGAGGTTCTCCCTTAAAACTGTGTGCGCGCGCACGCTAAGCAGAGGGTGTAAATCGTATGTAGTTATTCGCTAAAAAGACAAAATACAAAAAAAAATTTTTTTAAATCAGTAAAAAAAAACATTTTGGGGGACTACAATTTTGTCATGGAGTGGTAGTCACCGGAAGTAGCGATGGTTGGGGCTACTCCCTCAAGGGGTTGAGCCTTCAGCTCAATCCCGGATTGCAATGTGGGCTACGGTGGCGGCACCTCAACCGCATCGTACGACGGTTCCAACCCCGTGAAAACACAGAGGACAATCCGAGGTAACGCACTGACAAATTAGCATAAAGTTTTCATCTTGTACCTGCTGTATATACGACTGTTATACAACTAATAAATGCTATTGAATTTCAATTTTTGTCACATTTTATTTTCAATCACCCACCACCACCACGTGTACAGGTGCCGGTGTCTTCGCTTATTGTACCTCCTGACCTCGAGGCCGCATTGTGTAAAAATACGAAAGTTCAACGAGGGTTCGACGAGGGTTGAACGAGGAGTTCGACGAGGGTTGAACGAGGGGTTCGACTAACCGGCGGCGGCGAACGAGGCATCCGAAAGAGCGAAACGACGGTTTCAATATGGCGTAACACACGTACGCCATATACGTACATTATAACGTCTTGGTTGTACATAGATTGACGACTACAATGACGATTATATAGTTTTATCCTGCATTATAACACCGAGTGAGTGGCTCGTACACAAGACGGCCTGTGGACCTCGCGATCGGTTGCCGATCACACACACACACACACACACACAAACACCGGTCATCAGCCGAATTGTATCTACATTCTCTCATGAAGTAAGCCCGGGCAGTGCCCACGATGACAACAGAGCCTGGGCATGTACTACAACGGTTACTTGTACCGATCGGCTACAGATAAATTTCCCACGGCCCAAAGCCGACAACCGAATTTTACCCGAACATTCCCACGGTAAGTCCGGGCAGAGTCCACGATGGCGACGAGGAAAGAGATGAGTGAGAGTATCGATTCGTTTTTTCACCGATTTTACCCACAGTGAGCCAGGGCAAGTTCCATGATGGCGACAAGGAGGTCACGCGGTGATCATCGGTCAAACATACCGACGTCACTTACCGGCCCGAATCGTTAATTTCATATATCTCGATTCGCACTAATTTCCCCGTCGTTCCCGTGGTCCAGTGGTTATAGCGTGTGACTCACACGCGCAACGTTCCCGGTTCGAGCCCCGCCAGAAACGCACAACTTTTTTTCGAGTACAAATTTATTTATTTAATTAAATAAAAACACACACCCACGTCACAACACGACGTCACAAACGAACGCGCAAATTATAACCCCCCACCCTCCGAACTCCGACGTCACACCCCGACGTCACAATCCGACGTCACAATCCGACGTTACACCCTGACGTCACACTCCGACGTCACAATCCGACGTCACACCCTGACGTCACACCATGACGTCACACCCTGACGTCACACCATGACGTCACACTCCTACGTCACCACATGACGTCACATCATTGCGTCACAGCATGACGTCAATTGATGACGTCAGATTTTGTGCCAAAGTGGCGGCCTTTCTACTGACGGCTATTGTTTCCCACTCTCATTAACATGCATTACAGGAAGTGAAGACAGGCAGGCATATTGTTTCTTGTTAACGGGGGCAAAAATTTGCATGCATAACTTAAAGCGGGGTGGGGGGATTTTAAATGAATAAATGTCATTTACATCTGCTTCTACACCCAAAAAAACAGGGACGAAATACATAATACACACCCTTACCTGCCTACGGTGTGTTTTGCGGTGTCATTATTGTAATATTAACTACATAGAGTTGGGATAAGGTAATGGAAACGAGGGACACGTTTCATAATTTTAATTATCGTTTCTTTTTGCCTATTATATATATATATATATATATATATATATATATATATATATATACATATATATATATATTTAATGGTAAACACAAAATATGGTAAGATAAACAGAGTCAAGCACTTCAAATAACTGGGAGAAATTCTTGAACCCACAGGTGGCGAGAAGGCTGCGCAAAGGGTTCGGCTACTGAGAATTAAGAAGGCTCTTGGTATAACGCGTGATATGTACAATAAGAGATGTATGTCGACGCACACAAAAATCAGACACTACAACACAGTCATAAAACTGGAGGTATTATATGCAAGCGAGACGCTAGCACTCCACACAAAAGCTACTATGGAGGGTATTTTGAAGGAAGAACGCTAAATCTTGAGGAAGATCCTTGGTCTGTGATTAACAGAAGATGGATACAGGTTGCACTCCCGGAAGACCACAGAGAAGATATCGAACCTGGCAGCAGATATCAGAAGAAGGAGGCTTCGGTTCTATGGACACATCAGTAGACTCCCAACAACTAGACTTGCCAAAAGAATCCTTAAGTATATACAAGGAGTCAAATCAATAACGTCGTGGATCGCACAAGTCAGAATAGACCTACATGACGCAGAAATAGACTCAACAGACGTTGAAGACAGGCACGCATACAGGAGAAAGATGCTAGGTTGGAAGGTGCCAGAAAATGAAATCACAAAGAGAGCAGGGGTAAAATAGACGGAGGAGCGGAAGAGGATCCATGGAGACAGGATGAGGGAGGTGTGGAGGATTAGAAGGAACAAGACATGAGTCGGAGTGCTTTGCTTGATCCAACAGGGTCTATACGCAAATAATAATAATAATAATAATAATATATATTCATATATATTTTCGCATATATATATTCTTTTTATGTTCTTCTTCTTTTCTGCTAGGATTATTGTCACTATGTTCAATATAATGATCTGCCTTCCCTATATTCGTCTACTTCTTTTGACGCGTTTCGGAGAACCTCCAACTTCAAAAACTATATCTATACTGGTCACTAATATTATAGCCGGTCCTATTTGTAATTATCTATCTCCATCTCGTACCCCTCCTCTATTCAACACTTGTACATTAAACCTGACGTACTCGCTTCTGATTGGCTCTTCAAAATCATACGTTTTGGCTCGCTTCTGATTGGCTCCTTTCAAACTTTCTCTTCAACGGTCGTCCCTCCTGTTAATTTTTGAAAAACAGTTAATTTTTGGTCCTGTTAATATCGTCGCAAGCAGATATTACGTTCGAAAATCTAAAAATTTTCAAAAATTAACAGGAGGGACGACCGCTGAAGAGAAAGTTTGAAATCAGGACCGCTGAAAGGAGCCAATCAGAAGCGAGCGAAAACGTATGACTTTGAAGAGCCAATCAGAAGCGAGCACGTCAGGTTTAATGTACACGTGTTGAATAGAGAGGGGTATGAGGTGGAGATTAAAAATTATAAATAGGACGGGCCATAATATTGGTGACCAGTATAGATATAATTATTGAAGATGGAGGTTCTCCGAAACGCGTCAAAGAAAGTAGAATTGACGAAGCTAGGGAAGCCAGATCATTATACTGAACATAGTGATATATATATATATAAGTGTCTGATTATTAATATTTTTAATTTAACTCCTATACTTATGCCACTTAGTATATGAAGAATAAGGGCTAACGTAACAAATGGAAGAAATCCAACGATTTAAATCCAACGTAACTAAATTCGAACCTGCGTATAGGATCGAAATCTAGCAAACTGTGAGCTATTTTATCGTGCAATGATCGTTACCAATATGCGTGTCTATGATTTGAGCGATATTTTTATTGAAATAAAAAAAAATGCCACCGACAACACATACTAACCACGTGTTGTGTAGTTAAAAGCTTCAAAACGTCCTCGTTAGCTAGTCCCTTTTTCAATTCCTACTATTAGTTCACACTCTCCCTATATATTTATATATCGTGTTCAAATTTTCAATCGTTAATAAAATACTTTCTATTCGTCCCCTTAAGTTCAAATAATTTTTTTAAACTTGTGGCGGATGACAATTGATGTTAATACAGTTTTTTGTGAAATATTATTATCTAATATTTGTACAGACTATACGATAGGATTTCCTTAAGTAATTACTACTATTATTCATCCACTCAAGTTCAAATACATTTTTTAAAAGTTATAGTGGATGACACTTGATGTTAATACAGTTTTTTGTGAAATATTAATATCTAATATTTTTACAGACTATACGATAGGATTTCCTTAAGTAATTCCTACTATTATTCATCCACTCAAGTTCAAATACATTTTTTAAAAGTTATAGTGGATGACACTTGATGTTAATATAGTTTTTTGTGAAATATTATTATCTAATATTTTTACAGACTATACGATAGGATTTCCTTAAGTAATTCCTACTATTATTCACCCACTCAAGATCAAATACATTTTTTAAAAGTTATAGTGGATGACACTTGATATTAATACAGTTTTTTGTGAAATATTAATATCTAATATTTGTACAGACTATACGATAGGATTTCCTTAAGTAATTCCTACTATTTATTATTCATCCACTCAAGTTCAAATACATTTTTTAAAACTTATAGTTAATGACACTTGATGTTAATACAGTTTTTTGTGAAATATTAATATCTAATATTTGTACAGACTATACGATAGGATTTCCTTAAGTAATTCCTACTATTATTCATCCACTCAAGTTCAAATACATTTTTTAAAAGTTATAGTGGATGAAACTTGATGTTAATATATAGTTTTTTTGTCAAATATTAATGTCGCATATTTGTACAGACTATACTATAGGTTCCCGCAGGTTATGCAGACTAGCTGCACCTATTGAAAGGGTTTAGACGTCCCTCGCGGTACCCGAGTGTAACACACACTTACACTTACAACACTACACTTACGACTTTAACACTTTACACTCACACTTACATTTAGGGAGGCGATTATAGCCTCAGTGTGCTTTTCACCTTAGACAAAAAAACAATACACGATAGGATTTGATTTAAATAACACTTATGTTCTATCCTAAGTTGGTTTTTGGAATCGCTGCACGCAACTTCTGATGTGATAGAAGCGCATGACCTAAGTAGGAATTAACTTATTTTTTTATATTACTTGTTTAGTCTTAAATAGATAAATTGATGTGAGAAAGTAAGTGCAGTGTTTGTTTAGCTATTGTCTGCGCAGTTTATGAAGGAAGGCGTCTTAAAGCCGGTCCAGCTTGTAGGAAAACAAAGCTGATGTGAATATTATGCAGATCCAAAGCATACAACAACACGTCATAGAGGTCGTTGCTTGGAGCAAAGCTGAGTCAAAACAATGCTTTAGGATGAAGGAAATGTTTGTGTAATTTGCTTGGTACGGTCCTAGCGTATTCAGGAATAATTCAGTTAAACGTTGAACCGAGAAATTACGTTGTGTAAAAACTATAATCAGAAATGAATATAAATGTAATTTGAACCCGTTAAGACTTTCTTTTTAACTTCTGTACTATTCGTAACAATAACATTGTGCTCATTTTAGTTTTAGTATGAATAGATTGTTACTGACATTTTCTTTTACGTTTGTCAATTTGCTGAATATAACCTTCTTTCTTTCTTAACGATATAATTTAAAACTACATGTCAGTTTTGTGATGATATCATCACAATCAAACATCTTCTGGATTTTGATGGTTTCAAACGCATGAGTCAAATGTGTGGATTTGATTCCTCTATGAAAGCAATTTTAAAAGATGATTCGTCGGTCATTGACCGAGTTCTTAATTCTGTACGTCGAATAAATGTTTTTGAATTACTCTAGCCGCGGTATTGTTGAATAGCATAACAGTGTTTTTATTTTTTTTCAAATTAAATTAAATATTTGTGTTCTTTCAAATTTTTATATCTCTTAATCCTTCTTTCTTCTTCATCCGGATCACCCACTTTGGGGTACGCCAAATCAATTACTTTGATGTGCGTTAGCTGCCTTCCGCTGTATCCAATACTGCTTCATTCTATCCGAGGCTGCCTTCCTTCTTTCATCCGAGACTGCCCCGCCCCTTTTAGATGTTGGTTTTTCTTGGAACCTTAGGTTTTCATTATGTAAAAGTTTTCGCAGTTTAAGTACATCGTCAATCATCTCATCTGATATCGCCAGCTCAGCTAAGTCCTCCTGGACCCGCTTGAACCAATTACTGTTCGTTTTCCGATCTCTGAAGAAAGCAAAGATCCGCCTAGTAAGTCTACTGCTGATCATCCTACTAATATGGCCATAAAAACTAAGTCGTCTTTTCCTCATGCTATCTGAGAGTCTCTCAATTTTGAGATACAGGTTTTTATTAGAAATCAACTTTACTTAATCCTTCTTTATTAGGTTTATATATTTAAATAATGTTATCTACTTTTAGTGGCTATAGTGTTTTAGTTTTTAGTATAGTATTAACAATGTTTAGATTTAGTTCCCCCCCATGTAGGACATTTTGCTGGACTGCGATGATAGCCTTCATGTGCTTTTCGCCAAAAGCACATTTTTATATATAAAAAAATATAAAATTAATTAATTTAGGTTATAATTCCAAATAATCAATTCCCTAAATTTATTTTTAAAAAGCAACAATTTCTTTACACAGAATAATTTAAAGTGTAATAATTTAATGATTAGTTACACTGTAATAAAATTTAAAATTAATTCACAAATAATTACTTTACACTATAATTGGAAACAATTCTTTAACAGTCTTGTAGAACATCTTTATTGCTCTGCAACAAATTGTACATATTTGGATATTTATTTATTTTAATTTCTTATTGTTTATTTTCCTTGTTATTTAATTAATTTATTTTTATATATTTATTTTGTAAGGCCAATATACAGCCTTATAATAAATTGTATATATTTTATTTAATTATATATTACTATTAACTAGTTTTAGGAAAATATTTATGGTTGTTATTTTATTTGTTTTTCTGTGTGCAGGCCCTTGTTTATTTACAGCCCTCTTTTATTTGGTTTTGTTTTAAATTTAGATTTTTACTCCTGTTAATTAATTTAAGTGTTCCTCTTTTAGGACGTTTTTTGTTGTTTATAAACTTTTTTCTTTCTAGAAACGTTATTTAATTTGTAAGTAGTTTTAAGTTTAATTTTACAATTATTTGTACTAATCTGTTTAGGCCATAATAGCCTCAATGTGCTCTTAGCCTTAAAATAAAAAAAATAAATTCTTTAACAATCACTTTGAAAGCAAATCCTTCCCCCAAAATACAATTTAAAATTAATTACTTTATAAAGTAATAAAATCCTTAACAATATTTTTTTTTAAATAAAATCCTTTCGTTAACAAAACAACTACTTAACGAAATATTTAAAAAGAAACAACTACTTAACGAAATATTTAAAAATAAACAACTACTTAACGAAATATTTAAAAATAAACAACTACTTAACGAAATATTTAAAAAGAAACAACTACTTAACGAAATATTTAAAAAGAAACAACTACTTAACGAATAATTTAAAAATAAACAACTACTTAACGAAATATTTAAAAAGAAACAACTACTTAACGAAATATTTAAAAAGAAACAACTACTTAACGAAATATTTAAAAATAAACAACTACTTAACGAAATATTTAAAAATAAACAACTACTTAACGAAATATTTAAAAAGAAACAACTACTTAACGAAATATTTAAAAATAAACAACTACTTAACGAAATATTTAAAAAGAAACAACTACTTAACGAAATATTTAAAAATAAACAACTATTTAACGAAATATTTAAAAAAACAACTACTTAACGAAATATTTAAAAATAAACAACTACTTAACGAAATATTTAAAAATAAACAACTACTTAACGAAATATTTAAAAATAAACAACTACTTAACGAAATATTTAAAAAGAAACAACTACTTAACGAAATATTTAAAAATAAACAACTACTTAACGAAATATTTAAAAATAAACAACTACTTAACGAAATATTTAAAAAGAAACAACTACTTAACGAAATATTTAAAAAGAAACAACTACTTAACGAAATATTTTAAAAATAAACACTGCCTTAACAAAATTTAAATTATGTCATTCCTTAACAATATATATATTCAAATGTAACACTTCCACGATAATATAATTTACCTGTATATTCAAGGTAAGGTTAGGCATACCCTAACTCAGGTGTTCATAGATTTGTGTTGCAGTATATTAAGCTATTCATCCGGCCTTAGATAAGCCTGCCCGATATTACCTAGGGTCAAGTTGCTATCTCTTGGGTCTTCAGATCACAAACGGCCGACTGTCTTGCTTGTGTTCTCAGACGCATACCGATCGGTATACTGTATTGTGTTTCTTATTCGGATTTGTAATATATGCAGCACACAACACTTTCAATACAAATATAAAAGAATATGTATGCACCGAATTTATCTTTTAATGTAATATATATATATATATATATATATATATATATATATATATATATATATATATATATAATTGTTTAAGAAAACAAAACTTTGAAGATAGCGAAAGGTAATTTTTGAATTTCCATCTTAAATGATTAAAATGATCTATTGGAGGATCGTTATTAGAAATTAATATAGGCCTAAATAAAAATTTAATATAATTTATAATATATAACGCGCACGCAGGCACGCACGCACACACACACACACACACACACACAGTGTCAGTCTTGGGGGGGGGGCGAAGTAGGGCTTCGCTAGAGGGCGCTAGCACAGTTAGAGCGCAGCTGTCTAGGTTTTTAAAGTTATTTAAGTTTTTAAGTTACAAATAATTGTAATACTATTTGTTAATAATTATATTTAAATAAATGTTAATTTTACAATAATAATTATTATCATTATAATCAATAAATGATTTTTAAAATTATTTTAAAAGTTTATGTATACTCATTTTTATTAGATATCTTAAAAAAGCGTCCCTTACATTGGCGCCACAGTAAATTTTGCCCGACCTGTCCAAAAGGCTAAGGTCGGCACTGCAAAACACACACACACACACACACACACACACACACACACACACACACACACACACACACACACACACACACACACACACACACACATACATACATACATACATACATATATATATATATATATATATATATATATATATATATATATATAAAATCATCCTCTTGATTAGAAGGAACGAGACATGAGTCGGAGTGCTTTGCGTGATCCAACAGGGTCTATATGCAAATAATATATATATATATATATATATATATATATATATATATATATATATATATATATATATATATATATATATATATTATAAAAGGATAAAATTTAAGAGTTATTAATATATAAGCGAATTTCTAATGATGCCTCGAAAAGGCAACTGCTCATTTGAAGCTCACGGGGTCGACCGACATATTACAGTAATGGTCGTTCCAATATTTCATTTTAGTCTTTTCCAATGGACATTTACAAATGAGCGCGCGTGTGCGTGCTTTAACATTCGGAAATTTAGTCCCGTATAATAACTTGTCAAAAAAGTTAATTTTTGTAGCTTAGTATCTTCGTTGCCCAACAAATACCTTTCAAAAGTTACACGTTTTTGTTGTTGTTATTTTTAAGGCGAAAAGCACATTAAAGCTATTATCGCCTCCCTAAATGTGTGAATGTAAAGTATTAAAGTCGTAAGTGTAGTGTTGTATGTGTAAGTGTGTGTTAAACTCGGGTACCTCGAGGGACTTCTAAATCCTCTCAATAGGTGTAGCTAGTCCGCACTCC
>CM040189.1:108424352-108439352 GCA_022606455.1 Callitettix versicolor | reverse complement strand
GTGAGGCACTTCTCTCTCTTCAGGATATATGTCACTCCTTATGGGAAGATATGTAGGTTTAAGCTTTGGCTCTTGAACAGTGAGGCACTTCTCTCTCTTCAGGATATATGTCCTCCTTATGGGAAGATATGTATAGGTTTTAAGGGCTCTTGGGCACTTCTTCAGTGAGGCACTTCTCTCTTTTTAAGCAGGATATATGTCACTCCTTCAGGAAGATTTATTATGATTATGAATAATAAAAAGTATAAGAATATTTTTTTTACACAAATGAATAATTAAACATTCGGTAATGTGCATCAATTATTTTCTGTCGCCTGACGCGAAAATCCCTATGTTGATCCACACCATCTCTTCTTACAAGAAGCACATCCAAATTCGATGCAGTTCGGGGCAATAATCGTACTACTTCATCGATATTTTGACCAATATTAATAATATTGCCTTTATATGCAAACTGTCCCGGCATTCCGCGCGTTTTGACTCTGTATACGCGCATCACAGGCTGCACTCTCGCAATAAGTAACTGCTCAATAAAAGTTAAATTTTCGAGTTCACTTGGAATAACTCCAGGATTCATATTATTGGCTAATGTGTATTTGCCTCGATTTTTTTACACTGTGAGCACACATCAAATACTTTGTTTTTAATCAAAACTCTAGAACAATTATTGCACTCAAATAACTGTAGGTTTTGCAAAGCATTCTCGAAATCAATTTGCAAATATCTGAACTGCGTGTTATTTTGAAAATTAACAATCCCAGGTTGATTATCATCATTGTTTATGTTTGCGAATCGATTTCGATAGTTTTGCTGATCTATCGTCAAGCGACCGATTGAAGTTCTAACTCTGCCTCTTGGACGTGGCATGTTCACGACCCGCAACCGGAAAACTACTGACTTATCACTTCGCCAAACCCAAACCTGAGCCAGAACCCCTCCTACCTGACTCATTGTTTCAGGTAATTTTGATGAGTTTGCTCGCGTACGTAAGTAGTGACGTATACCGCAGCGGCGATGGACGTTATCTTCGTCTAGCAAACAGTTACTATCTCTGTCTTACACACACAAAACAAATGGGAGGCTTTTTCATCAATAACTCGGTTTTTTTTCAAAATTTTTTGATAAAAGTCGAAGTATGCACCCCTGAGACCTAGAAGAATATATATTTCAAATGACATGTTACTGTCTCTGTCTTACACATACAAAAGAAATGGGAGGCTTTTTCATCAATAACTCGGTTGTTTTTCAAAATTTTTTGACAAAATTCGAAGTAGAATTTTGAGACCTAGAAGAATATATATTTCAAATTTCATTGAGATCGGCTTAAAACTGTGGGAGGAGTAGCATGTAATGGAATGCATTAAGTCGGGGATAGAGGGGGCTTCGCCCCAATAAATAAATAAACTGATCTCGAGGTAAGTGTCGGTAAGTATTCCTAAGTCCCGAGTCTGGGTCTTACTATGACTGCCGCTCCAACAGCACATTCCAATCGAAGGTCACTAATAATGCGATTCATTACAAATCCCGTTGATAGTAAGAAGTGACTTGTGCAATACAGTGGTCCCACTGATAACACACATACAATACATCGTACTACGCTTTCATAGATTGAATGCTTGCCTTTCAGCTTGATTGCGCGACGTAACACACCGGACAAGTCGCTGGGCGTTGCTAGGAGATTGTTGCCAAACACTTGCCTAGTCCTAACATCGGCCATTTGTAACGTTCCCCTGCGTTACTCATTATACTGAAAGCATTCTCAGGTGAGAATTAATCACTTGTATTATTCAGTGCTTAAACCGTTTTACAATAACGTATTTCAATCGCTAGGCAGTAGGCTGTAGGAAAGTAGGCCTATTGCATATATCTAAGTCGATATTACTTTCCCACTATACAAAGTTTGATAATCGAGAGAAAATTGATTTTCATAGATCAAAACGTTTTCAGGTTATTTAATTTAAAAAGTATGGTTTTTATTTTAAATGTCATTAAGGACAAAGAAGACAACTTCTATTAGGAACACAACACGAAAACCAAGTGGTGTACAACTTTCAGATATTTGGGAATGACAGTTACTGGCGATGGACTTTTGGACACGGCGATAAAATAACGAAACACTTTAGGAATAAGGGCAATAAGAGATATTAAACAGCATCTTATGGGATCAACATATAAGAAAAGTAAACATACAATTTTATAAAATAAACGAATTCCACAGAGTAAATCTGCTAAATATCTTGGAATGCATCTTGATGAACGCCTTACGTGGAAGCATCATGTATGTAAGAAAGCAGAGCGAATCAAACAAAAACTGCGTGATTTGTATTGGCTGATGGGACGAAAATCTCAGTTGGCCTTGTACCACAAGAGATTATTGTACGTATCAGTAATTAGGCCTATTTGGACATATGGTGCTGAACTTTGGGGGTGTACAAAACCTTCAAATCAACAGATTATCCAGCGAGTATAAAATCTTATCATTCGTGCAATGACAAATGCAAGATGGTACCAGAGGAATGATGACCTTCATGCAGACCTAGATTTGAAGTATGTAAAGGAGATAATACAAGACTGTGCCTCTCGGCACGAGAAGAGACTACATCAACATTCGAACGTTGAAGCCATCCAACTCTTAGATGTGGAATTGGACGAGACAACTTAAGCCATAAGCCGTATGATTTAGTTCGCTAAGTCCAATACATGTTATAGATCAATTATATGTATTACTCATTTAATCTGTAAGATTAAGATTGTAATAAATAAATAAATGAAATATATATAATTATAAAGTGTATAATCTCATATGGAAGCAAAGTATGGTAACTGAAACAAAGAACAGGAAAATGTCTTGAAGCTACAGAAATGGACTATTGGCGAAGAGCCGCAGGTCCGTACGAACTGAAAAAAAAAAAATAAGAAGAATACGTGATATCAGGAATGTGAAGCACTCCATTGTAGACGATAACAAGGCAAAACAACTTCGGTGGTTTGGTCATGCCCAAATAATGGACAAAAATCGACTTCCCAGACAGATTTTGAAATGAAAACCACATGGTCTATAAAAAAAGAGGAACCCCGAGACTTAGTTTGAGAGAAGGAATTGTTAAGGAAGTGAGAGAGAGAGGGGGTTGGATCAAGATCTGTGGTATGGCAGGGAAAATGAAAGGTAGAAACGGAAGACTTCGGAGTACGTTTTGGGTCGAAAAGGAGAAGGTGGTTTTTCCTTGGTTGTCAATGCTACTGTGTTCTTGTGCGCGCGTGTGTGTGTATGTGTGGCACGCGGGTGTACACCATTGTAGTCTATCGATTATTATGAAATCAAGCATGTAGAACAATTTTTCAAGGATTTTAAGCTTATTTTTAGTAACAAAGATTTTTTTTAATTAGGTTTTTACGATTTCGATCAAATTTCGTTTTAATTTAATATGTAAGTGTCCAAATATAACGTCTCAAGCGGAGTCGATAAAAGTAAAAATATCGTACACACACACACACACACACTAACACACACATGCACACAAGCGGCACACGCACACGCACACACGCACGTGCGCGCTGCACGCGCACACACACATACACACACACACACACACACACACACAGAGTGATTTAGTGATCAGGATCTTCACTCATTTCAAGATCCTGGATCTTGCCACGATTGCCATTCTAATAACTCATTTTTTACAATAAATTCGTCAAAAAACGTCAAGAACTAGATGTTGGATTTGGCGCGTCGCGTGATACGAGTGCACATTATAGTAAAAGATCAGTTGTGTTATATTAATTCGTAACGATCAGCTTATTTCACAGAACTGCTGATAGGCTATATTACGTTTTAGGTTATATTATTAAAAACTAGCTATGTTATAGTAAAATATCAGTTTTTTTATATTAATTCGTAACGATCAGCTGATTTCACTGAACAGCTGATAGGCTGATACGTTTTAGGATATGTGGTTAAGAACTAGCTATGTTGATTTGTCGTGTTTTCGAACAAATCAACGTAATTAAAATCAAAAGGAAGAGAAAAACATGATGCATGACTTTTATTTTTGGTTCAATAATAGGAATGTATTACTTTTTTAAAAAAAATATTTAGATAACATAAGCAATGAAGAAATTAACGGTATAGTGAAGTATTCTTTGATTCAGTTGAATATAAAAATAATTTGCTTTTCAGATTATCAGCGATATAAAACATCATCAGCAATATAGGTTCCTGTGCATCATAAAACGTAAGTTAAAAAATACTACGTTTAATACACTTTATCACCGCACGATATTGTCTCGCATCGTAACAAAAATAAATTTCCAAAAACTAACAGCATTGTATAACATCAAGTTAATAAAAATCAAGCAAAGATTTTTGATACAACAAAACCAAACAACACAAACATTAATTTTAGTAATATTTTATGCAAATTTATTAAAATAATTTAAAAATCGTTATTTTTCAAAATAGTAACTGTTTTACTTTTGAATTTCGTTTTCAAAAATATGATATGACACTGATTGTTATGTTGAAATCAGCTAAAAAAGTAAATAAAATTAAAAATGTTATGATTTTTTTAAACATTTTGACGGATATCAGGTTTAATTTTTGTATTTTTTAATTGTAAAATAAAAAATGTTCTAATTTTAAAATTTTATTACTTTGTTGTACTAAATTTTCATAGTTTTTTCAAAATCGCCATTCTTTTTACTTTTTATAGAGGAAATATTAAAAAATTATTGCTTTTTTTTTTGAGCTGAAGGTCTGATCTTCTATTGCAGTGTGCGTTAAATTCTCAAACTGGAATTTTTAAAAAATTTGTTTTTATTTAAACATATCGAATGTTCCGTTTAAGCGAGGTTATTGTTTTTGAAAATTCCTTTCCACAACTTCAGCGTTTTTTGCTGTTTTTAGCGATTAACAATGATTTAAACCCTAAATTCTTTAAACGTGACGATTAAATCGGAAATAAATTGCAAAAAAAACCGCTCATTTCCTGAGGCGAACGCAGTAAATACTTCGCAACAATATTTCCGGATCCCCATTAAATTTAGGGGCGCTAATGGGTCGTCAATGGGAATATAAAGCCATTAACTAACAGCTAATGCCTCGCTGAGTGGGTTTAAGTATTCATTATAACCTGAGAGATAATTACCGTACGGGCGTTACTTTGGGAAGTGTTAAACACTGTATACGTTATTTATATCAGCTGCTAATAACTGTATTTTACAAGGGAGCGCAGTAGCTTAGTCGGTGGGTTAGAGGACAGTTCGTAACATCTCTGATCTGTACGTAGATTGGAATCTGGTTGCTTCTTTACTTGTCCATACTTGCTAGTTAATGAAGATGTAAGTTCGCAAAGGAAAAGCTTACAGTAACTACAGTCTCGAACCTACGACCCAAGTTCTGAACGCAACAGATTGATAGGGGTTTTGTAGAAGTTTATTTAATAAAAATTGAGAGTGAACATGAACACGGATAAGAAGCGTGAGGCTGGCACGTTTTGTCTAAGCCTACCTAGCACTATTCTAGTCTATCTGTAAGCATTTGAATATAGACGTACTAGAAGAACAGCTACCATTGTATAAAGCGTGCTCGATATCAGAAGCTGGAGTCAAAGTAATGGAAATATTTGCCTCTGCGAACGTTGTAAACTGCAAAGAGAGGGGGAAGACATTTGAGACAATAGACAGTTCTGTTATCTATTTAAAAGTAGTTGAATATTCTGCCACAAGGTGCCACCAGCAGCGAGTGCTAACATCTCTAATGGGGGTTTCATTTTAGTACTTTTATTCAGTGCTACAAGGCTTATGAAAAAACTGAGTTATTGGCATTCCTAACGATCGGTTAAAAAAAGAAAGTTAAATTACATATATTTATAGACCATCAGTTACTACTAGCAGTTCAAAGAACATTAGACCTCGCATATATCCTAACTAAATATACAGGGCGCTCCACGACAGTGCCCGTAACCTTGTCCACTAATTTAATCGATATCCGTAGTATTTATAAAAAAAAACTTTTTTATGATTTCCCCTTATGAAAAAGTTAAAATTATAATAGGTCTTGCCGTTCAACCAGTATTACAGGAAATATCCATCAACTAAATTCTTATCGTTAAATCAGAGCCTTAAATCTTGAAACGAAAGTAAATTGAAAAAAAATAAAAATACGTATTGATGGCTTTGTATGAGGTACCTTCTTACCAAATTTCAAATCAGTCTGTCAGTGAATTAGACCAAAACTGCGTACACTTGTCATCTTTAAATCATAAGCCGCCATCTTGAAACGAAAGTAAATTGGGCAATATTTTATACATATGTCATTTGGGTTTTTATGCAAAATATCGTTATACTGAATTTCAAAACAATCAGTTAGTACGTTTGACTAAAACTGCATACATTCGTTATTGTAAATTGAAGGCAGCCATTTTGAAACTTAAGCGAATGGGAAAAAATTTTACACATACATCGTCAGTTTCTATAAATCGTACCTTCTAAACAAATTTCAAAACAATGGATCAGTGCGTTTTACCAAAACTGCTACAGTCCTTAATGTAGACCAGAGTCTATCTTGAAACGAATATGAATGGATACAAATCTGACACGCAAACAAACACACAAACCAAATTCCGAACGGTCTAGTTTAAAGACCCCGATTAGCTCGGTCAAAATAATATAAATTTACGAGATGACCTGTTCTTCCCGTCAGTGGTCTATCCACTCACCTCATAAAGGCTACAGCGGTTTCGAAACTCTATAGTTTAAATGTAACTATATAGTACAAAGTCCGGAATGTAATGACGTACGAGTCGCGTGTGTAGCTTGGCCAAGACGAATTTCATGATGAATATTTTAAACGTGTAATTGTGCTCAGTGTTTGTGATGTATGTTTTAATGTTTTGTTTGACTTCGTGACGACCTCGACAGAGGGATTTAACATTTTGTATAACGGCCTGAAGATGAAACTATAGAGTTTCGAAACAGCGGTAGCCTTTATTAGGTGAGTGGATAGACCACTGACGAGAAGAATTGGTCATAATCCTAATCATTTGAATATGTGGTCCGGTGGCTATGTTACAATAAAATAATATAATTTAAAAAGGACATTATTGGAGTAGTTTAAATTATATTTTAATTTAGAAAGCATGCTCAGTACGTATTAATTATGTATAGGGATAATTTAAGTTGCCCTTTCATCGATTTGTTATGTCGCAATATAATCTAATATCGAATGAACTGTAATACAGTTGGCATTGAGGTGTTAAGCCACAAACGAAATGTATGTTTACAAAATCTCATTTAGTGTGTCTTGTCAAAATTATACTTCGTTGGTTACAATTAATTATTTAGGGTATATCAAATTTCTTAAAATAAAATATTAAGCCGTAGAAACGATATACGTACACGCATGCGCGCAAACTCATACGCAATCACGCGTGTACCTTTAAACGCCAGCATATACATACACATAGATAGATAGAGTAATTCTTTAGACACTTTGGGTTTAATGAACCCAGCACCGCTATTAAAGTGTGTGTTGTACAATTAAGCCTCTTGGGTTCTAAGCTCAGTAGACCCTCAATGAATTTTACCAGTCCACTGACTAGCGCATTCTGTTTGAGGTCCTCAACAATCAAACACTCTTTGGTTCTTCCTGGCATTAGCAGTTTTGATATATCCTGAGCAAGTTCCCTAGCTGACAACCCTCTAGTCTTAGAGCCCTATCATCTCAGCCTTACAAAACTGAGTTTGATTCGTAGGTCTTCTGCTTCTATGTTTAACTGGAAGCTCCTTTGCCACCGTCTCCTCTCTTGTCAGCTTGCGATTGTCTCCTCCCGATAGACATTTACAGACGGTTTTACTGATTTGCCTGTCCGACCCCATCTTCCGCTGCAGGTTGGGTAGGTCCGCCTAGAATCTACACAATCTGCTGCGATTCACTCGTCGTGCTGGATTCCATTGTGGTTAGAGGCAGCCCAGGTTCCTCCACTTCAGAGTTATTTATACTCGTCACTTCCATTTTTGCTGCTACCTAGAGATTTATGTCCACCTATAGAAAGAACGGCAACATGGAGGTCGCCTAGTATCCAGAGCCCTCGTACTGCTAAGCTGACACTTAGGCACGCATCCTTCTGTGTTCGCTCCTCCTTAGGTTTGAACGAAGGCATCTGAGCCAAAAACAGATAGATGAAATGTCAGATACAACTAAACACGTATTTGTAACGTGTGAGTTCCTGAGGAGATACACAGATGTACTGACACACAAGGAAGAACGATTTTTGTGTCAGGGGAGTTGAAAACGTTTTAACAAACACCATACTTTGTGCAGTGAAAACATAAAAAGAAACCGACCTCTTGCAATTAACTGATGGTGTTGGAGCTGCAGACACTGTTGTACGAGGCGTACAGTCGGCGGCGCCTCCGGTCTTCCTGCAGTGGACAAAGCAAACAACAGACACAGACAGACATGGTCACGCTTGTCAAGCATGCATTGTGTTTCCACGAGGCGTTGAATGTTTACGCGTTGGTTACCATGGCAACGGCGAATGGATAAGGGGTGAAACGGACAATTGAACTCCGTCAAAACATGTAAAATATCAGGTGATTGAAAGTGTTGTAAGACGGATTTTACTTGCTCACTATAAGGGGTGTAAAGAAAACGTTGTTATCGAGGCGTATCCATCTTGATGGTTTGATGGGTCTTTATGTTTATTCAAGAAGTTTAAAAAAGTGTGGGTGCGTCAGTGCGTGCGTGGGTGCGTGTGTGTGTGTGCTTTCATGCACGCGCGAGCGTAGTGGACTTAAGGATAAAGGTGTGAGACTGGCACGGTTTGTCATAGTCTAATATTCGAGTCTATTTACAGGCATTGAATATAAACGGGCTAGAAGTAGGCCTACAGCCGCCGTTATAAAAAGCGTGTTCGATATCAGAGGCTAAAGTCCAAGTAATTGGAATAGCTGCCGCTACAAACGCTGTAAGCTGCGAGGAGAGGGGGAAGACGTTTGAAGAGATAAACAGTATTGTTTTCTATTTAACTGTAGTTGAATACTCTGCCGCGAGATGCCGCCAACAGCGAGTGCTGATGTACATTTCAGTACGTTTATAGCCGATGCTACAGCGATTATGAAAAAATGCGTTATTGGTATTCATAACCATCGGTTAAAAATAGTCAGTTAAATTACGTATATTCATAGACCATCAGTCACTATTAGCAGTTCAAAGAACATCAGACCTCGCAGTATATCCTTACTTATTATTCAGAGCGCTACACGACAGCGCTCGTAACCTTTCCCGCCAGTTTGCCAGTTTAACCAGTAACCGTTATATTTACGAAAATTTTACTTTAAGCTATTTCTCTTTGAAGCGGCCAAAATTATGGTAGGTCTTGCCGTTCAGCCAGTATATAAAACAACCAGCAACTACACTGTTATCGTTCAATCAGAGCCAGCCATCTTGAAACGGAAGTAAATGGAAAAATCTTACTAATACGTCGTTCGGGTTATATACCTTCGTACCGAATTTCGAAAAAATCGGTGAATAAATTTTACTAAAATTGCGTTTATTCATTATCGTTAAATCAAAGGCCGCCATCTTGAAACGGAAATTAATGGAAAAATATCTTGCACATACGTTATTTGGGCTTTATACAAGATACTGTCTTACTGAATTTCAAAACAATCGGTCAATACGTTTGGTCAAAACTGCGACATTCGTCGTTGTAAATCGGAAGGCGCCATCTTGAAACTAACAATTCATTAGAACAGTATACATATATATACTTGCTATATATATAGTATTGGATTTTTCACGATCCAATACTTTCTATTATCTTTAGTACAGTATTTCGTATAGTGATAAAGTGTGAAATAAAATAATAAAGTTATATTATCTTTTGTCATTTTTTGAGATTTAGAAAGAGTGGAGTATGGAGGAGAGAGGGAGGAAGGGAGAGGGAGAAGGATAGAACATATTACTACACAATATTGGTTGCAGTGTGCTAGTTGAACGGTAATCACAAGTTATTGTGGAAATAATGTTTGGTTAACTCACCGCACAAACTTGTACAACTACTTGCTTGTATAACCTTAGTTAATGCGGTGGTTTACACTAAGTGACAGGTAACTAGTGTAACAATTCTACTTTAGTGAACGCTTTAACTGTTGTCCTCGACAGTTTGGTTAAACTGTACAGTATAAGTCGTAATACATGTACCCTGCCCTAGAGTGTGTGAACAAAATTACTTCTGCCGAACCTAAATATAAATCACTTACAATGTTTTTTCGATGAGTTTTTGTTATTAATTATTTGACGTTGTCCTTCAGCCGTAAATCTTTTATTAATTTTAAAATTTTCATCGTTAATTTCATTTTATATTTTTAATTTATTTTTGAACTAGCTGTTACCCGTTGCGGCTTTGCCTGCAATTATAATGTAGGCTATAAAATTTATAGTCGATTTTCAAAATCAGAATAGATCATTTCATTTTAATATATTTCTATTTACAATATTATACGATTTATGGTTTTCGGCCAAGAAATATACATTTTTGCTACTCGATACTCTAAAACAGGGTCCTGTCATATTTTAATAAAATACAGTATTATTAAAAAATCACTATTATTCAATTAAACTGGAATAGTATTGTGTTTATCTCAGATACCTAAACCGTGTTCATACCAAATTTAATCTCAATTGGTCCAGTAGTTAAAGTGTGATTGAATAACAAACAAATAAACAAAAACAAACTTTCAGAAATACAATGATTACCTGTTACCCGTCACGGCTTTTCCCGCAATCGTAATACATTAACGATCACGCATCAGCGTGTTAGGACCAACAACCGTGTCAGTTAGGTTCTGGAGTACTATTTTTTAAAAAATAAATAAAGGTGTTTTTTAATGCATCACCGCGTTAGGCTTAACAACCATGTTAGTTAACTTATGCAGTATTCTTTAAAAAATATAAAGATTTTCACGCATCACCATGGCGTAACAAACGTGTCAGTTAAGGTTTCGAGTACTCTTTAAAAAAAAAATAACGGTTTTTTCACGCATCACCAAGTTAGACTTAACAACCGTGTCAGTTAAGGTTTGAAGTACTCTTTAAAAAAAAATAACGGTTTTTCACACATCGCCATAATAGGCCCAACAACCATGTCAGTTAGGATATGTGGTATTCTTTAAAAAATATAAAGGTTTTTACGCATCACCGTGTTAGGCCTAACAACCGTGTCAGTGAGGATATGTAGAATTCTTTAAAAAAATATAAAGGTTTTTCACATCATCATCGTGTAGGCCCAACAACCGTGTCAGGATATGTCGTATTCTTTAAAAAATATAAAGGTTTTTCACGCATCACTGTGTTAGACCTAACAACCGTGTTAGTTAAGTTACTCTTTAAAAAAAAATATAACGGTTTTTTTTTCATGCATCACCTTATTAGGCCCAACAACCGTGTCAGTTAGGTTATAAGTACTATTTAAAAAAAAAAAAATAATAAAGGTTTTTTAATGGATCACCGTGTTAGGCATAACAACCATGTTAGTTAGCTTATGGAGTATTCTTTTAAAAAACTATAAAGTATTTTTCACGCATTACCATGGTAGACCTAACAACCGTGTCAGTTAAGGTTTTCAGTACTATTTAAAAAAAAATAAAGGTTTTTCACACATTACAGTGATAGGCCCAACAACCGTGTCAGTTAGGATATGTAGTATTCTTTAAAAAAAAATATAAAGGTTTTCACGCATCACCGTGTTAGGCCTAACAGCCGTGTCAATTAGGTTATATAATATTCTTTAAAAAGTAAAGGTTTTTTTACATATCACCGTGATAGGCCTAACAATCGTATCAGTTAGGATATGTAGTATTCTTTAAAAAATATAAAGGTTTTTCACACATCACCGTGATAGGCTCAACATCCGTATCAGTTATGTTATGTAGTATTCTTTAAAACATTATACAGGTTTTTCACGCATCACCGTGTTAGGCCTAACAACGATGTCAGTTAGGATATGTAGTATTCTTTAAAAAATATAAAGGTTTTTCACATCACAGTATTAGGCCTAACAACCGTGTCAATTAGGTTATGTAGTATTCTAAAAAAATAAAGGTTTTTCACCATCACCATGATAGGCCCAACAACCGTGTCAGTTGGGATATGTAGTAGTCTTTAAAAAAATATAAAGTTTTTTCACGCATCACCGTGTTAGGCCTAACAACCATGTCAGTTAGGATATGTAGTATTCTTTAAAAAAATGTAAAGGTTTTTCACGCATCACCGTTTTAGGCCTAACAACCGTGTCAGGATATATAGTAGGCTATTTTAAAAAAAAATATAAAGGTTTTTCATGAATCACCTTGTTAGGCCTAACAACCGTGTCAGTTTGGTTATGCAGAATTCTTTTAAAAAATTGGTTTCTTATCACCCAAAACCCGTGTTAGTCGTATTTTTATTGTTTTACCGATTTACAACACGTTACTGATTTTCGCCTGGCACCAATTTTGAGGTTATGTTGGTCACTTTTATTTTAGATTTTATCGTACTTCTCGTGCTTTCATATTTTGGATTCTTGCTCTTGGGCACATAATAAAGCATTTTAGTAACAAAAATATCGAAAAATATAGGTTATGCTACACTGCATATTTACTATTTTTCATGTAATGTAATTACACAAATATATATACTACCTTACAATTGGCACTCTGTGTAGGGATTTTTTTACATTTAATATTGAAAATTCAACACAAAGTAACGAATTAAAGTCAGTTTTGAAAAAAATTTCAACTAAAATATGAAAATGTTACATTAAAAACAATAATTTTGCAATAAATAAAACACAGATTAAGATTATTAAAATAGGATTGAATCTATGTTCATCTCAGGTAACTAAATCACATGTCCAGTAAATAACTACAATTAACACATGACACAAAACTAAAAACTGATAATTATTTTGGGCTGGGTAAGTAGTATAATGACGTTTTGTAAAACGGGAATAGGCCTATATGTATCTCTGATACTTAAACCATATTCGTACCAAATTTCATCTCAATTGGTCAAGTGGTTAAAGCGTGATTGAATAACAAACAAACAAACAAACAAACAAACAAACAAACAAACAAACAAACAAACAAACACACAAACTTTCAGAAATATAATATGAATTAGATCTTCGTAGTCTTTCTTTGGTCGTCTTTGTTCTTCATTTAAAACATATTTTTTTAAAAATAATTTTATTTAGAATTTGAATTTTGAACATAACCTCAATTGAAATGATATTGAAGCAACAGCTGTTGTGCGAAATCAGCCGTTTAAAAGTATTTACAATTATATTTGTATATATACAATAGCACGAAACGCGCTAAATATACTATAATATGCATTATGACCTTGGCACGCATCGCGCAAAATCCAACATAACAACCAGTCCTAAAATACATGTTAAAGAGTCCGTCTGCTCTTTTCTTAATGTACCACTCACGTAAATAGTCATTAATGTATGTTTTGCTTCCCAGGCAACTATAAGGTAACAGGAGGTTTCTAAATGGTCGTTTCTAAATATACTATTGTTTTATAGTTTTATGACATTGGCACACGCATCGCGCAAATTCAACATCACAACTAGTCTTCATAAAATACATGTTAAAGAGTCCGTCTGCTCTTTTCTTAATTCACCACTCACGTAAATAGTTATTGAAGTGTATGTTTTGTGCTTCCCAGGCAACTATAAGGTAACAGGAGGTTAGTGGTCGTTTCGCGCTAAATATACTATTATATGCATTATGACATTGGCACACGCATCGCGCAAAATCCAACATCACAACCAATCCTAAAATACATGTTAAAGAGTCCTTCTGCTCTTTTCTTAATGCACCACTAACGTAAATAGTTATTAGTGTATGTTTTGCTTCCCAGGCAACTATAAGGTAACAGGAGGTTAGTGGTCGTTTCTAAATATACTATTATGTGCATTATGACATTGGCACACGCATCGCGCAAAATCCAACATCACAACCAGTCCTAAAATACATGTTAAAGAGTCCTTCTGCTCTTTTCTTAATGCACCACTCACGTAAATAGTTATTAATGTATGTTTTGCTTCCCAGGCAACTATAAGGTAACAGGAGGTTAGTGGTTGTTTCTAAATATACTATTATGTGCAATGTGACTTTGGCACACGCATTGCGCAAAATCCAACATCACAACCAGTCCTAAAATACATGTTAAAGAATCATTCAACTGCTAGTTTCTGCTCTTTTCTTCATGCACTACTCACGTAAATAGTTATTAATGTATGTTTTGCTTCCCAGGCAACTATAAGGTAACAGGAGGTTAGTGGTCGTTTCTAAATATACTATTATGTGCAATATTACATTGGCACACATTGCGCAAAATCCAACATCACAACCAGTCCTAAAATACATGTTAAAGAATCCTTCAACTGCTAGTTTCTGTTCTTTTCTTAATGCACCACTCACGTAAATAGTTATTAATGTATGTTTTGCTTCCCAGGCAACTATAAAGTAACAGGAGGTTAGTGGTCGTCTCTAAATATACTATTATGTGCAATGTGACTTTGGCACAAGCATCGAGCAAAAATATCACAAACAGCCATAAAACATGATACATATTAAAAAGTCCTTCAACTGTTAGTTTCTGCTATTTTCGTAATGCACCACTCACGTAAATAGTTATTAATGCTAGTTTTGCTTCTCCGGCAACTATAAGGTAACAGGAGGTTAGTGGTCGTCTCTAAATATACTGTTATGTGCAATATTACATTGGTTTCATCGCGCAAAATCCATAACAACCAGCCCCAAAACATGACAAACAAAAATTTCTTCTTGTGTTGTTTCGTGTTCAGAAGGAAAATTATCATTCCTTCTTTTTATTCTTGCTGCTCATCCACCTGGCACACTGTAATTTTTGGAACTAAATTTTTTTAATGGATTTCTAGATTAAGATACAATATATAAGGCCTTACAAACATAGACTATTTCCCT
>CM040189.1:108406852-108414352 GCA_022606455.1 Callitettix versicolor | reverse complement strand
CTTGAATACACTTTACGTCCTGGCTATTTATTTACAAACAGCTGACAGGTGCGTGCACAATGTTATTTTCTACAGACAATCTAGACACGTCGATTTGGCAACAAAACTTCTAAACAAGTTTCACTTTTACATATTCCCGTTATTATGTTTGGGACGTAATTTTACCGGGGCTGGGAAGTTTAGAAAACTGAGACGAGCGTTTGCTGTTGACGTGAAAGTTTTATCTTAATAACTTGGGGACGTTGCCTCGGTATATATCGCCGCACGCACCTGTCTCGCTGACGTGATGCAAGCGAATTTCCAACAAACAATACAAGGTGTGTTCAGAAAGTAACGAAAATTTTAATTTTATTGAATAAAATATTTATTTATTCTTCTACATTGATGTTGTCGCCTTAAAAATAGTCCCCATAGGAGATGATGCACTTGTGCCAGCGCTTCTTCCAAACCTCGAAACACTTCTCAAACTCGATCTTTGAGATAGCCTTTAGTTCTTTCAGCGATGAGCTTTTAATGTCATCTACGGCTGTAAAACGACGGCTCTTTAGGTTCTCTTTATTTTTGGAAATAAGAAATAGTCACACGGAGCCATGTCTGGCGAATATGGAGACTGGGGCATTATTACAGTACTGTTTTTGGCCAAAAATTCACGAACAAGCAATGAAGCTGGTGCATTATCGTGGTACAAAAGCCATGAATTGTTTTTTTAAACAGATCCGGGCGTTTTTTCCGGATTGCTTTACGCAAACCGCGTTGAACTTGTAGGTAGTACTGCTTATTGACCGTTTCACCTGATGGCAGGAATTCATGATGCACTATGCCATTAATATCGAAGAACCTTCACGTTCGACCGCACTTGTCGGGCCTTTTTCGGTCTTGGCGAGCCAGAATGCCTCCACTAGGATGATTGAGCCTTAGTTTCGATGTCACATCCGTAAACCCATATTTCGTCACCTGTTATAATACGTTTCAGTAATTCTGCATCGTCGTTGACTTAATTTAGTGACTCCTGAGCAACTTCCATTCGCCGCTGTTTTTGTTAAAAATTCAACAATTTTGGAACGAATTTTGCTGCCACGCGTTTCATACACAAAACATTGGAAACAATGTCATGACATGATCCAATCGATATGTCAACATCATCAGTGATCTCTCTAATTGTGATTCTGCGATTGTGCATAACCATTTCTTTTACTTTTTCCACGTTATCATCGGTTGTTGATGTGCTGGGGCGTTCAGGGCGTTCGTCATCTTCAACGTCTTCACGGCCTTCTTGGGAACGTTTATACCACTCGTAAACTCTTGCTTTTCTCATAGCAGACTCACCATAGGCCTTTGTTAACATTTCACACACTTAGTTACATTTTATTCCATTTTTTACGCAAAATTTGATACAAATTCTTTGATCCATTTCTTTTAACAAACGAAAATCGCCGAGCTTATAAAAACACGTCTAACCTTAGGGGCTGTCACAGACAAAGTCAACAATGAAAACAGCTGAATGTTTTACCATACTTCAACGGCATGTATACCAACATAATAAAAAAATGTTTGACAATGGGACTCTCAAAGCCCGTGAAATTTAAAAATTCTCGTTATTTTCTTAACACATCTCGTACACAATAAAGTGTACGTTGCAAAATTATTTTTGTTTTTTCGTTTAAAGTTTATAATTTGTGTCAGGATAAATCGGCACTAATGAAAACGGTAGCAGTGTCGAGCCTACGAACTTGATGTGCGCAATTTCAGGGACGCCAGCAGACTTAGCCGCTGGCTCTGTTTTGTACCCGTTTTAAAATGGCGTTATTTAAAATTAAAAAGAAGAACAATTACCGCAAACTGTAAATTTGGTATAAGAATGACACTGATTAAATATTTACAATTATCGCAGTAAGCAGTTGTCTCACTGACATGATGGAAGCGAGTTTACAAAAAAACGTAACAATTTGACTGTATTTTAGTTCTTACTTAAAGAATTCACCTCATCACCTAAAGAATTTTCATACAAAAGTGAACTGGAATCTGAGCCCAAAATGCGTTATATTTTCAAATTTCCATTGTAGTTACTAAAGTAGCTATCATAACAAGACGACGAAACCATTTTCGTTAATGGTAAACGAGTAGATGACCTCTAGAATAAGTCGATTTTGAGCTCAATTATAAATGTTTAATTTTTGTTTAATGTTTATTTTGTTGGTACACCTGTTACTTTGAACTATTTTTTAAAAAATCTGATTTCACCTTAAAAATCATCGTTAAAATCTGTATCCGTTAGCATTTTAAATTTTGCTGTAAATACGAAAATATGATTCAATTTTATATCGTATATCTTAATATATAAAAGAAGTCCTGACTGACTGACTGATTCACAATCAATGCAGAGCCAACACTATTTTAGCTAGCGACTTGAAATTTTCAGGGTACATTTATGTTGCCATAAAGGCGTGCACTAAGAAAGGATTTTGCAAAAATGTGATTTTAACGTCATTAACCTATTTACCCAATCCAAATTTAATAAACAACGTACAGCCAATACGTACAAAATAACGTTTATAGCTAAAGACTTGAAATTTTCAAGGTACCTTCTTACAACAATATCCAGGTGCACTAAAAAAGGATTTTGCAAAAATTTGATTTTGACGCCATTAAACTACTTACCCTGTCCAACTTTAATAATCAACGTATAGCCGAGACTATAATAGGTAAAGATTTGAAATTTACAGAGTTACCACCACATGTAGGGGTGAACTGAAATACGACTGTCCAGTATTCAACCCCTAAAGAGGTAAAAATGAGGTACAACAAGTTTTATTGGAAAAATATGTTCTTCGTCTGACCTTAAAACGTAACATAGTCACCTTTTAATATAAGTAATGAAATATATTTTTTACCATTTCCCAAAACTAATCCACTGAAGAGATTGAAAGTGGTAGAAAATGTAAAAAAGAGGTATACAATTTTGCACTGAAAAAATATTTGTTTTGGATCGTATATTATAAAAATATGCTATGAAACATAAATAATGAAACACATATTACAACATTTTTCCGAATTCATTACTTAAAAGATTAAAAATGTAAAAAAGACGTATGATTGGAGAAAAAGAGAGTTTTCGTTGGAGAAAAAAATTTTTTCAGTTTTTCTTAAAAGTAAACAAAATATTCTAAAACGCAAATTAATATACACTTAATTTTAGCATCCGACCCAGAATTCATCCCTTAAAAGGACAAAACTATAAAAGAGGTATAAATGTTTGTATTGGAGAAAAATATTTTTTATCAGATTTTCTTAAATTCGAATGGAACACGTTTGAATAAAACAACATATTCAGGTTATAATATTTTTTCATTTTCACTGTGAAATAATCACGAGTTTAGATGATCACGCTTTTATTAATATATTTTTTTATGTTTCTAAATTATTACATTACTGAAACAGTTTAAGTTTCGTGGGCGAAGCCGCGACGGGTAATGCTAGTGTTATATAAATTTGAAAAGGAGATAAACCTTTACCGCCGATTGGTGTGTTTTGTCTTCCGACTTTTTTCACCTTCTTTTTTTTCTTTTTTTTATTATCATTTTAAAGGCGAAAAGCACATTGAGGCTATTACCGAATCCCTAAATGTGAGTGTAAGGTGTTAAAGTCGTAAGTGTAGTGTTGTAAGTGTAAGTGTAAGTGTAAGTGTTAGGCTCGGGTACCCCGAGGGACGTCTAAATCCTCTCAATAGGTGTAGCTAGTCTGTACCAAATTAAAACACTAACTTCAGTTACGATTCTTCACACATTACCAAATTTTAAGCAAAAAAACAGATAAACCGATTTTGTAGTATATTTTTTGGAAATATTTGTATACGCGTTTGCATCGTTTGTTTAAATAAAGGCCATGAACGTGTTATCACTGATCTAGTTTATTAATCAGTGGCGGGATAAAATCATCCCTTAGGGTGCCCGCACACCCGTAACTCCGGGAACACTTTGTGCGAAAGGACAGAACGGAATATTCGGTCATTCATCACAATGATTTACAGCTTGCGTCGGAACTGGGGTTGGCGAAGCTGGGCACAATATGGGTCACGTGCCCCGGGGGACAACTCTGCCGCACGCATCTCTTTCGCGTACATGCCTAATTATGCTTAATATAATTACTTAGAAATCCCTTGTTAGAAATAAATACACTGCGATGACGTAAGAACACGGTCATCGCCTAAAGAATTTCCGTACAAAACCGAGCTGGAATCTGAGCCCAAAATGCGTTACATTTTCAAATTCCTAGCGTATTTGCCATCATAGTTGGACCACGAAACCATTTTTATCGTCATTAAACGAGTATTTTTTTTGTTGTTATTTTAAGGCGAAAAGCACATTGAGGCTATTATCGCCTCCCTAAATGTAAAGTGTGAGAGTAAAGTCGTAAGTGTTAGACTCGGGTGCCGCGAGGGACGTCTAAATCCTCTCAATAGGCGTAGCTAGTCTGCACCCCCTGCGGGGCGTTAAACGAGTAGATGACCTCTAGAATATGTTCATTTTTGAGCTGAATTATTAATGTTTAATTTGTTTAAAAAGTTTATTATTTTTTCGTACACCTGGTTATTTTAACTATTTGAGAAATTGTGTTTGAGATAAAATAAAGTTTGGAAGACACGAGGAATGTAAATTTCCCAATGTTCAAATTTAAAATGCAAAACGTTTAAAATTTGAAACGTTTAGTAAAGAGACCAATACAATACGTTGTAATACTACGCTAGGAACGCGAGTTTCAGGTGATAAAAAATTATCAGTACGTTGTAATACTACGCTAGGAACGCGAGTTTCAGGTGATAGAAAATTAGCAGTACGTTGTAATACTACGCTAGGAACGCGAATTTCAGGTGATAGAAAATTAGCAGTAAGTTGTAATACTACGCTAGGAACGCGAGTTTCAGGTGATAGAAAATTATCAGTACGTTGTAATACTACGCTAGGAACGCTAGTTTCGGGTGATAGAAAATTATCAGTACGTTGTAATACTACGCTAGGAACACGAATTTCAGGTGATGGGAAATTAGCAGTACATTGTAATACTACGCTAGAAACGCGAGTTTCAGGTGATAGAAAATTAGCAGTTCGTTGTAATACTACGCTAGGAACGCGAGTTTCGGGGGATAGAAAATTATAAGTACGTTGTAATACTACGCTAGGAACGCGAGTTTCAGGTGATAGAAAATTAGCAGTACGTTGTAATACTACGCTAGGAACGCGAGTTTCAGTTGATAGAAAATTAGCAGTACGCTGTAATACTACGCTAGGAACGCGAGTTTCAGGTGATAGAAAATTATCAGTACGCTGTAATACTACGCTAGGAACGCGAGTTTCAGGTGATAGAAAATTAGCAGTACGTTGTAATACTACGCTAGGAACGCGAGTTTCAGGTGATAGAAAATTATCAGTACGTTGTAATACTACGCTAGGAACACGAATTTCAGGTGATGGGAAATTAGCAGTACATTGTAATACTACGCTAGAAACGCGAGTTTAAGGTGATAGAAAATTATCAGTTCGTTGTAATACTACGCTAGGAACGCGAGTTTCAGGTGATAGAAAATTAGCAGTACGTTGTAATACTACGCTAGGAATGCGAGTTTCAGATGATAGAAAATTATCAGTACGCTGTAATACTACGCTAGGAACGCGAGTTTCAGGTGATAGAAAATTAGCAGTACGTTGTAATACTACGCTAGGAACGCGAGTTTCAGGTGATAGAAAATTAGCAGTACGCTGTAATACTACGCTAGGAAGGCAAGTTTCAGGTGATAGAAAATTAGCAGTACGCTGTAATACTACGCTAGGAACGCGAGTTTCAGGTGATAGAAAATTAGCAGTACGTTGTAATACTACGCTAGGAACGCGAGTTTCAGGTGATAGAAAATTAGCAGTATGTTGTAATACTACGCTAGGAACGCTAGTTTCAGGTGATAGAAAATTAGCAGTACGTTGTAATACTACGCTAGGAACGCGAGTTTCGGGTGATAGAAAATTAGCAGTACGTTGTAATACTACACTAGGAACGCGAGTTTCAGGTGATAGAAAATTAGCAGTACGTTGTAATACTACGCTAGGAACGCGAGTTTCAGGTGATAGAAAATTAGCAGTACGTTGTAATACTACGCTAGGAACGCGAGTTTCAGGTGATAGAAAATTAGCAGTACGTTGTAATACTACGCTAGGAACGCGAGTTTCAGGTGATAGAAAATTAGCAGTACGCTGTAATACTACGCTAGGAACGCAAGTTTCAGGTGATAGAAAATTAGCAGTACGCTGTAATACTACGCTAGGAACGCGAGTTTCAGGTGATAGAAAATTAGCAGTACGTTGTAATACTACGCTAGGAACGCGAGTTTCAGGTGATAGAAAATTAGCAGTATGTTGTAATACTACGCTAGGAACGCGAGTTTCAGGTGATAGAAAATTAGCAGTACGTTGTAATACTACGCTAGGAACGCGGGTTTCGGGTGATAGAAAATTAGCAGTACGTTGCAATACTACGCTAGGAACGCGAGTTTCAGGTGATAGAAAATTAGCAGTACGTTGTAATACTACGCTAGGAACGCGAGTTTAAGGTGATAGAAAATTAGCAGTACGTTGTAATACTACGCTAGGAACGCGAGTTTCAGGTGATGGAAAATTAGCAGTTTTATATAAACCATAAGCGTATATACGTTAGAGGAAAATGAATGAAACAGGAATTAAGATGAAAACATTGGGGAAAACTGTGTTTAAATTTGAAAGCGTTAAAGATAAGAAACTACCGATTTTTGTTTACAAGGGGGTGCAGACTAGCTGCACCTATTGAGAGGATATAGACGTCCCTCGCGGTACCCAAGTCTAGCACTTACACTTACAACATTACACTTACGACTGTAACACTTTACAGTCGCTGTGCTTTTCGCCTTTTTTAAATGTGACGCATAATTTTAATCATTTTTGCCGTAAAAGAGGGATACATACCTCCAGAAATAGAAAACTCAATGAAGGTACTACATACGGCAGAAAAAGAAAGACGTATGAACATTTTAGAGAACTTGGAAATTTTAAAATCTAAATTAAAGGGAGAAAACATAATAAATGAACAGACATCGTCGCAAGCAGATATTACGTTTAAAAATATAAACATTTTCAAAAATTAACAGGAGGGACGACCGTTGAAGAGAAAATTTGAAAGGAGCTAATTATAAGCGAGCGAAAAAGTATGATTTTGAAGAGCCAATCAGAAGCGAGCACGTCGGGTTTAATGTACACGTGTTGAATAGAGAGGGGTACGAGGTGGAGATAATTATAAATAGGAAGGGCCATAATATTGGTGACCAGTATAGATATAGTTTTTGAAGATGGAGGTTCTCCGAAACGCGTCAACGAAAGTAGAATTGACGAAGCTAGGGAAGGCAGATCATTATACTGAACATCATCATCATCAGATCATTATACTGAAGTGATAATAATCATAGCAGAAAAGAAGAATAATATA
>CM040189.1:108371852-108399352 GCA_022606455.1 Callitettix versicolor | reverse complement strand
TCATTCTCTGGGACCTTCCAACCGAGCATCTTTCTCCTGTATGCGACTTGTGCATACAGACTTTGTGCAAGTCTTTCTATTCTGACTTGTGCGATCCACGACGTTGTTGATTTGACACCTTGTATATACTTAAGGATTCGGTTGGCAAGTCTCGTTGTTGGGACTCTACTGATGTGTCCATATATATATATATATATATATATATATATATATACACACACACACACACACACACACACACACACACACACCTGTAAGGGGTGCAGACTAGTTCTTTTCAATCTTCTAACCACGCCGTCGTTGTTGAGTAGCTGAAGGGCCTCGACATTAATGTGCTGATGTAGTCTTTGTTTGTGACTTTGAACAAATTTTCTAATTTCACTATCGATAGTCGGAACTGCTAGGTCTTTATGCAAGTTGTAATTTCGTATGTACCAAGGAGCATCAACGGTACCCCGAAGCACCCTATTTTAAAATCTTTGCATAAAATTTCTGTTACTTTGACTGGCACAAACTCAAAGTTGAATGATGTAAGTCCATACTGGTTTAAGGACTTGTTGATACAGCTTGTTGTACACTGATAGGTAAGAACAACGACTCAATAACCAATACAATTTTCTGGATTTTAGTTTCAACTCCTCTAGATTTTTCTTCACATGTGGCTTCCACCTAAGTTTAGCATCTAATGTCGTATTCCCGTATGGGACCACTTGATTAATAAAGACAGATCTGTGCTCGATATGTTTATTGGTGAAATCAACGTGCACAGACTTGGCCTCATTAAGTGTGATTCTCCACTTCTTAGTCCAATTTTGAATATCATCTATGTTTGAAGTTTTCTGGTGGACTCGATGTTATTTTCATTAACAGCTAAAATAGCTGTGTCGTCAGCAAAAGTAGCGACAGTACTTTGTTCAAAAGTTGGTAAATCACTTGTATGCAGAAGGTACAGGATTGAGCCCAATACACTGCTCTGGGGCACACCAGCTTGGATTCAAGATGCTGTTTACATTAAGCGTTTACTTACACACGGACAGACAGACGTAACAGAATCCTTCGCCGAGCGTTTAAATATGGAATATTACATCCGATAAAGTTCAAAGACTTTCTTACAATGAACAGATTCAGTACAATAAGCGTTTTAAATTAAGTTGAATTTCAGCGAATTATAAATTTGAATAGCGCTTTGTGCTCGGCGCGCCGATGAACTCGAATTGTCCCCGGACGGCGCAAAGTTTGACATTCAAAATGGAATTACCGAAGATTTAGTGGGAGCGTGTTAAATATTTCAGTGCCTCGTAAACCTACATCGCCCGTCGCAGCTGTCGTCTGCTTTGCCAGTTTTATTAATTCAAGTTTTATCGCTCGAAGACAATAGCGCACCGACTGTTTCAGTTCGTGATAGTAGCAATTAATTGTAATAAAGTCTGCAACGTAGCGAAGTGTTCGTATGAAAAGTTATTATGGTTGTATTTGAATGAATAACAGAACTAGATTTTTAGAGAATTTCTAATGGAAAATGAGCTATTGGTATGGCCATTTTAGTAAGACCTAGGTCTGGACCTGGGACCTTAAATGAGTTTCCATTAGACCATTTTTTAAAAGGAAGCATTTAAAAGTTTGTATATTCCCGCTTAATACCAGTTAAACGGAAAGGGTAAAGCTTACGACATTACCTGTAGTGTCGAAACTACGACCTTGAGTTTGCACAGTTTGACTTACCAGTGTGTATGTAGCATCGACTGCTGTTACCTTAAAATGTATATAGAGGTCAGTACCGGCGCTTATTCCAAGGTGCCGGGACTGTGACTTACCTTAATGGCCGGACCAGAATTAATACAAATTGAATGTAAATCATGTACACGGTTTTTTTATTGATAGCGCTAGAAAGTTACTTTCGAAAGAAAATTTTATTGCACGAAATATAGTGTTTTTGTGCTTGTAGTGTATTTCTATTGGAGCTGTCATCGTGACTTTTCCAGGGGTAGTTTATATATATATATATATATATATATATAATATGGTGTGTTGCACGCGCGCATACGTGCATGTGCTGTACATGTGTGTGTGTGTGTGTGTGTGTGTGTGTGTGTGTGTGTGTGTGTGTGTGTGTGTGTATGTGTGTGTAAGAGAGAGAGAGAGAGAGAGAGAGCGCTAGCGTGATATCCCAATCAAGTTCGCCATTTTAGTCTGATTTTATTTAAAGTTGGCACAGAAATCAGTTATGGTAATAGCTAGAACAAGTTCTTTAACCAGAAATATTCGGCCAACAGTTTGAAAACGGTAGCCATTTCAATTTTTTTTAAATTCACAATTTTTTTGTAAATGTTTTAGAAAATATAATTTTACCATTGTAATCAGTATTCAAAACTGCGTAAATTAGCATAGGCATTTTAAAAAACATTGGGTTAAAAAAAAATTTGACGGCTTCAGCGTTCATTTTCGTATTTTCAATGCAATTTGAAAGTTTGAAATGCTAATACATGCACATTTTATGCTGATGATATGGCGAAATCAGAATTTCAAAAAGAATAAGGAAAAGAAAAATACTTTAGGAATTAGCTGCTTGTCCTATGACATAATATTTTGGATTGTGTGCCTTATTCGTGTATTTTCAACGTTGATATTATAAAAAAAAGACTCATTTGTTAAGAGATTTGAGGTTATGTTACCACGAAAAAATTGTTGTAAAATTATTTTAGATCACCTACTTTATGCACTCTTTAACGATGAAACGATACAATTTTGAAAGTTTAACGAATCTAAATTTTACAGGACTTACTCGTTTCGATTGTTGGAAGCAGTGAGAGGAGATGCAGCCGAACGTGAGCACAGAAATATCAAAATCTGAAAAACATAACACAATATTAGTAAAATATTCCGAAATATTGCATGTTGTCTTGTACTCAAACAGTTTCAAGAACTAATGTACCCAGGTTGTAAAGAAGCCGCAAAACCTGACATAGGTAACTCTGGTAATAAAAGTGGTTATAAAACCGAAAGCAGAGACAATTTTTTTCATAAATAGTAGCTTCATCTCGAACCTACGACCTCTAATCGCGCAAGTTCGGATGTACAGAAAACTGTACAGTACTTTAACCACCTCCAACATGACGGCCCTGATAAGACTGTATACCTGTGCTCCGACATTTTCATTCGTCAGTTATATTTTTTGAAAAGATCTTTTTTAAAATGTTTGGCTTTGAGCACATGCAGTAATTACTGTAATTCGTAAATTTAATGCGACTAATCGTCACGGGACTAATTTGTAATGAGAGACCAATCGTCACGGGACTAATTTGTAATATACAACCAATAGTCGCGGACTAATTTGTAATACAAGACCAATTGTCACGGGACTAATTTGTAATATAAAACCAATAGTTGCGGACTAATTTGTAATACAAGACCAATCGTCACGGGACTAATTTGCAATATAGGACCAATAGTCGCGTGACTAATTTGTAATAAAAGACCAATCGTCACGGGACTAATTTGTAATATAAAACCAATAGTCGCGGACTAATTTTTAATACAAGACCAATCGTCACAGGATTAATTTGTAATATAAAACCAATAGTCGCGGACTAATTTGTAATATAAGACCAATCGTCACGGGATTAATTTTTAATATGAAACCAATAGTCGCGGACTAATTTGTAATACAAGACCAATCCTCACGGGACTAATTTTTAATATAAAACCAATAGTCGCGGACTAATTTGTAATACAAGACCAGTCGTCACGGGACTAATTTCTAATATAGAATAATAAAATGTAAGTTATCGGAAAATATGAATTTTAAATAATTGGGCTACAAGACTTTACGACACATAAAAATTGTTCCCGGACACTCTAGTCCCGGAAAATTGGTTCCAGACTATTTGTTACCAACGTAATACTCGTCCTTGGACCATTTGGTCCTAAGGCATGTCAACAGTCTACCAAGCAGCCAACGTGATTTCATTGCAAAAACGATTAATTAAAAGCGTGTAATTAATAAGAAAACAATAGACAACATTTTTTAAAGAAACTACCTCAACAAAGTAACTGGGTTTTGTATGAAAGTTTTATTGCATTAAAATTACTAACTATAAAAGTCACTATAAGAACTTTAAGTTACAGTTGAGTGGATAATACGGCACCAATTGTCATGGGATTGAATTGTATTACGGGACCAATTTCACGGATTAGTTTGTGTTACGGGACCAATTGTCACGGGATTAATTTGTGTTACGTAACGAATTGTTGAAGACTAATTTGTAATACAGGACAAATCGTCATGGGACTAATTTGTATAAGGGCCAATCGTCGCGGGACTAATTTGTAATACGGGACCAATTGTCGCGGGACTAATTTTTATTGCGGGACCAATCGTCGCGGGACTAATTTTTAATACGGGACCAATTATCACGGGATTAATTTTTATTATGGGACCAATCGTCGCAGGACTAATTTTTAATACGAGACCAATTATCGCGGGATTAATTTGTATTACGGGACCAATCGTCGCGGGACTAATTTTTAATACGAGACCAATTATCGCGGGATTAATTTTTATTACGGGACCAATCGTCGCGGGACTAATTTTTAATACGAGACCAATTATCGCGGGATTAATTTTTATTACGGGACCAATCGTCGCGGGACTAATTTTTAATACGAGACCAATTATCGCGGGATTAATTTTTATTACGGGACCAATCGTCGCGGGACTAATTTTTAATACGAGACCAATTATCGCGGGATTAATTTTTATTACGGGACCAATCGTCGCGGGACTAATTTTTAATTCGAGACCAATTATCGCGGGATTAATTTTTATTACGGGACCAATCTTTTTTTTTTTTTTTTTTTGGTGTTTAACGTCCGACTATTGTGCACACTTGGGCTAATGCAGACGGTGGGATGATTTTATAGCATATGAAAATGCCAAGCCCTCGCCGGGAATCGAACCCGGGTCCTCGGGGTGAAAGCCGCTATCCACTAGGCCACCGAGGCGGCTACGGGACCAATCGTCGCGGGATTAATTTGTAATACGAGACCAATTATCGCGGGATTAATTTTTATTACGGGACCAATCGTCGCGGGACTAATTTGTAATACGGGACCAATCGTCGCGGAGACCAATCTTATCTTGTAATACGGGAACACACACACACACACACACGAGCGCGCGCGCGTACGCACGCACGCACATTCACTACTCTACATAAGTTGGCTAATTCTGAAATATAAAGCAACCCGACTGATGGAATGAATGACACCAGCCTGATAGTATATGAGAAGGAGTCCTGTACATCTTATCCTTATCCTTGCATGGGTGTTACCATAATAAGAATGTAAAGTAGAATGAGTGGAATCTCACCTCACAACAATACGTTGACTAAATAGAAAGGATATCCGTGATAGGAGTCCGTGATAAGGAACTGGGAAGTAACCTATTAGAAGTGCGGGAGCTACTACTCACTTGAATCTTCTCCAAATCCCCAGACGTTATGGTGAACCTAGGACTGGAGAAGGTGCTGTAACCGAGCAACTCAGGAATGCAGAAAGGAAGCACAATAGACCTACAAAGCTTACAGTGCAATAGTAACCCAATAAATTCATATATTCATCTACACTTATGAACATACTATGCATTTTTCGTTTACATATTGTACGAAACCATAAATGCAGACAATGTGCAAAGTGTTTTAATTTGTTTCTTACAAAACGTAACTGAGGCAGATTTAGTGCGGCTGTTCACAAGATTTACAGCAACGTACGTGCGAGCCGCTTTATTGTGCCCGTTCCTATCTAGGAATTTATGCGCGCGCATTCCCTATAGCGCAATAAAAACCGGCTAGTTTCTTAATTTATATCTTATACTGTTTTTATGGAAAATGTTAGATTAGAGCTGCAACATACACGTTGCGTACAAAGTGTCAATAATAGAAACACTCTTTATTTAACTGCGCACAAATGTCCCTTCATTAACAGCTGTTTTCTAGAACATTAATTTAATGCTCAGTTTGTAAATGCTAATTAAATTTTAAAACGGTTAATCAATTCTAATTCCGTTTCTAGAAAATATTTAATAAAAAATTATGTAGTCTCCAATTAATCAGTCGTTAATTTTAAAGAAAGATCATTTGGAGGAAAAAATGGCTGCTTTCAAACATATTACCAACATACGAGGTGTGTTCAGAAAGTAACGAGAATATTAAATTTCACGGGCTTAGAGAGTCCGATTGTCAATTTTTTTTTAATTATGTTGGTATACATGCCCTTGAAGTATGATAAAACTTTCAGCTGTTTTCATTGTTGACTTTGTTTGTTTTTTTTTTGTTGGTATTTAACGTCCGACTATTGTGCACACTTGGGCTAATGCAGACGATGGGATGATTTATAGCGTATGAAAATGCCAAGTCCTGGCCGGGAATCGAACCCGTGTCCTCGGGATGAAAGCCCAGTATGCTATCAACTAGGTCACCGAGGCGGCTTTCGTAAAGGCTTTTGCAAAGGGCCCTCATTTTACAGCCGTGGAAGACATTAAAAGCGCATCGCTGAAAGAACTAAAGGCTATCTCAAAGATCGAGTTTGAGAAGTGTTTCGAGGATTGGAAGAAGCGCTGGCTCAAGTGCTTAATCTCCAATGGAGACTATTTTGAAGGCGACATCAATGTACAAGAATAAATAAATATTTTGTTCAAAAAATTAAAATTCTCGTTACTTTCTGAATACATCTCGTATATTGTAATTTTTTAGGTGTAAGGTAGGAAGACGAAACTGCAGGAAGACTCTTATTAGCGGGTGGCATAAGGTGTGTGGCTTCCAGAGCCCCCGTAAGGCTTAGTTATGCAGTAGATCCTTAGAGATCCTCGAGAAAATGTTTTTACTGGCTATTTTTGAAAAACCGTTTTTGTTATTCATCGATAATTTTTTTATTAAAAAAGTTGATTTAAACAATGTTTGTGAACTTTAATGCATGAGTTTTAGCGAACTTCTAACTAAATTCCAAGCGGTTTAGTCTCTCTCTCTCTCTCTCTCTCAATACGCACAGACGACACTCAGTTCACTTATTGAATTCAAGACATCTTTGAAAACAAATTAAAATCTCAAAATCAATTGTTTTTTAGGTCGATGTGTTTTTGAGGACAACATCGCTGTATGACGTTATGTTATTGTGAAGCAATATTGTCTTAAGGAATTGAATTCTGTTCTGTGGCATTTGTGTCCGTAAGTCTGGTTTGATTGGATGAACAGCCTCGTGTCTGCATCAGATACGGATTTGTTTGCAATCTTTCCTTGAGACAAAGTTTTACTAGTCTACTAGAAAAGTAATTTGTCCAAGGCTTAGAGAAATATTAATAGACTTCGGTTTTACGAGCGTCTTACGTTTTAATAATTTATGAAGAAATGATTCTAAGGACTATACAATAGTTCATACTTTAACCGTGCATTTAATTTCATACTATCTTGAACTTGTAGGCAAATTCCAAAAATCGACTATATTTTGGAAAAACTGAACTCCTCTATATACATTTGAATAGCGTTTTTTTGCTTAACGTTCATACTTTATGCCTGTTATGCTAATAAGGAGAAGGGATTAGCGTTAACGGTAAGGATAAAGCAACTGGAATATCTGCGACTCGAACTAAGCACAATGAGGTGCGCAAACTTACCGGTACTTTGGCCACATCGACAACTGAGTCCTAACTCTGAATAACACTTTTATTAATAAATAGATTGGATTAATATTGTTATTACTGTTTACTCAGACATTTCCCACCTCTCCTTCCTTTCGGCCTAAAACGTCCTCCGATGTCTTCCGAATCCTGGCTTCCATTTTTCTCTGTTGTTCCACAGCTCTTGATTCAATCCGCTTTCTCTCACTTCCTTATCAGTGCCTTCTCTCCAACTAAGTTTTTGACTTTCTCTTTTTTGTTATGTGGTTTCCATTTTAGAATCTGTTTGAGAAGTCGATCCTTCGGACTTGGCGAAACCATCGAAGTTGTTTTACCTTGATGCAGTCTAAAATGGTGTGCTTCACATCCATGATATCACGGATTTTTACATTTTTGTCTCCTTTTTCGACCGACCTGCGTCTCTTCATCAATAATCCGTTTCTCTAGCTTCAAGACATTTTTCTGTTTTTTGTTTCAGTGCCCGTACTTCGCTTCTATAGGATATACTTTTTATACTTGTATTATATATTCTGTGTATATTTATTTTTGGTATATGTCGATCCCATATGATGCTGTTTAGTATTCTTATTGCTCTTCTTCAAAAGGTGGGTCTAAGAGTCCATCGCTAGTATTCGTCATTCCTGAATACAAAGTTGTGCATCCCAGTATTGGCCATACTTTCTGTATATAAAGCAATAAAAAAAGTGTCGAGGATATGAATCAACTCTCGTTCTCAATTGACTAATTTAAAACCTAAAAGTGCCACTCGGACGTAAGTCTAGATGCCTAGGTCTATGCTAAAATACCTAAAAACTAAGATAAAACACTCTGTTTTTCTGCAGTCAAACCAGAGACCTTAAAGAGGTAAGCTCTTGCACTGGTGTTGGCAGGTACAATCATCAGTCGGTTATCTATTGTTGCCTTGTACAAACATTCCCTGATGTGTAGCGTTTTCGTAACATTTTCTTGGCGAATAGCTGATTCCTGATTTATTCTTAGTTTAACGTCCGTTTTAAACACTCAATTACCTGCCTATAATGGTTTTTTTAACTTTAAACGTTTGTATATTGATATGTATATATATATATATATTGCACCAATTTATTAGTGAATTTCCATTAGAAAATGAGCTCGTGGAGTGGTTACCATAGTAAGACCAGACCCAGAACCTTTAAATGAACGAACAACCTGACTTCTAGATTACACGCACACGCACACACACGCACGTACGCCCGCTCTCTCTCTCTCTCTCTCACACACACACACACACACACATACAACACACGCATACACACACACACACGTACGCGCACACACAACACATACAACACACACACACACACACACACACACACACACACACACACACACACACACACACACACACACATGCACACACGTACGCACGCACGCACGCCCTCTCACACGCACAACACACTTACGCGCACACACGTACGCGCGGGCACACACAACACACTTACACACACAACACCTACAACACACACACCCACGCGCACACGCACGCCCGCTCACACACACAACATATGTAACACACACACACGCGCGCGCGCACGCACGCACACACATACGAACTCACGCACGCCCGCTCACACACACAAAACACATACAACATACACACACGTAAGCACACACACAACATACGCACACACAACACACGCACGCACACACAACACACTCACGCACACACAAACACGCGCGCACACACACGTACGCACACACACACACACGTACGCACACACACACACACAAGCACGCACACACAACACAAACAATACTCACACGCACACGCACACACGTACGCGCGCGCGCGCACACACACACACACACACACACACAGTAAGTATTTTAACATAGACATGAATGATTACTTTTAGTTACATGGTTAAGTTTTCAGTTAGGCACTTGAGAACGAAAATTGATCCACACTATCGAAAAGTCGTGGATTTCTTTATTCACACAAATGCCCGAATATATTGTAATAATAACATAAATATTCCGTAACAATTTAATAAAACACAGAATTGATTATCACAATTAATTTCTCTAATGGGTACAAAAACAGTTTTTAAACTTTCTAATATTCAGTTATTTATCTTGAGTTGTTGACAAAAATTGGATTTTTCTCAAAACTGGTTGATATGATTTTAAATGAAAAAGATTTACAGTTTGGTTCGCTAAAGGTCCCGAGACTGGAAATCAGTTTCTCCGACTTTACTAAATTTTTGCAGTGTAGCAATATTGAAATAAAAAATTGGTTTCAAAATGTAATTTGCTTTTAATAACGACGAGATATAATTATTAGTATTGCTAATTTTTAAACAGGATCTGTTTAATCGTTTTTGAACGGCTGCTTACAAACCAAATGTTTCGGAAAAAAATATCGAGTACACCCAATACTTGACTTTGACTCAATCAAAAAAATGGGACAAAAGTTTCTTTATTTTTAGAAACGACAACTAACCTCCTGTTATCTTATAGTTGCCGGGGAAGCTAAACATACACTAATAACTATTTACGTGAGTGGTTCATTAAGAAACTAGCAGTTGAAGGACTTTACAAGTAGCAGCAGACTTGAGCTGAGCATTAGTACTTGCTTGGTAATGAGGAGGCTTCACTGAGCAAGTAATGGTGTTTAACTGCAGTTGTAGCAGTTTAGCAATTAACGAATCCTGTTAACAGCTACTACAAGTGTTGTGTAGCAGTTATTTCTGAAGAACTGTTACTGTACAGGAAGCAAGTTTGAATAATCGCGGCAGTCAGCCCCGCTGACATGATTGAAGCGAATTTCCAAAGCATGTCTTTATATTACCTTTTTAACATATAGCATGTTTTAGGGGATGAGTGCCAATGTCATATTGCATATGATATTATATTTAGCGCGTTTCGTGATATTGTAGATAAAAATATCTTTGTGACTACTTCTACAATTGTGGTCTTTTTTACTTATCCCGTAAAGTAAAAACTGTACGGCTGCCGCGGTTTCGAAACTTTACTGTTTCATCTTCAGGACAAAATGTCAAATTTCTCTATCAAGGCCGTCACAAAGTTAGTAAAACATTGAAAACAAACTTCACAATCACTAAACACAATTAGACGATTTTTATTAAAACGCACACGATAAGATTTGGTTTGGCCAAACACTATGTGCAACACGTATGCCGTTACACTCCGGATTGCCAAGGAAAACGTATGTCGTTACATTCTTGAGGCAGTCAGGACTCTGGATGCTAAACTTAGTTGGAATTCTCACGTGAAAAAAAGCGCGAACAAGTTGAAATGAAGTACAGACAAATGTATTGGATTATCGGAAGGAACTCTGAATTGTCCGTACATAATAAACTGCTTCTGTATAAGCAGGTCCTGAAACTTGTCTGGACCTACGGCATTCAATTTTGGGGATGCACGAAGAAAAGTAACATTAAAATAATACAAACATTTCAAAACAAAGAGTTTCGTAGTATTGTCGAAACACCGTGGTATATCCGCAATGCAGATATCCATCGGGATTTGAAGGTGCCTTTAGTGGCCGAAGAGGTAAAAAGGTATGCTGGAAAACATGCAGCAAGGCTCTGTGAACAGCAAAATGTAGAGGTGGTACATTTAGGCAACGTACCACAAGTGAGGAGACTGAAGAGAAAGAAACCTGTTGACTTGGTGCAGGATTGATACACATGATTTAAGTGTAAATGCATTGTGAAGGACTCTGGACGTTTTTTCACTACACAGACAGTAGACAGAAAAATATTGCTAGATAGTCTTAGACTAGTTGTAATTGTATGTAATAAAAAAAATTACATCAGTGCACATGTTGGTAAATATGTGCTCCTCGTTACTAGACATGGTTTTTTTTTAATTTTAAGCCCACATTGGAGCACACACAGTCAATTTAATTAAGTCTTTTGGTTATTCTGCGTTTTTTCCAGTATATTTTTTAATCTTATTGATCTCTGAAGTCTGAGTTTTTCCGAATATACTACGTTTCGTGGACGTTTTCCCCTAAACTGTAATTGGGTTTCCTGACTTTTTAAGATCACTTTTTCCTTTCTTCCTGCCGATTTCTCCTTGGTTATTCCCAGTTCCTCCAAGTCCTGTTCCACCTCCTTCAACCAGCTGTTCTTAACTTTACACTTCAGTTGGTAGTCCAATAATCTCTTCGTAAGTCTACTCTCTGGTAATCGAGTTAGGTGTCCAAAGAAGGCCAATCTTCTTTTCCTAAAAATGTTAGTGAGCTGCTCGTTATCCCGATACAAGACCGCATTCGGCAATAGTCTGTACTGTCCCCTCACCAAATGTTTTCTATTAATAATTGTTCGGAGTACTCTCCTTTCCATTCTCTGGAGCTCCTGCGTGCTATTTTGGCTCTTTAGATTAAATAGGGTCTCCGAAGCGTAAGTTACTTTTGCCCTTATGACCGAGTTATAAAGCCTAAGTATAGATTTTATAGAAAGCGATTTTTTTTGTAGGTGTTCTGGGTCAAATAGAAAGCAGATCTTAATTAACTACTCTGTTAAGTATTGCTGGTTTTTCGCTGAGGTCTCTGGTAATAGTTTCTCCCAAGTACTTAAATTTATCGGTAATCTTTAACATGGTTTTAAAGATTTATGGGTAATCCAGACACGGTTTTATTGTACAAATTTAAAATATTTGCACTTAAAGGTACTGCCACTGACCAGCCGAAATTATCTTATTAAAAATGCAATGATTTGTAATAAGTGTAAATGCAGGATGTATTTTTACGAACTATTTGACATATATGAGGACTTGTATGATCGCACAAATTCTGAATGATCATAATTGTATCTCATACAAGTCCTCATACATGTATCACAATGTGAACGCACCATGAGATAAAAAATTTGAAGTCGGCTCTAATAAAAATACGAATAAAGCAGTATCAGCTGATCTGAAAATAACCAAGCATTTTGCGTTATATAGGAGGCTTTGCATAAATATCCCGTACAAATTGAACAGTAAATTGTAAATTGCGTTCACTGCCTTCAAACGAATAAATCAAATAATCTTAGATCGTCTTAGGGTGGGGGCGGCCTTACCCTCCAGAACGCACCATGAGATAAAAAGTTTGAAGTCGGCTGTAATAAAAATACGAATAAAGCAGTATCAGCTGATCTGAAAATAACCAAGCATTGTGCGCTATATAGGAGGCTTTGTATAAATATCCCGTACAAATTGAACAGTAAATTGTAAATTGTGTTCACTGCCTTCAAACGAATAAATCAAATAATCTTAGATCGTCTTAGGGCGGGGGGCGGTCTTACCCTCCAGAACGCACCATGAGATAAAAAGTTTGAAGTCGTCTGTAATAAAAACACGAATAAAGCAGTATCAGCTGATCTGAAAATAACCAAGCATTGTGCGGTATATAGGAGGCTTTGTATAAATATCCCGTACAAATTGAACAGTAAATTGTAAATTGCGTTCACTGCCTTTATACGAATAAATCAAGTAATCTTAGATCGTCTTTGAGTGGGGGGCGGCCTTACCCTCCAGAACGCACCATGAGATAAAAAGTTTGAAGTCGGCTGTAATAAAAATACGAATAAAGCAGTATCAGCTGATCTGAAAATAACCAAGCATTGTGCGGTATATAGGAGGCTTTGTATAAATATCCCGTACAAATTTAACAGTAAATTGTAAATTGCATTCACTGCCTTCAAACGAATAAATCAAATAATCTTAGATCGTCTTAGGGTGGGGGCGGCCTTACCCTCCAGAACGCACCATGAGATAAAAAGTTTGAAGTCGGCTGTAATAAAAATACGAATAAAGCAGTATCAGCTGATCTGAAAATAACCAAGCATTGTGCGCTATATAGGAGGCTTTGTATAAATATCCCGTACAAATTGAACAGTAAATTGTAAATTGTGTTCACTGCCTTCAAACGAATAAATCAAATAATCTTAGATCGTCTTAGGGCGGGGGGCGGTCTTACCCTCCAGAACGCACCATGAGATAAAAAGTTTGAAGTCGTCTGTAATAAAAACACGAATAAAGCAGTATCAGCTGATCTGAAAATAACCAAGCATTGTGCGGTATATAGGAGGCTTTGTATAAATATCCCGTACAAATTGAACAGTAAATTGTAAATTGCGTTCACTGCCTTCAAACGAATAAATCAAGTAATCTTAGATCGTCTTTGAGTGGGGGGCGGCCTTACCCTCCAGAACACACCATAAGATAAAAAGTTTGAAATCGGCTCTAAAAAATACGAATAAAGCAGTATCAGCTGATCTGAGAATAACCAAGCATTGTGCGTTATATAGGAGGCTTTGTATGAATATCCCGTACAAATTGAACAGTAAATTGTAAATTGCGTTCACTGCCTTTATACGAATAAATCAAATAATCTTAGATCGTCTTTGGGCGGGGGGCGGCCTTACCCTCCAGAGACACGCGAACTTTTAGCCAATCAATACACTCGTCCCGAGGCATAAACAAGTTAATTTCATTATTTTTCGGTTCGATTTGTTCTTTGGAGTTATTATTTTAGTCGGAATGATTTTGGTGGTCTGTAAAAAGCAATTTTCTTTTCACGTTTTCATGATATAATGTGTAAGTTAACATTTTTTTTGTATTTTGAAGTATCAAAGGTAGGTCTCAAAAATACACAGAATAATTATAATTTTCTACTCTGTAATATTAGCGATTTATTAATGAATTTTTTTTGGCCTCGCGAACTGAATTCATCGTCAATATTGAAATCGAGATACATTTTTGACGTGATACAAGCTAATTTTACAACTCTAATTTTATGTCTTCCCCGCAGGGGTTGCAGACTAGCTGCACCAATTGAGAGGATTTAGACGTCGCTCGCGGTACCCGAGTCTAACACACACTTACAACACTACACTTATGAATTTAACACTTTACACTCGCACTTACATTTAGGGAGGCGATAATAGCATCAATGTGCTTTTTGCCTCAAAATAACAACAACAAAAAATGTCGCATTGGTTTGAAAACCTGATTTCGTGTGTAAATCTGCATACGTTAGATCTTTAAACAGTAAAATCACTTTAAACATACGAAAATGAACCCTGACCTCCATCACAGTCATTTTTACATGGCAATTTGAAAATTTAAAACGCTTACTTATGCAGCTGTTAATGCTGCATATGATCGTGAAACTATTTTTAAAAACATTTAAAAAAAATTAATTTTGGAAATTCGCTTCCATCATGTTAGTATGAAAGAGCTGTGTATCGTGCTTTATTTTCATTAACTATCAATACGGTAACGGTTAACATAAAACACGACTGTTGATTACCCTTATCAGAAACCTTTTTTAAAAAAATTCCACTTTTGGTTTTTAACACGCTTTTCCTTAATCTGCTTCCTATGTCTGTATGTTCCACGGTTCAAGTCTTCTAATCGATTTTTAACACACTTTCCATCATTTAATCGATTTGAAATGTTGCACACTTGCTTGCTTTCGATGACAATGCGATATTCAATAATTAGGCGCATCAAATTTTGTTTCATTGTGCTATAATTAACTAAAATTGCATATGGAAAAATAGTTTTTGCGTTGCTCAATAGATGGCGTTAGTTTATTTTAACACTTTTCACATTGGAAGTTGTCAAAAGAAGCGAATTCGAGCCGATTACAAGATTCATCACTAAAAAGTAGAACATAAAATAAAAAAGATTTTTAAAAAACACACGCTTTTTCGATTTAAGTACAAAATGCACGAAAAAATTAAAAAATAAATTTTATCCATCAATAATTTTTGAGTATCCATCAATACTCAATTACAAGGATCTTTTTCAATAATTTCTAATTAATCTAATCTGCACCCACGCTTTATACTCCTACTGATGAAAACATTATTTATTTAGTTTTAGTGCATTTTAGACTTTAATCGAAAAATCGTGTTATTTTTTTTGTTAATTAATTAGTTAACCCAATTTAGTGGCGTTCAGGTTTACAAATACATTTACGAAAATTTGTGCAATGATTGTACCAAAAAGGTTCGCTATTTACCAGACAGAATGGGGTTTTCAATTAGAAGCAAGCGGCGGAAATGTCGAACAGTGTTGCTGGAACTATTTGTAAAGTTCTTAATGAAAGCACTGCCCCAATTCCACACCACTACTTAATTGTGAAACATACCCGACGGCGAACAGGGTTCTCTTATTGTTTTCAATGATATTTGAGAGTTGCTAACGTTCAACATGATCAGCTGATTGCGATTGTAAAACCAGAAATATAAATAATAAAAATTACTTTTTAAATTTTAAAGTCCCTATTTTGAAACTGATAACACTTGTGTTTAGGTAACGAAATTAGTTTTGGGCGAATCGTTAAGGGTTTTGGAAATTATTTCAGTGCAGTAAGTATCTTTCTGGCAATTATTTTAGTCAAAATTTTAATGTATATATGACGTCACATATTCTACGTAATGAACATGACAGAGTTAAGGGTTCGTTTTTGTTTTAATCAGATTTTATCAAATTTTAGTGCTAATGAAGCCGTTATTTTGTTAAAACCCAAACCCGGGGCCCATTCCGATATTTATTACACGTTTTAAGGGGTGGTTTAAATATTTTACAGCCTGAAACGCAATTCAGGTGTAATTTAATACAACTTGGTATAAAAAGTTATTAACATGTGTCGTGTTTTAGCGATGGTTGTGATGCAGATGCACAAACAGTATATTTTGCGTGTCGCAAGTCTCATTATATTATAATTCAAATTTCTTGTGATTCCACCCGATGGGCCTTACGCGTGTGAGGCGCACGTGATAACCACTACACTACGTAAACTACGAAGACGTTTGACCGATGTAAATATGTAAAATGAATCGTTAATTTAATTTTTACATTTGTAGTTGTAGTAAAAGATCAGTTGTTTTATATTAATTCGTAACGATCAGCTGATTTAATTGAACAGCTGATAAGCTGCACTACATTCTAGGTTATGTCATGTTTTCGAAGAAATTAGCGTAATTAAAATAAAAAAGAAAGAGAAAACATGATACATGATTTTTATTTTCGGTTCGATAATAGAAATTTTTTATTGAACGTTTCGTTCGTTAACAAAAAAAACGTTTTAAAAAATCGTTTTTTTAAAAAGAATGGCAAATGAAACAAATTTTAAAGAAGTGTTTTCTGTTACATTTTCTTTAAATCCATTGCGCCATTATTTGGTTAAAATATACAAAAATTCAAGCGTTAATTTATTTAAATTTTATCGTTGATCTGATTGCCTTGGCAGCGATGAATGTCGTAATTGTATCTTTTCAATTCTATAAAACGTGTGTGAGGAACAAAGAAAAGCCACAATAAAAAAATAATCTAAAAAAATCAGTAAACATTTTTTTGTAAAAAAAATAAATTTTCTTAATAAGTCAGTAAGCTGTACTTGCTGTAAACATGACCCTACCCCCATCAAAGTGACGCAAGATTTCCATGTTACGTGCTACCTCAAAATGTAATTTACACTTTCCGCAAGCTTCCGTTTCCGCTGCGCAAACACATAAATAAAGCTTAACGTTGCTAATGAAGGGACTAATTGTTGTTCCTTAATTTAGGCACGTTGCAACACCTTCCTGCATTTGGGCACGTTTACACGTAATACAAGAGGGTCCTATGGGGTGTCCCAAAACCATTCCTCCGTATGGGTTGGTGGTCTTTTTTTCCAGCTTTGCTTTTAGTTAGTAATGTGCGAACAAAGTTTGATTGAAATCGTTCGGCATGTTTCTGAGTTATTGTAAATATTTAAAAAATAGATTCGATGAACCGATTTGAAAATTTTAATTAAAAACAAGTTAGTTGACACAATGTGAACCCTAGCATCAGATTGGAAAGGATCCAGTAATATCTCCCTTATATGGTAACCGGTAAATAATTCTTACGGGGCTCAAACATTGTGAGTACGGCTTGAGCAATCCCAAGGTGCTCTAGACGGATGTAACCTCTCTTCGTTTATTTGGACTTGGATTAGATCCCTTCATTCCAAGAGCTCAGCTTAAGTATGCGGATACTGCTCATCAAGAGATCTCAAGGTTTAATCTAACCTGTCTATGTACGTGGTTGGTTAAATCCCTGTATATATACGCCTGTCTATGTAAAGCCTCCCCGTCTATATAATCCCTGTCTATGTACAGTCTGTCTATGTGCGTGGCTTTAACAATCCCAAGGTGCTCTAGACGGATGTAACCTCTCTTCGTTTATTTGGACTTGGATTAGATCCCTTCATTCCAAGAGCTCAGCTTAAGTATGCGGATACTGCTCATCAAGAGATCTCAAGGTTTAATCCAACCTGTCTATGTACGTGGTTGGTTGAATCTCTGTATATATACGCCTGTCTATGTAAAGCCTCCCCGTATATATAATCCCTGTCTATGTAAAGCCTGTCTATGTACGTGGCTTTAGCAAGGTGCTCTAAACGGATGTAACCTCTCTTCATCTATTCGGTCTTGGATTAGATCCCTTCATCCTAAGCGTGACTGAGTGGAAGCTCAGCTTAAGATGCGGACACTGTATATCATGCGACCTCAAGGATTAATCCAACCTGTCTATGTACGTGGGTCACCATATGGGCCCCACGGTCAAATTGGCGGCAAAATCTTACGAGAGCTGTCGTGGAGCGCTCTGTATATTAAAGAAATACATACTGCGAGGTCTACAGTCCTTTGAACTACAAGTGAATATGTTTTATGTAGGAATGTGACCAGATTTTTAGATTTTATATGTATTGTTTACCTTTAAAAGCAAATAAATATATGCATATAAAATGTTAAAAGTATACCCCGTACGCCGCATTTCCACATACAAAACGAGATACAAAAAAAATATATATTTTAACGAGAGTGGAGTAATCTCTATTGTTAATCAACATTAGTTTTATAGGAAATAACTTCCGTTGACCGGATCCCTCCTATTTCCTCCCGAGCAAGTTGTGGTGTCTTGTGCTGTGATCCGGGTGTTGGTAAGCTGCTGTAGTTGTTTAGTGGGCGGTCCTCCTCGATGTTCTGCCGAACAACGATTTTCGACCTATAAATATTCTCGAAATTATGGCGGGCCCAGTAATTTCTCAGAATTAAATTTTTAAAACTATAGAAAGAACGCACCAATCAGATTGAAGCAATTGATGCGCCGGCAGTAATGCCTGGGCAGAAGTGTATTAACTTAGCGTAGTATACACAAGAGATATGCGAACCAATCAGAAGTGAGTTTTTTTACGGTAGCGAATTAGGTTTCGCAGTCTATGGCTCTTTTCAAGCCGGGAAAGAAGTACGGGGATTTTCAACGTGGTTGTTTTGGTGTTAGTAAGCGGAACTAGGTTGTGTATTTCAGTTCCTACGTTTAGGCGATGACTTATCATCAAAATATGGAAGTCGTCATTTCCATATTTTGATGATAACTCAGTGGCCTAGTTGATAGCGTACTGGGCTTTCACCCCGAGGACCCGGGTTCGATTCCCGACCAGGGTTTGGCATTTTCATACGCTATAAATCATCCCATCGTCTGCATTAGCCCAAGTGTGCACAATAGTCGAACGTTAAAAAAAAAAAAAAATGGAAATCGATTTCTTAAATATTATTATAAGCGTTACTTTGTAATATGAAAAAGGAAAACATAACCTATAAGTCACTTTCAGTAAATAAAGGAATATCGTTTCGATGCTTTTTAATATAACAGAATAACGTACAATGTATTGTAGTACAATAACTGAAGACGGTGAATCATGCGAGGTACAATACTTGTTACTTACGGTCCATTCTTCCTCCTCGATGCTCACACAAAACGTTCAAGTCCGGCGGGCAATCGGGAACCGTTTGGCGGAAATTTATTACATATTATCCTTCCCCACGGAACACGTATTGTGTATTGCATTCGCTGATATAATGTGGGCAGTGTATATAAGTTGTAAACTGTTTATAAGAATGAAATGCTTTGCAGTATTACAAATCTTTTATCCGAACATACGTTCTGATCGCGTTTTACATTAATTGTTGTTCGTGTTAATTTTAAGTAATATATCAAATATTGTAATTAATATCATCATTACTGTTTATTGTATTATTTTATAGCAAACATTGCACAAACTTTGACACATTCGCGAGGTCTCGGAATTTGGTTTGTATGTTTGTGTGTTTGTTACGTGCTTTTAGTTAAACGCATTGACCGGTTGTTTTGAATTTTGAACAAAGATGTCTTATAGAAAAACCCGAACAACATGTATGCGAGATTTTCTCCGTTTACTTCCGTTTCAAGATGGCGGCTTCTGATTTAACGATGACGAGTGTACTCAGTTTTAACCAAACTCTTAGGCCGATTGTTTTGAAATTTGGTACGAAAGTACCTTGTATAAAGCCCGAATGATGTAGTTGTAAGATTGTTTTCATTCGCTTCCGTTTCAAGATGGCGGCCTCTAATTTAACGATGACGACTGCACGCAGTCTTAACCAAACTCTTAGACCGATTGTTTTGAAATATGGTACGAAAGTACATTGTATAAAGCCCGAATGACGTAGTTGTAAGAATGTTTTCATTCGCTTCCATTTCAAGATGGCGGCCTCTAATTTAACGATGACGAGTGCACGCAGTTTTAACCAAACTCATTGACCGACTTTTTGTGAAATTTATTACGAATTTACTTCATTTTCTTATTTATTTACTTTATTTATTTACTTTATTTATTTATTTATTTATTTACGCCGAACAACGTAGGCGTAAGATTTTTTCCATTCATTTCAATGTGGTGGCCTCTGATTTATCGATGACGAGTATAGTTTCCTGTAATACTGGCTGAACAGCAAGACCTATCGTAAATTTAACCGCTTCATAAAGAAAGATCGTACAATTTTCAATAAAGTTTGTTCAGTAATTTTTTTCTCAATATACAGTTACCGGTTAAATTGGCGGAAAATGTTACGAGCGCGTCAAAGCGCTGTCTTGTGGCGGTGCTAGGAATTAATTAAATACATACTGCTAGGCCTAATTTGAAATAATAATTTAAAATAGATTTATGAGAGCACATTGGGATAGCGGATAGTCTTAATGTACACAGGTTCGAGTACACTTACTGATCGGCTGCATAGAAAGCGACCTGCTGGAAGTCCTATGCGAGAGAAACAGAGCATTCTGCCTTCTGCCACCTATAATATGTCTCGGCTGTTTCAGTTCTGCTACTTGCAGCTATACGTTTATTGCGGAGTGGGGGAAAATTACTTTTACCCTCCCTCCATGCGCGAGTGATTCTCACGCCGGACGAACTATAGTGTTTTTTTTTAATGCGTTACATCGCTGTTCCGTCTTTATTAGTTTAACTAGCATAAAGTAAAATGATGAGGATACAAAAATTGTAAGGATACAAAAATGAGGGAAATTTAAGCGAAACATAACACGTAAACAGAACGTATAGATTGAGATTCTTCTTCTTTAAAAAAAAAAAATGTTTTGCGAACTATCCACGAAAATTTCAAGATTTTGTTAGACCAATTTGTAAATAATAACGGCACGCAACTGTCTCGCTTATTTGCAAGCGCTTGTCCGTAATTTTTTATCATGTATTTGTGATAATTTTTTCACTATTATAATCAGCCGACATTTTTATTAACATAAACTTAAAATTTTAAATGATAATTTATACAGATTTAAAAGTTGATTACGTTGGTATGAACAAGGTTGGCTTCATTTTTGAAACGTTGAAACAGATTTTGTTGGGTAACTTGTCAAAAATCGATTTTTCTTCCAAGCTGCAATCGCTTTTAATCACACGTCAAAAGAAATGCACTAATGCCTAATTTAAAAGTCCCAGGTGTAGGTATTACCGTGATGGCTGATCTAATAGCTCATTTTTCAGTGGCTCATTTGTTATGAATCGTTTGTGAATTCATGTTTTGCTTGTCCGGGTGGTAATGTATTTATTTTTTTCAATAGGAAAGAATTATTATTTATTAAATACTGAGTGATTTTTGGTGTTTAAATGTATATTAACATGAACTTTGCACCTGTATTTCGTCGGGATTTTTTTAAATTTGTGTGAAAATTTTTAACTATTTAACACATCTATTTGAGTTGTTTTACCAACTATAAAGTATTTAAACAAAATTTAATGTAAACTGTAAAACGGTCATTTAACAACAGCATCGATATTTTTAAAGTCTCTCGGCAAAGAACGTTTCATATATTTTAAAGAACAATAGACTAAGTATTTGTAAATATTGGAACACCATTTATTCGAAAACATAGCCAACTTTATCCTGCAGGGTATCGAGTAAAACTACGGGGGAAATTTATTGCATATTGTGCTGTCATGTGGACTACGTATTGGCAATTTATTCACTGCCATATTGATGGAATTATACACGCAGCGGTGAAACTGGGATTTTTCGTACATAATTGGCTGTTTACATAGATTAAAATATTGAGTGTTCAAGAAGTTATATAGTATACAGTACAAAGTAAAGAGATACAGAACATAGTGTACAGTGTGCAGTAAAGTTTAAACATTAACGAGTATGAAAAACAGAGTACAAAACAGGCTATTTAATAATGTATAATCTATTCTTCATATTCTATAAAATAAAGTTTGTACTCTATTATCTGTAGCCTCTACACTATAATAATATAAAATATAATAATATAAACTGTGTGTAATATAAAAAGTAAACAGAATAGATTATAGTGTAAGGAAAATATATAGTATACAGTGTATATTTCAAAGAACAAAGAATAGTATATGTATATAGTGTGCATTGAATAAAGAGTAAAATAACAGACTATAGAGTACTGAGAATAGAAAATATAGTGTAGAATATAAAGTGTAGATATGAAATTATAATTTGAATTAGAGTCCAGGAAATAGAGTACAAAGTGTTCAGTGTAGTGTGTAGTGTATAGAAAATTTATAAAAAGTATTTTAGAAGTAGAAAGGTGCTTCGTTTTTCAATTATATGACGTATAATAGAAAATAAAAATAAGTTCATAGTATATAGTATGTAGAATAGCGTATATTGCTTTAGTGAAGAATAAATAAGTATATATTCTTTTCTATTTAAAGTATATAAATAGTATATAAATATCTGGGAGAAATTCTTGAACCCACGGGTGGCGAGAAGGCTGCGCAAAGGGTTCGGCTACTGAGAATGAAGAGGGCTCTTGGTATAACGCGTGATATCTACAATAAGAGATGTATGTCGACGCACACAAAAATCAGACACTACAACACAGTCATAAAACCGGAGGTATTATATGCCAGTGAGACGCTAGCACTCCACGCAAAAGCTACCATGGAGGGTATTTTGAAGGAAGAACGCAAAATCTTGAGGAAGATCCTTGGCCCGAGATTAACAGAAGATGGATACAGGTTGCACTCACGGAAGACCACAGAGAAGATATCAAACCTGGCAGCAGATATCAGAAGAAGGAGGCTTCGGTTCTATGGACACATCAGTAGACTCCCAACAACGAGACTTGCCAACAGAATCCTTAAGTATATACAAGGTGTCAAATCAACAACGTCGTGGATCGCACAAGTCAGAATAGACCTACATGACGCAGAAATAGACTCAACAGACGTTGAAGACAGGCACGCATACAGGAGAAAGATGCTCGGTGGAAGGTCCCAGAGAATGAAATCCCAAAGAGAGCAGGGGTAAAATGGACGGAGGAGCGGAAGAGGATCCATGGGGACAGGATAAGGGAGGTGTGGAGGATTAGAAGGAGCAAGACATGAGTCGGAGTGCTTTGCGTGATCCAACAGGGTCTATGCGCAGATAATAATAATAATAATATATAATTTAGAATACATTGTTTATAGTTTAGATAATAGAAAAAAGCATTTAGTGTAAATTATAACTTTCAGTATAAATTTTGGAATAAACTATATACTTTACCTAATAGTGCAGATTACAGCAATGTGCAAATTAACGGAGATCCTGTGCTGCTATCTAGGTTACGTAATGTGTACTATCTGCGTTATTGTTAACGCACGCTGTTTCTCTAATTAACTGCTACTTAGGCGAACTAAACAAGTCAACAGCTGCATTGTTTACAGGTGATAAAGTCGAAGTAATTGTACCTAGCTTAGGGGTTGGCCGTTAACAGCCCGCAACACTGTACAACCCCTCTAAAATGTAACCTGTGACCTTGCTGATTGCATTAAACTCGTTGCGGTCTACAACTGTAATGAAATTATGTGTTGCAGGTATTCCAAACTACGTGAATCCACGGTAATGGATTTTCCATTGTTGCTTCTGATCGTCAGTTGAACTGTAGTAATGATACAGGAACCATTGTGTAAGTAATGATATTATGGGCTACCTTTATCATGTTTTAAAATATACAAATTTATAGGTAATGAATGCTTGTAAGCTTTCTCGTTATACTAAGTTACTTGTACAATTCAAGAATTAGTTTTTTGCATGATCTTCCTTATCTGATTGGTTCTTATTAGTGGCACATAGCTATAGTCCAGCCGCAAAGTAAATGGCCTGTGCGAGAATTTCTTACGCATGTAGGAGAATTCCCTTCCAACAGTCTAGTGATTCTGAGTCTACAAGCTGTTGCTACACAGCGATAGTTAAGGAAAAGGAGGGAGCTATGGTGAAAGAATGGGAACTCGACCTCTTACTCTCACATTTTTTTTCCTCTTAGCAGACAGTTTTCTAAGCGGCTAACCTATAAATAGGCCTTATTAAACAATATAACCGATTTATATAAAATTTAATAATACCATTATTTAATAATAATACAAAATAGCTAATTTTTTTGGTCCAAAGGTTTTAAAATCGTGTTTCCTCAAATCGGCTTAACTGTTTCGATGAAATTTTATTCAGACAGACAACGTACGGTTTGCAACATTCTCACGAATTTCACTTCGGGAAATTTAAGAAAAGTTAAAAAATCGATTTTACCAAATTTGGTTCATCAGGTTTTGGTAAAATTTTAATCTACATGAAGGTACATAAGTCAGGTGAGTAAAGCAAATTTAAATTAAAATCAATTTACAGATTGAGGTGTTTTTTTGATTTACTATCATTTTTAAAAAATTTTTTATCTGGTAATGGTTTATTTATGTAACTTTTCATACGTGACCAAAATTTGAGCGAAATTTGAAAAAGGGAAATTTTTTGGGAAGAGGAATTGAATGTGACAAAATTGTTAATAATTTTTAAACCCTTTTATTTTATTTTAAATTATTACTACAATGATTTTATACTATAGTTATTATGGGATAAGGGATGTGTTTATCTCTCTCTCTCTCTCTCTCTCTCTCTCTCTATCTCTCTCTCTCCTTACACACTTATCTCTTATCTCTTTTTCATCCTCTCTACCTTTACCTATCTCATTTTTATCTAAACACGTTTCATTTAGCTCTGCAGTTGGGAATCGTTAAATTAATGTTTTTGGAACGGACTTGGTTCCGCGCCCTCTTTTCCCGCCACACAAATTGAGGGTGGAGCTTACAAGGTCAAGTGCTCCATGTTGTCACTAACTATTGTAATTGTATTAATACTCGTAGCTCAAGTGGGGTGTATTTCACTGCAGAAAGTGTATTTCTGCTCTGGCTGTTGGTGGAATGTCTGTTTTAATTCGCGTTGTTCAGAACATCGCAACGCAGTTCCGTTTAAAATTGAAAAATTTTGGAACCGGAAGCTCGCTTCGCTCCACTTTCGTTGCTAATAACCTATTTAATTAAGTGTAATATCAATAACGTTCTTACTTTTTTAGGCAATTTTTTAATGTAAAGTGAGCCGCCTCGGTGACTTAGTTGATAGCGTACTGGGCTTTCACCCCGAGGACCCGGGTTCGATTCCCGACCAGGGCTTCGCATTTTCATACGCTGTAAATCATCCCATCGTCTGCATTAGCCCAAGTGTGCACAATAGTCGGACGTTAAACCCCCAAAAAAAAAAAAAAATAAATAAATAATAATAATAATTTAAAGTGAGCTATTTGATAAGGCTATCATGGTAAGTCCCAGGCCAGGAACTTCGAATGAGCACCGATCCTGTTCCATAAACATACTTTAAGGTTACTGCTAATTTGTATTTACGGCAATCGTGACACGTTTTCTTGTCATTCACGCAAAAAATTCAAGTTCCTGAAGAAGTTTTCTCTTAAAAAATCACTGTGATATTTTTACATTTTGAAAACGCGTTCGGATAAATCGCGCTATTATTTTAACAGAAATATTTTCTGCGTCTTCACAGAGGATGGTAATCGCCCAGGATAATATTACACGGCCGCGGGAACCGGTTTACGTAAGTTAAGCTGATTACGTTACCGTCCATTCTTCCTCTCGTCGCTGCACAAAGCGCTGTAATCCTGCGGGGATATTGGGAACTACTTGCCGGAAATTTATTGCATATTATCCCGCGCCCGGGCAGCGTACCCGTTTCACTATATAATATTGTAAATTTATTCACCGCCGTATTGATAAATTTATACCGTGAAATTGTGTCGGTCGCGGAATATCGGTATATATTTTACGATCGACGTTATAATTAAAATATAAAATAATAGCGAATGATCGCTGCTGTTACGTATTGTAAATAATACCCAGCACGCAGCTGTCTCGCTGGCGTAATAAAAGAGAATTACTTTGAACATTTCCATACGACAACATATCGTCTGCTTGATTGCAACATTACCTAACTCGAAAAAAACTTTATATTGTTGCCTACATTTTCCAACACATAACTCTCTTATAAATATAATTGGCAGCCTCGGTGGCCTAGTTGATAGAGTACTGGGCTTTCATCCCGAGGACCCGGGTTCGATTCTCGGCCAGGGCTTGGCATTTTCATACGCTATAAATCATCCCATCGTCTGCATAAGCCCAAGTGTGCACAATAGTTGGACGTTAAAAAAAAATATATATATATATATATATATATATATATATATATATATATATATGTTTAAATAAATAATATATATATATATATATATATATATATATATATATATACATTACAGGAGAAAAGAGGAACAATTCAAAATCACATATAATATCAGAGGGAATAATATTTTTGAAACCTATTTTTTCATCGCTGTCTATTTGTCATTGTGGTATGTTCAATGAGTTTATTATTTATGTTTTTAATAGGAAATAAACATTCATATATAACTCATTTATAGGAATAAAGGAGAGAAGAGGAAAATATCGTCGTATATAATTTTAGAGGGAATTTTGTTTTTTGCAAACGTGCTAACTTCATCACTGTCCATTTGTTGTTGTGTTGAATTAAATAAGTGTTATTTCTGTTTTACTAGGAAATAAACGTCCACACGTAACACACTTATAAATGCAATTAAGGCAGAAAAGAAGGAAATTTCAACTAATATATTATTCCAGAGGGAATTTTGTTTTTGCAAACGTGCTAATTCTATTTTTTTACATATGTTACAAGTATAATTCAAAGTTTGCGAATCATTTATAAGACCGGCCACCAAAGCGGAGCGGAGCTGCGTTAAGAGGAGCGGACTACGTATTCAAAAAATAACAACCCAAGGGGGTGTAAACTAGCTCAACCTATTGAGAGGATTTAGACGTCCTTCGCGGTACCCGAGTCTAACACACGCTTACACTTACAACTTTAACACTTTACACTCACACTTACATTTAGGGAAGCGATAAAAGCCTCAATGTGCTTTTCGCCTTAAAATAACAAAAAAAAACCTAAACTATTGTTTTTAATATAACTGCGGCCACAAAAAGCGTAACGGTGATGAGCGGAGTCAAGCGGCGTCGATAGGCTCCGCTCCGCGTAGCTTCTACTCTATCTAGGTTCGGTTTTGAAGCCGACTCAGCTTTCCCCATCACGCTGACCAC
>CM040189.1:108356852-108369352 GCA_022606455.1 Callitettix versicolor | reverse complement strand
GCTTTTAATGTCATCTACGGCTATAAAACGACGGCCCTTTAAGGTACTCTTTATTTTTGGAAATAGGAAAAAGTCACACGGAGCCATGTCTGGCGAATATGTAGGCTGAGGCATCGTTACAGTACTGTTTTTGGCCAAAAATTCATGAACAAGCAATGAAGTGTGAGCTGGTGCATTATCGTGGTGCAAAAGCCATGAATTGTTTTTCCACAGATCCGGGCGTTTATTTTTTTGCAAGCCCACGCATAACCACGCAAACGGCGTTGAACTTGTAAGTAGTACTGCTTATTGACCGTTTCACCTGGTGGCAGGAATTCATGATGAACTATGCTATTAATATCGAAGAACACAGTGAGCATAACCTTCACGTTCGACCACACTTGTCGAGCCTTTTTCGGTCTTGGCGAGCCAAAATACCTCCACTGGGATGATTGAGCCTTAGTTTCGACATCATATCCGTAAACCCATGTTTCGTCACCTGTTATAATACGTTTCAGTAATTCTGCATCGTCGTTGACTTCATTTAGTGACTCCTCAGCAACTTACATTCGCCGCTGTCTTTGTTCAAAATTCAACAATTTTGGAACGAATTTTAGCTGCACGCGTTTCATACACTAAACATTGGAAAAAATGTCATGACATGATCCAATCGATATGCCAACTTCATCAGCGACCTCTCTAATTGTGATTCGGCGATTGTTGATAACCAATTCTTTCACTTTTTCCACATTTTCATCGGTTGTTGTTGTGCTGGGGCGTCCAGGGCATTCGTCATCTTCAACGTCTTCACGGCCTTCTTGGAAACGCTTATACCACTCGTAAACTCTTGCTTTACTCATAGCAGACTCACCATAGACCTTTGTTAACATTTCACACACTTTATTACACAAAATTTGATAAAATTCATTGATCCATTTCTTTTAACAAACGAAAATCGTCGAGCTCATAAAAACACGTCTAACCTTAGTGGCTGTCACAGACAAAGTCAACAATGAAAACAGCCGAAAGTTTTATCGTACTTCAAGGGCATGTATACCAACATAATAAAAAAAAATGTTTGACAATCGGACTCTCCAAGCCCGCGAAATTAAAAAATTCTCGTTACTTTCTGAACACCCCTCGATATATATATATACACACGAGGTGAGTTCAGAAAGTAACGAGAATTTTTTTAATTTCGCGGGCTTGGAAATTAGATTGTCAAACATTTTTTTATTATGTTGGTATACATGCCCTTGAATTATACCACGTTCGACCCTTGTGTGTATACATGCCCTTGTGTGTGTGTGTGTGTGTTCTAGTTTTTTTGTCTAACATCAATATGTCATATTGAGTTATAAAATGTGTTATGAGGATGAGGATTCAACGTTAACATTAAGGGTATGGTAACGGCAGTAATTGTATCTCGAACCATAACCTAAAATGGGCTGTTGAAAGTTGCAGCTGATGGACCGATGACATCAACCACCGAGGCGTGTGTATTTTGTAATGGTAGCGTTAGAAGTTTGGACCTATTTAATTCATACGGCACAAAAAGCGGTTAAATTTTGGCACGTTTTTTTCAGCAAATCTATTGTTCGAAAATAGCGGTCTATCGAATATTAAAGTGAAGTACATAACTTTTTTAATTTTTGCTTTTTTTGCAAAAGATTTTATTTCATTACTGTAATCGTTGTTGTAACGTGCATCCATTTGAAATTTCATTGCAGATACGAAAATGAGCTTCTATCATGTCAGCAAGGCAGATGCGTGACGCGAATATTTGAATGTTTGCTGATAGTATTTGTAACGGAAATTTTAGTCTATTTATCGCACCACTTATTAGCTTCGCGTCTAAGCTCAATTTACACATCCGTTTTTTGTCACGGCATGTCGGTAAAATGTTTTTCAGATTTATTTATGTTTATCTGAACATCAAAATTTTCTCTAATTACACCGTTTACCTTTGAACTTCGGGACAATCCGTTGAAGCATTTAAAATTCTAAAGATTAATCTGTTACAGCCTCAAAATGTAATTTACACTTTCCGCAAGCTTCCGTTTCCGCTGCGCAAACACATAAATAAAGCTTAACGTTGCTAATGAAGGGACTAATTGTTGTTCCTTAACTTAGGCACGTTGCAACACTTTCCACTTTGTTACTTGGCTGGCGTCATTAGTGCGCGGTTTCGCCAAGAGAGCTCGCTGATTTCATACGTTGATTACTAGTTCAGTTTTTTATACTGGAAATCGTTTAAGTAATTTCAGTAGCGGTGTTCGCCTATAGGCAAAAACAAAATGTCGTTTCAGGTTGGAGTGTAGAAGTAAATGTTTAGATAAGGAATGTTCTCTTTTTATTTCTCTCTTCTTAATCAGCTTCACAACATTTCCGGGTGCAATGTGGCTTTTGTTTGACTTTATCGTGGAGAATAAAAAAAAACGGGTTTACGCACAAGTTATCTTGCTTGAAATGTTTTTGTTTCAATGGTTGGTGAAAGAAACACATTGCAAAAAGTGTTATATAAAAGTCTGAAAGGCATAATTTTGTTAAAAATGCTCTATAAGGCAGCTCAAATTTTGTGCTACACAAAAATCTTGTTATTGTGTTCACAATGTTTTACGAGTAGTTTACAAACGTCAAATATCTCTGTCAATGTCGTCACAAAGTTAACAAAACATTGTGAACACAATACGATTTTTGTGTGGGACACACTGCCCTGTACTCTACTAAATTTGAGTTACTCTATAGAGCATTGTGTTCACAATGTTTTAGTTTACAAACGTCGAATATCTCTGTCAAGGTCGTCACAAAGTTAACAAAACATTGTGAACACAATAAGATTTTTGTGTTGGACACACTGTCTTGTACTCCACTAAATTTGAGCTACACTATAGAGCATTGTGTTCACAATGTTTTAGTTTACAAACGTCGAATATCTCTGTCAAGATCGTCATAAAGTTAACAAAACATTGTGAACACAATACGATTTTTGTGTGGGATACACTGTCTTGTACTCTACTAAATTTGAGCTACACTATAGAGCATTGTGTTCACAATGTTTTAGTTTACAAACGTCGAATATCTCTGTCAAGGTCGTCACAAAGTTAACAAAACATTGTGAACACAATAAGATTTTTGTGTGGGACACACTGTCTTGTACTCTACTAAATTTGAGCTACACTATAGAGCATTGTGTTCACAATGTTTTAGTTTACAAACGTCGAATATCTCTGCCAAGGTCGTCACAAAGTTAACAAAACATTGTGAACACAATAAGATTTTTGTGTGGGACACACTGTCTTGTACTCTACTAAATTTGAGCTACACTATAGAGAATTGTGTTCACAATAGAAGAAGTTTACGCTTTTGATGCTCCATTATTTTCTCATTCCTCCATTGATCATTTTGAAACTATAAATACATTTCAAAGAAAGTACCAGGAATAGTATGCGAGAATTGCATCTGGCTGATGTTTGTAGAAACAAAATGGCGGCCAAAATAAATAAATTCTATCCCTCTCGAAATCTCACTGTACGGCAGTATTAAATCAGGTTGTTGAATCAGAAACTCCGCTCTGCATTTGGTGGCCGCCCTGCCTAAGTTATGTAGTTTTTAAAGCTGATAACGATGGTGGAATTAGATTTTTATAGGTGTAAAATAAAAAAAAATGTAGCAACTTTTTGAAATTTCTTTCGTCAGCAAGACAGCTGTGTGTTTGATATATATATATATTTTTTTTTTTGTGTTTTTAACGTCCGGCTATTGTGCACACTTGGGCTAATGCAGACGGTGGGATGATTTATAGCGTATGAAAATGCCAAGCCCTCGCCGGGAATCGAACCCGGATCCTCGGGGTGAAAGCCTAGTATGCTATCCACTAGACCCCCGAGGCGGCAACGTGTTTGATATATATATATATATATATATATATATATATATATATATGTGTGTGTGTGTGTGTGTGTTTTCTATCAGCTGTGGATGGTTTCCAGTTTGATAGGTCTGATTTATGAAATGTTCATTATTATTTAGTTTTCTTTTAATTAGTTTGCATCTAATTAAACAAAAAAAAATTAATAATTAAAAATTAAATTTTGTTTGAAAAAAATATCAAAATCAGTTCTACACTTTATTTAAACTTTATATTGGCCGCCATTTTGTTTCTACAAACATCAGCCAGATGCAATACTCACATACTATTCTTGGTACCTTCTTTAAAAAGTGTGTATACTTTAAAAATGCTCAATGGAGGATCAATGCGAAAACCTTTTCGTGGGACAGACTGTATTCTTGACCGAACGAAACAATGTCTGTGTTTCCACTCGACCGTTCGGTTGTGTGTTTGTTACGCAGTTTCGGCCAAAATCATAGACCGAATATTTTGAAATTTGGTACGGAAGTACCTTGCATAAAGCTCGAACGACGTGTGTGAAAGATTTGTTCCATTCGTTTCCGTTTCAATATGGCGGCATCTGATTTACAACTACGAATGTACATAGTTTTAGTCAAACCCACTGAGTGACTGTTTTCAAATTTGATACAAAGATTATTGTATGAAGCTCAAGTGATGCGTGTCTAAGTTTGTTCCTGTTATACTTTAATTTCAAGATGGCGGTCTTTGATTTAACGGTGGAGAGTGTATACAGTTTTGTGGCCAAACGCATTGGTTGTTTTCAAATTTGGTGCAAGGTATTTTAAATTGATATTTCACACTGGATAAATCAAAAAGTAAGTATTATTTCTTAAGGTTTTACCCTTAAGTATTTTAGTCAACCCCGATTTTCCCTATGCATGACAAGTCTTTGCGTGTCTAAGTCGGTGGTAGAGGTGACTGTGACACCTGTCAGTTTGCTGCGTCTGAAATTACCTCAAGGTCGTAGGTTCGGGGCTTGAAGTTACTACCGTACGTTTTACCCTTTCCTTTGATGCTAATTCCTCGACCGCATTAGTCTAACTGGTATGTGTTAATAATTGCTTCTTAAAATTTAAATAATTTTGTTATTAATAAATTGCATTGTAAATTGTAATAACAATAAAATTATTTTTAACATAATGTATACCACGTAACTATAATTGGTCAATACAAAACATTTCATTCTTTGCTTGATGATCCTGTTAAAAAGGCGATTTAAATTTAAAACCACAAATTTATTAAACTAAAATGATTATTGACGCCATAAAAGTATGCGAACATTTTGCAATAGTTTATCTATGGGGTGGAACATTGTGCAATAGTTTATCTATGTGGGTGGAACATTGCTCAATAGTTTATCTATGTGGGTGGAACACTGTAGTTCATAGCTGAATCTTTGATTTGATCCATACGTAAAATCGTTTTACTTGAAAACTGTATTTCCACACAGAATCATCTTCGAATAGATTGATTTTTCTTAAAACGTTTAAATAAAATGGAAGTTCTAAACTGCTTTCAAACTTAACCTAACTTTTTTTACTACAAACAGATTTTAATGGCAGTGCTTTGCGTTCCATCAGATCCTGGAATCATAGAGTTTGTTTAATGAGGTGTTGCATAGATATAAATTGCGAATTTTAATTAAAGTGTTTATTTGTAACAACTCTTTTCAAAAAAGTATAAGTTAACCTATGCCCTTCATTAGGAGCATTAATTAATTATAGTTGGCAAAAAAAAAATAAAATATTGAAAGTAACTACGTAATTACGTGAGAGCGGGACGTGTGTTTTAGAGACAGATTTTCCAATTAAAAGTTTGATAGAAAAAATCTCAATTTGCATATTATTATAAGTCTGCAACGGGTAAAAGCACTTCTGCAAAACGTAAATTATTTATAGAATAGAACGTGGCAGGTAAAATAAAGCTGGGAACGTTGCAAAGTACATGTTTCAACTTTCAAAGATAAATGTGCTACAAGAGAGCCTTGCACTTGGGCGATTGATTTTATTGTTGTTTTGAACATTTTGTTTTTTCTCACTATAAGAAGTAGCAAGAGTGTGTGATTAAATGTTTCAACAGATATTAGTGGTTATATCAGTTTTTGAATTAGTTACATCAGTTTTCGGAATGGTTATATCAGTTTTGGGGTTGGTTATATCAATTTTGGGATTGGTTAAATTAGTTTTCGGAATGGTTACATCAGTTTTTGGAATGGTTATATCAGTTTTGGGGTTGGTTATATCAGTTTTGGGGTTGGTTATATCAGTTTTGGGATTGGTTAAATTAGTTTTCGGAATGGTTACATCAGTTTTCGGAATGGTTATATCAGTTTTGGGATTGGTTAAATTAGTTTTCGGAATGGTTAGATCAGTTTTCGGGATGGTTATATCAGTTTTGGGGTTTGTTATATCAGTTTTGGGATTGGTTAAACTAGTTTTCGGAGTGGTTAGATCAGTTTTCGGAATGGTTATATCAGTTTTGGGGTTGGTTATATCAGTTTTGGGATTGGTTAAATTAGTTTTCGAATTACTTATGTCAGTTTTTGTATTGGTTAGATCAGTTTAAGGATTGGGTAGTTTTGGGATTGGTTATATCAGTTTTTGGATTGATTGAATAAGTTTTTGGTTTGGTTATGTCAGTTTTTGGTTTGGTTATAACAGTTTTTGGATTAGTTATATGAGTTTTCGGATTGGTTATATCAGTTTTTGGATTGATTATATCAGTTTTTGGATTGATTAAATAAGTTTTCGGTTTGGTTATGTTGGATTGTTTATAACAGTTTTTGAATTGGTTATATGATTTTTCGGATTAGTTATGCCAGTTTTTGAAAGGGATGTATCAGTTTTTGGATTGGTTATATCAGTTTTAGGATTGTTTAAATTTGTTTTAAGCAATCATAACTTGTTAATTTACACATTGTTAAAATGTTGATTCCAATAAATCAAAAATATGATTAGTATGAACACTCACAATTCTAAGGCCAGGCGACACAAAATGCGGGCTGAGCTGAGGCAAGCGGAGAGCAGCTGAGCGAAATAAAGATTTACAATAATCAGAAGCGGAGTTCAGTCATTTTAAAAAACGCTTTTGTATCGTTTATCTAGACAATGGTAACCTTGGTAACAAGAAATAATAAGTTGGAGGCGTGTTCAGCTTAGTGGATTAAGCGGAGTCAGCTTGAAAACCGAACGAACCAGGACAGAGTCAAAGCTCAGCGTCGCTGTTTCACTCCGCTCAGCTTCACTACACTTCCAGTGGCCGTACTTACATTAAAAACAATGCGCAACTTCGCTCCGCCCTGCCTAAGTTATGTAGTTTTTAAAGCTGATAACAATGGTGAAATTAGATTTTTATAGAAGTGTAAAATAAAAAAATATAGTAACTTTTTGAAAATTCTTTCGTCAGCAAGACAACTGTGTGTTTGATATATATATATATATATATATATATATATATATATATATATATATATATATATATTATTATTATTATTTGTGCATAGACCCTGTTGGATCACGCAAAGCACTCCGACTCATCTCTTGTTCCTTCTAATCCTCCACACCTCCCTTATCCTGTCCCCATGGATCCTCTAGATCCTCTTATATATATATATATATATATATATATATATATATATATATATATATATATATATATATATATATATATATGTGTGTGTGTGTGTGTGTGTGTGTGTGTGTGTGTATTTTCTATCTCACGTACCACGGATATGAATTTACAGAAATTCATAAATTTCAAATAAAGCCACAGATATTAAACTGTAAGTCCGTAGCACACAGGCAGCCGTACACCGTTGTTCCCGTTTAATCCCGCATTTCAATAACAAACCACAGGAAAGATTTCCATTTCAAATGCAGAACTAAATGTCTGGAAATCCCAGTAAAGAAGGCACGCTATTAACAGCAAAACCCACCGCTCTGAAAGAACAGTTAGGTTTAATTTCAATTAAGTGCGTCGCTCTGTTGGTACGGTAACCAGTAGTTTGCTATGGAGCGAAGTGATTGGTTCGAATCCAATCACAAATTTTAGTACGGTTTTATGGAACGTGGAATTTTAATTCCACTATTGCAACACAGCCACTGGACCACGTATATTTAAATAATTAGGATTTTAACCTATTTTCTTCCGTGTAGTGGTTTTTTTTTTTACTCACCTCTTAAAGGCTACCGCGGTTTCGAAACCTTACTGTTTCGTCTTCAGGCTGTAATACAAAACGTCAGATATCTCTGTCAAGGTCGTCCACAAAGTTAACAAAACTTTGTGACCACACTAATACTATTTTTATTAAAACGCACATTAGACTAACAGTCCAGATTGTAACGACTTACGAGTTGCGTGGTAGTGTTTAGCCAAACCAAATTTTATCGTTGTGCATTTTAATAATAAAAATGTCTGTTATTTAACCAATATTAAACACCACATATCAAGTTGTCTCTTACTTTTTATTTAAATTACGATAATTTGTTCGAAAACACGATAAATTAACGTAGCTAGTTTTTAACAACGTAACCTGAAACTTATAGCTTATCAGCTGTTCAATGAAATCAGCTGATCGTGACGAATTATTATAAAAAAAACTGATCTTTTACTATTACATATTCATCGAAATTAAATGAACGTTTCATTTTATATATTTACATCGGTCAAACGTCTTTGTATTTTTCGTAGGTTATCACGTGCGCCTTACACGCGCAAGATCCCCGGTTCGATCCCGGACACAGGAAATTTTAACTATAATTAATTTAATACGAGACTTGCTTTGTGAAAAATATACTATTATATATCAATATAAAATTGTGCATCACGCAAAAATCAACATCACAATTAGCTGTAAAACACGATGCTTGTTAAAATCGTAACATTGTGTTTTTAGTGTTAGTGACATGTGCTTTCAATGTTTTGTTACCTTTGTGATGACCTCGACAAAGGGCTGTGACATTTTGTGTTACTGCCTGAAGATGAAACAGTGAGGTTTCGAAACAGTAGTAGGCTTTACGTGGTGAGTAAAAAATACCACATGACTGAAGAAAATACGTCGTAATCCTAATTATTCATTTCAATTCACCTCGCGTGTGCAGTAAGTTAGGTACGGAAACAAAAGGCTCTGGTACAGTATTCACCGTTGGATTTTGAGGGCTTAAGGGATCTGCGGAACGTATTTGTGAATGGAAACTTGAAAACCGACGGGAAAAAATAATCCAAGCGATACACGGCCATTGAATACATTAAATAAACCAACACCTTTGAATGGAAACAATCGACTTTAATTATTTCAATCGTAAATCATATTTTTATCGAATTCGTATTTTATAATGAAATATTTCGATTGTCATCTTAATAAGGTCCAGATACGGGATAGTCGTAATAAGTCCAGAGCTAAATATCTCTGGAATACGTTTTAGGAGTATTTAAAAACATTTTATACAGGGTGGTCCATAATAACAGTTTAGTTACTTTTGCATTGGTACGTCGTATCACAACAGATTACTTTGCACATCTTTGCTGTTTTACTTGATCCATACGTTTGAAAGTTACACAATTCGATGCGAAATTAAAATGCCACAAAAAGTTTGCCTTCATATATGTCAAGAAATTAATCATTATTGATTTACTTTGGTTTAAAATGTTTAAACGTCCGCCATTTTGAAACGGATCAACGAACGGAGTTGGTTATTTTTTTCCAATTAAAAGTCTGTTAGTTAAAGAAGCACGATGTTTGAATTTTATTGGTCGAACCGTTCTAGAGATATGAAATAGTTTGTTGAAAAAACAAAAGGTGGTTAGAGGATAGCGTACTTTCACCCCGAGGACCCGGGTTCGATTCCCGGCGAGGGCTTGGCATTTTCATACGCTATAAAATCATCCCACCGTCTGCATTAGCCCAAGTGTGCACAATAATCAGACGTTAAACACCAAAAATATATCAGTTAGATTAATAAGAACGAGGGATCAGTGTTAACGGTAAAGGTAAAGGAACGGTAGTAACTGCGGCTCGAAGTGAAAATCTTGACAGCAGAGACAGCAACCTTAGCCACATCGACCAGCGAGCTCTGCTAGTAGGAAAATTAAACATTTGCGGACATACATTTTGATATTTTTAGGTATGAAATATCTCCGAGAAATTGCCGCGTAGTTCAGGATCACCTGTATATACTAGCGCGAGCCAAATCCCGGTTTTCGTTATCAATTATGTTCGTAGTATTTAACCTTGAACAATTCATAAAACCAAGTAAAATTATTTATTACTCATTTCTTACATTTATATTTATCGTTAAAAACAGCAACGAGTATAAGTCAAGATTAGTATTATCGGAGGAATAACTGTTGGGCAAAATCAGCTGTTCAGGAGAGAATGATTCGAACATTTCGATAATTTCTTTAGAACGTTTTTATACGTAGCTGGACGCCTATTCAGCCCGCTTGTGGAAACCAGGATAGAGGCGATCAAATAACTAACGCCATACTGTGCCTTCACAAAGCGCTGCAGACAAGAGTTGCGTGCACCGAAGTGGCGTGGCCCCAGCGGTCTGCGTGCAGGCGTGTTTTTATCTGGATCCAGGACTTATCGATTTTCCCATCGCCTACACTACAATTGCCGGACTAACAGTGGGAATATTTTACGGTTTTTCTGGTCAGCTTAAATATTTATTTGTTAACGCGACATGGCCTAACTGTTTGAAGTTACAACTGTCTACGTCCAATCCACCGGCGCTTGCGTCTTCCGCCATGTTGACACCAAATGTTAGTGAAATTATTTTCAACTGCATTTCTAATTTCTAGGAAAATCTGATTTTTCAGCATCTATAAAATCGATAATAACATAGGTTAATTTACCTTTTATTAAAAATAGGCCACTTATCTGAGAATCTATCATTCTTGCCCATACATCAGTTTTTCATGTATCATGTTTTAGGGCTGAATGTGATGTTGGATTTTAGCGCGTTGCGTGCTGTTGTTTCTATAAAAATACAATTGTAACTACTTCTAAACAGCTGATTTCGCACAACAGCTGTTGCGAAATCATTTCAATTGAGGTTATGTTAAAGTTGAAATTCCAAATAAAATTGACAATAAAATTATTTTAAAAATATGTTCTTTTAAAGACTACGACGGTTCAAAAATAAATTAAACGAAAAAATAAAATTTACGTTGAAAATGTTACAATTAATAAAAGATTTATGACTGAAGATTTATGACATCAATTGAGGTTATGTTAAAAATTCATTTTTAAAATAAAATGGACAATAAAAATTATTAAATTTTTTTTTGAATGAAGAATAATAATTAAGAAAAAACGAAAAAGGAAGACTACGACGATTGAAAATAGCTTTTAAATAATAATATTTCACTTATTTTATTCACTTTAAAATTTTAAACTTCTAATTCCACCATTATTTTATTTAATATTTATTCCATTTTCGCCTTTCAATATTCGAACTAAGTAGTCTATCTATGGTCAAGTCGCTTGATTTTGTAATACATATTTGTTACTCACTGACTAATACGTCAGTGATAATCAGCTTCAATTATCAGCTGTTTTGTGAATTCTTCACCTTTTCATTCCACCATTTTTATTTAATATTTATTCCATTTTCGCCTTTCAATATTCGAACTAAGTAGTCTATCTATGGTCAAGTCGCTTGATTTTGTAATACATATTTGTTACTCACTGACTAATACGTCAGTGATAATCAGCTTCAATCATCAGCTGTTTTGTGAATTCTTCACCTTTTCATTCCACCATTATTTTATTTAATATTTATTCCATTTTCGCCTTTCAATATTCGAACTAAGTTTATTTAGTTCGAACTGCTATTTATTGTCAAGTCACTTAATTTTGTAACACTTATTATTGTTACTCACTGACTGATACTGATAATCAGCTTCAATCATCAGCTGTTTTGTGAATTCTTCACCTTTTCATTCCACCATTTTTATTTAATATTTATTCCATTTTCGCCTTTCAATATTCGAACTAAGTAGTCTATCTATGGTCAAGTCGCTTGATTTTGTAACACATATTATTGTTACTCACTGACTGATACTGATAATCAGCTTCAATCATCAGCTGTTTTGTGAATTCTTCACCTTTTCATTCCACCATTTTTATTTAATATTTATTCCATTTTCGCCTTTCAATATTCGAACTAAGTAGTCTATCTATGGTCAAGTCGCTTGATTTTGTAACACATATTATTGTTACTTACTGACTGATACTTCAGTGATAATCAGCTTTAATCATCAGCTGTTTCGTGAATTCTTCACCGTTTCATTCCGTTACTCTCAATTCGATTTCCCTGCACCACAAAATTTGTAATAACCGGGCGTAAAGAAGGCATTTCAATAATTTTTCGGTCTTGCATATTACTATAATGACCGATACAATAGGTCATTTTCTAATGAAAGTACTAAAAATTCTTCAATTTAAATATTTTGATCAACAGCAGCGTGTTTTTTTTTACGTGATCTTAGTCAATGTTTTTAGAAATTGTTTTTCATAACGTCTGCAATACAGATGTATTCTGCTATTATTAGAAAACACAGATGAAGGACTATGAAGTGAGCAACAGTGCTGCACTTTTATTTA
>CM040189.1:108341852-108351852 GCA_022606455.1 Callitettix versicolor | reverse complement strand
GTGATATCTACAGTAAGAGATGTATGTCGACGCACACAAAAATCAGACACTACAACACAGTCATAAAACCGGAGGAATTATATGCAAGTGAGACGCTAGCACTCCACACAAAAGCTACCATGGAGGGTATTTTGAAGGAAGAACGCAAAATCTTGAGGAAGATCCTTGGCCCGAGATTAACAGAAGATGGATACAGGTTGCACTCCCGGAAGACCACAGAGAAGATATCGAACCTGGCAGCAGATATCAGAAGAAGGAGACTTCGGTTCTATGGACACATCAGTAGACTCCCAACAACGAGACTTGCCAACAGAATCCTTAAGTATATACAAGGTGTCAAATCAACAACGTTGTGGATCGCACAAGTCAGAATAGACCTACAAGACGCAGGAATAGACTCAACAGATGTTGAAGACAGGCGCGCATACAGGAGAAAGATGCTCGGTTGGAAGGTCCCAGAGAATGAAATCCCAAAGAGAGCAGGGGTAAAATGGACGGAGGAGCGAAAGAGGATCCATGGGGACAGGATGAGGGAGGTGTGGAGGATTAGAAGGAACAAGACATGAGTCGGAGTGCTTTGCGTGATCCAACAGGGTCTATGCGCAGATAATAATAATAATATATGTGATGTGTGGGTGTGTGTGTCAGCACTTAGTATTAGTCCTAATTTTGATTTCTTGGCACAAAAATAGATTTTGGTAATAGCTTGAAACGTATGTTAACCAAAAAAATTAATTCATTATTTTCAAAATGGCGGTCATTTCAAAATCTTTAAAAATTCATACAATTTTTGTCTTAACATTTGAAATATTTAACATTGAAAATCTAATTTTCCTTATATAGTTTATAATCCGATATAGTTATATTAACTTGCTATAATTTCATTTATTATATACTTCTTAACATTATTTCTTTCTTTTACACATATAAACTATCAACCTATATATTACAATAAATAAGAAGTATATATATATATATATTTTTTTTTTTTTTTTTTTTTTTTTTTTTTTTTTTTTTTTTTTGGTGTTTAACGTCCGATTATTGTGCACACTTGGGCTAATGCAGACGGTGGGTGGGATGATTTTATAGCGTATGAAAATGCCAAGCCCTCGCCGGGAATCGAACCCGGGTCCTCGGGGTGAAAGCCTAGTACGCTATCCACTAGACCACCGAGGCGGCTTATATATATATAAAGATTAATGACGTCAAAAAGTAATGTACAGAAGAGGATTGGTGCTCATTTTAAGGTCTTGGGTCTTGGGTCTGGGTTGTACCGTGACGGCTCCAGTAGCACATTTTTAAATAAAAATTCGCTCAATATATATATAAGGTTAGGCTAAAATCTGAACAAATGATTTATAAGATCACAAAACAAGAAACCGACTTTGATAAATCACCCGTCTAATTTAAATAATAAGAGAGCTTCAATACGTTCGCTGGAGTCAGCAAGATGCCGCCCGCCAGCTGTTCCTTTTTGCTGTAATTGTATTTCTATTGGCTGGAATAATTACGCCTGTACCTCCCCCCCGCTTCAGTTCGCTCCGCTTTGAACCCGTCCGATTGGCGAAACCATTTCATGTATATTGTTGTCTCAAAATTAAATTTCATTAAGTATATCGCATCAAAGCACTGCTTTGCTCAACCTCAACATGGCTTACTGGACATTGTGTGGTTCTAAAGGGTTATGTTGGAAAATGTTCCAGAAAAATGAGTTACGGAGCGGCAATCACAGTAAGACCTAAATCCGGGAATATCTGTCTTTAAGTTAGATAGACACACGTAAGCAAGGTTTGACTCAAATCGGATCAACATGACGGACGTGAGAGCAATGTATCACACATGCACAGTATTTATATTTATGTCATGTTAGATTTCTGTTACTTTAGCAATTACTTCAAAATGGCAACCATTTCATTTGAAAAAAAATATATCAATTTTCCTTATCTTACACGTTTTTGAAAATCTGATTCCTCCATCGTAATCATTATAAAAATTATATTCATTTAAAAATATCTAATTGAATTTGTATTGAATTTAAGAAAATTGAACTTGAATTGCATTTAAAACATTGATAATGCGTAAATGTATATATATATATATATATATATATATATATATATATATATATATATATATATATATATATATATATATATATATATATATATATATATATATATATATATATATATATATATATATATATATATATATATATATATATATATATATATATATATTTCAATTTTTGATGTTAACGCCCAGTTTGAAACAAAATTGCCAACTTGAGTGTAATAAAACACACACACACACACACACATAAACACAAATTATATGTATATATAAATATATATATATATATATATATATATATATATATATATATATATATATATATATAAATATATAAACGTTTCATTTCAACGACCCGGTTTGTATTTTACCATGATGGTTTCAAGTACACAGTGTTTCAGTGCAAAATTGGCTAATATCGTGTGTGTGTGTGTGTGTGTGTGTGTGTGTGTGTGTTTTTGTGTGCATGTATGTATGTGTGTGTGTTTATGCTGCGTTCATGTGTGTGTGTGTGTGTGTGTGTGTGTGTGTGTGTGTGCGCTCGCGTGTTTGTGCATATGTGTGTATGTGTATGTATGTATGTATGTGTGTGTGTGTGTGTGTGTGTGTGTGTGTGTGTGTGTGTGTGTGTGTGTGTGTGTGTGTGTGTGTGTGTGTGTGTGTGTGTGTGTGTGTGTGTGTGTGTGTATGTATGTATGTATGTGTATGTATGCGCGCGCATGTGTATGTATGTATGTGTGTGTATGTATGTATGCGCGTGTGTGCGTGTGTGGTGCGTGTGTGTTGTACGTTTATGTTTGTGTGTGCGCGTGCGTGTGTGCATATGTGTGTGTGTACGCTAAACTCCGCAAATTAACTGGCGTTATACATTTGCAAAAATTGTTGAAATTTAGAAACGTTTTGACAGCGGTCAGGGTCCGTTTTGCTATTTTCATCGTGAAAGATTATAATGCTAATATATGCAGGTTTTAATGCTGATTAATGGTGAAATCACAATTTAAAAAACTGTGAGATTAAAGAAGAATACTTTTGACAATTAGCTTATTGTGTGCAAAACAGCTGCGTGCAGCGATATATTTAATGTAATGAGTGAGATAAAACTGTGATGCAGTTATCGGAATAGGAATGCATTACTTTTCACAATTACAATTTATTAGTTTTTTTGGTGATATTCATTATTAATGCAACAATAAGTTATAAGTTAACGATAAAATTAAGGCAGTTTGTCGAAAATTTCTGCCAGTATTATTTCAGTCAGCCAATATCAGTTTCGCGTATTTTAGCGTGGGTTTGGATTCTAGCTCATTACTGGAGTTCGCTCCCCAAGGCAGTACTTCTTTGTTAACAGTTCCGTCTCTGTTCAACGTATACATACTGTTCTTTAATATTTCCCAGAAATTACTTTCCTTGTTAGTTGTGAAATACGATACCCTGATTTCCGTTTAAACATCTCTAATGACATTTTGATGAAACTTTAACAAAGCCGGTGTTTTCCTACTGGAGTCAAACTTTCAGTTCAAATCACAGATAAATTGGACAAATTCACTGAAGTTTCAGAAGTTAATTAAATGTTTTAATTAAAAAGTATAATGTGAGATATTTTTTTTTAACTATAATTTGGTTAAATTTTTGCAACATAACTTTTCGTATAGTAAGTTAAAAACAAATCTAAATAAATTTACATAAATTTATGGAAGCTCTTTTTTATAATTTAGTTTTACACTTTTGTCGGGGGCGGTAAGGTTTGTAGGCGAAGCCAAGGATATTTATAAACTAAGGATAAATGTTAAGGTTTATTGCTTTTTTCATTGGTTCGTTCCGTTAATGAAAACGTTGTTAAAATGGCGTCCGTTATTTGTGAACTTCGCGATTTGCCTCCTTTTGTGTTAGTTCACTCATAACAACCGTGTTAGTTAGGTCGGAAAAAATTGGTATAAAAAATAATATTTTTTTAAAGGTAACAAAACGAGCAAAGGTCACAAAACGGTTTAAATACCTCGAAGAGATCATCAGCAACAATGGAAGTGATAAGGAGGCAATGGAAAACAGGAAGCTTCAATTGAAAAGACTAAACTTCGCCACTAAAGATGTATATAATAAAAAGAACTTGTCCATTAACGCAAGGATAAGGCACTGTAATGCTGTGGTAAAACCAGCGATCCTGTATGGCGTGGAAACGTTGAACCTTCCAAATTTGGAAAAACTATTGAAGATTGGAAGAAGAATACTGAAAAGGATTTGCGGCCCAAGAATGGTAGAGAGAAACTACAGGCTACGATCAAACAAGGAGATATATGAAAGAATAGAAGACCTGGAAACAGCGATCAGGAAAATAAGGCTGAGGTTTTATGGACACATGGTCAGAATGGATCCAGCGAGGATGAATAACAAATTCAACAAGATATTCAAATTAAAGAGTCAGGGAGGATATACCAAGCAGATGAAAGAAGAACTCAGGAGACTAATAATCACGGAAGGACTGTCAGGACAGAGACCAATTTAGAGAAAGACTTTCAAATATAATGGTTCTTGTGGAGGAGAGGAAGGAGCGCAGAGGAGGATGGACAGAGGAGAAAAGGGCGAAGCACTCTGAGGGAATGAAGGAAAGATGGAGGAAGAGCAAGGAAATGAAGTGATATTTGCGTGGTCTTTAGTTTGGCCACGCAGAGAAGAAGAATATTAAAAACAAAATTGTTTTAGCAATCAAAAATACGTTACATTCAGGATAACTAGTTTAACTAGCTTTTTCACCCAACACCATGTCAGTTAGGTTATTGAGTACTTTAAAGAAAAATAAATGTTTTTTTATCGTTTTAGCAATCAAAAATATGTCACCTACTTTCTCGCGGTAGCAATTTTGAGGTTATTCCAGTCAATTTTATTTTCGATTTTTTCGTACTTTTTGCGCTTTCCGCGCTTTTACATTTTGGATTACTCCTTTTAGACATGTAATAAACGTTATAGTGGAAAAATTACCGCTTATAATACATATTTACCTTATTCGAAAGCTTTTAAAAATCGTTTCGGTGTTTTTAACTGCGAGATAGTTCGTGAAATGTTTTTGTGTCGTATAATCGAATAAGGTATGAAGTCGGTATGACCATTTGACCAATGGTATTGGCAAGGTGAACACGCTTCAATGAAAATATATTTTTGCAGATATTTTATATTAACGTAGTAGCTTATAATTTGCTTTAAGTTTAACAATTAATTGCTTAGACAATTGCAAAGACTTTTCTATTCTCTGTAGCACTATATGCCAGGAATCACTGCCAGCATTCTTATAACGTAAGTGTACCTTTAATAAAACCACTTGCCTATTCAACGCGCGTACATCGCAATGAGCTTTACTCTTCCCAAGAAAAGATCACAGACACATTCCAGCTTGTGATTCTCTCACCCAGACCTGTTACCAAGCAAGCTCGAAAAGATATTGAATATTTAATAAAGCAACGTTTGTATCTGAACAAATATTTCTCAATACTTTGACGAGGTTCAAAAGTATTTAAGAATTTGAAAAATTGGAAAAATGCTGCTTTTAGAGTATTCAATCTTCTATCTTCTCTCTCTCTCTCTCTCTCTCTCTCTCTCACACACACACACACACACACACACACACACACACACACACACACACACACACACACACACACACACACACACACACACACACACACACACACACACACACACACACACACACACACACACATATATATATATATATATATATATATATATATATATATATTATTAACACAGTGTGTGTGTGCGCCCGCGCGTGTGTGTGAAATATTGTTCATCCACTCATCACAGTTTCTCCGTAACAACAGAACGTATTACAATGAAACTTGGCATATACCTTTTTCTAACGTCCTAGACGCTCACTAAGAAACAGATTAAAAAAATTCCACCCTTAAAATGTTGAAATGGAGGGAAACAAACTTTAGGGTTTATCTCTCTATTTCTAGATCCAAAAGACTTACTCTTCTAGAGTTCAAATTTCGTACTCAGGTTTATTTTAGGCTTTAGAGGTGCACAAGGAAGGGATGTTTCGAAATTCTACCCTTAATGGGTTAAAATACGGGTATAGAAATTATACTGTATTTAGTCTCTGTACTTCTATTCTAAAAGACGTAAAAGCTGAGATTTGGTACCGGTATTTATCTTAAACTTCGCACGAAAATTGTTTTCGTATATTTCACCCCTAAAAGGGTAAAAAATTACTTTAAATTTTATCTCTGTAACTCTTCATCCAAATGTAGTAAAGCTGCAATTTCCCACGCAGGTTTATCTTAAGCTTTGTACAAAGGAAATTGCCAAATTCCATCCAAAGGGTTAAATCGCGGGTCTTATAATTGGTGCAATTACTTGAGCCCTAAGTGATTGCAAAGAAATCATTTATAAAATTCCATAATTATGGATTCGAAGTAAGATTTAAAGCTTATAAACGCATAACGCAGAACAATAATTTTACATATATTAAACAACAGAAGTTCTGACTGACTCATAACCAATGTAACTACAATTACATCTGGAGATTTTACTTAAGACATTTTAATTAAGAAAAGACTTTCTTGGAGAGTTTAAATGTTTGCATAGAAAAAAACGTGTGATTGTTCGGATTTTATTAAAACGTAACATAAATATTGTAAAACAAAAGTTATGTTTGTATTTCAGCATTTTCCAGAATCCAACCCCAAAAGGTGATCTTCTATACAAAAAACTGTGCCGGCGGAGGCAGCTGAAATGAGCAGCTAATGGGTTTAGCGTTCCCACTGTACCTCTAGCTCATACTGTTCTCATTCATCTACTGAAAATACACATTCACTACTCTACATAAATTGGCTAACTATAAAGTCGAGGACCCGGGTTCGATTCCCGGCAAGGGCTTGGCATTTTCATACGCTATAAATCATCCCATCGTCTGCATTAGCCGAAGTGTGCACAATAGTCGGACGTTAAAAAAAAAAATATATATATATATATATATATATATATATATATATATATATAAAAAGTGTAAAGCGACTCGTGCTGATTGAGTGAATGATACCGGCCTAATGGTGTAACAAACGGAGCCCTGGGATATTGGCGACATCCCAGTGCACCTTAGCCTTACCATACTTGCGGGACAGTGTGGGAGGTCGTAATTTCCGCTACTCATGTTGCCTTGATTTAGAATGTAAACAGAATGAGCAAGAAGTAACCGCATAACGGAAATGGGACACAAACTCCGTGATAAGGTTCGGAGAGAAATTGAAAGACAGCACAGGAAGCATCTGCAAGTACTTCAGTAATAAATTGGGAAATCATCAGTTAGAAGTGGAGTAGCTGCCCAATTGAATCTACTTTAAATCCTTTATGAAGAAACTAGGACTGGAGAAGACGTTGTAACTGAGGACTTCAGAAATACAGAGAGGGGTGCAATAAATCTCTAAAGTAGCAGTGCAATAGTAACGGTTCTTAAATGTCTTTAGCAGAATGAGCTAGTAGTGGACTGGCCGCCTGTGTGTGTGTGTGTGTGTGTGTGTGTGTGTGTGTGTGTGTGTGTGTGTGTGTGTGTGTGTGTGTGATTGTTTGTGTTTGTTCTTACAAAAAAAAATAATGCTGCAAATTCATTACGAAAATTTCGTTAATTATTCCATTATTAAAAAAAAATATTACTTAACCGGTTCCAAAAACTGTTGAACGAGAAATGAATTTTATTTACCAAATAGCACAAATTCTTTTCTTAACCACTCTTACGGCGGGAGGTAATCAAATGCGGAGAGGAGCGGAATGAAGATAAACGGCACAGTTGGGTCAGTTTAAAGTTCGCGTTTGTATCATTCAAATCTAAATATTTAGGCCTACTGTAACGTATTCTAGAAGTCTACTGTTTAAGAACCGTAACCTTGACAACGAGTAATAATAAGGTTGGCTTACCCGCCTCGGTGGCCTAGTTGATAGCGTACTGGCTTCCACCCCGAGGACCCGGGTTCGATTCCCGGCCAGGGCTTGGCATTTTCCTACGCTATCAATCATCCCATCGTCTGCATTAGCCCAAGTGTGCACAATAGTCGGAGTTTAAACACCAAAAAAAAAAAAAAAAAAAAATACTTCATTATTGTGTTTTGAAACGTCTGGATAATTTGCATGTCATCATGTCAGCACAGACCCAAAGCTGAACACCACACATCCAGATCGGCATTACCTTACAAACAACTTATTGTGTACTGATGACTCCGAACGAGAAGCTAACATATTTTTCTTACATTTTGGTTCAGTTCATTAATTTTCCTTTTTAAATACACTTTCCAAAGCAGTTTTAAACTCACTCTCACTCACTCACTCACTCTCATTCACTCTCTCACATTCATTCACCCACTCACTTTCATTAACTCACTCAACCACTCACTCCCTCTTACTCACTCACTCTCACCCAGCCACCCACTCACTCACTCACTCACTCTCTCTCTCTCTCTCTCTCTCTCTCTCTCTCTCTCTCTCTCTCTCTCTCTCTCTCTCTCTCTCAATGATATCGTCCTTTAGAGCAAAAACTGGGACTAACAATATACTAGCCGCATCGGTGCCAGGGCTTGGCATTTTCCTACGCTATCAATCATCTCATCGTCTGCATTAGCCCAAGTGTGCACAATAGTCGTACTGACTGCTGAGACACATTGAGGGTACCAGTCTACTGAGGATTTGGGAGGCCTAATTGCACAATGCGTCGTTAAACGCTGTACCAGAGGACACGAAACCTTAACCTCTAGAACTTAATCCTAACTTAACCTTAAGTATCTAACCGAAATATTTAAGTCGCTTTCCCAAAAAATTCTTCTCTTTTAAAGCTGCTGATACAAATCCACTGACCAGATTTTCTGTCGTCTTGTTCTTGTACGAAATTTCACAACTTCTCTGTTCCATTGCAAGTGGAGGTTTATTTGTTAATTGTATGATTGTTAAAATAAAATAAATAAAACTTTTTCTTGAAATAAACATTTTATTTGAAATTTTTCCGATAAAAGTGCCTGAACTAAAGCACAGTATCCTACTTAAAGCCATTACCAATTCAAATCCCAGCTTAACCGAAGCGCACCTTGTGGATTCTCACGGAACTACACGTCCCTGTTTGCATCCCAGCTTCATCCATACTGTCGCGTTATTTTCAACGAATATCCATTGGAAAATGAACTATTGGAACATCATGGTATGCCTAATGTATTACGGTTTTCGACGTTTGATAATGGGTATTATTTCTGTATACTGTATTTATGTATGCATAAACACGCTATAATCCAGCACGTCCGGTAAACAGTAGTTGTTACTTATTTGTGCTGTTTAAAAAGAAAAGAATTCTGATTTCATAATATTTTATCTTTCTTTTTTTTCTTTTAAGCACGATAATTTGTTCGAAAACACGACAAATTATCATATCAAGTTTTTAACAACATAACCTAAACTAATTATAGTATATCTGGCTTGAAGTACAAGAAGTTGATTTCTTTATGCTTATATATTAAAACAATTCTGTGATGATTGATTTTTGTTTCACTTACCTTTTAGTGTTAAAAGTGTGGAACAATTTCCATTCATCAAATATTCAAATATTTATTTTTGTTATCCATTGACGGTATATGTTTTCCAAGTTTTAATTTTTGTAATCTATTCACTTACTAGTTCAATCTTCAGACAACAAACGGCAAGCACAAGATTGCTTCGCTGAAGACTGTAAATCCTGGAGACGAAATTAAAAATCACTCTTCACAAAACAATAAGAAGACAGTTTGCTTTGTAATGTTTGCACAGGAGCTTTGCTAAGGGATGAAAAGGAGATGTGTTGTTGAGTAAAGGAAGGAGACTCAATGTAATTTATTTCCAAAGAACAGCAAACTGTTCCTCCAGCCAAGTGAACGATCTTTAAGCTTCTGCTCGTTGAAAA
>CM040189.1:108311852-108336852 GCA_022606455.1 Callitettix versicolor | reverse complement strand
TCTGTATGTATGTCTATCTGTCTTCTGCCTGTCTATCTGTCTACATGTCTGCCTGTCTGTCTGTCTCTCTCTCTCTCTCTGTCTCTCTCTCTGTCTCTCTCTGCCCCTCTCTCTCTCTCTCTCTCTCTCTCTCTATCTATCTATCTATCTATCTGTCTGTCTATCTGCCTACATGTCTGGCTGTCTCTCTGTCTGCCTGCCTGCCTGTTTGTTTGTCTATCTCTCTATCTATCTGTCTGTCTGTCTATCTATCTCTATATCTATCTGTCTGTCTATCTCTCTCTCTATCTGTCTATCTGTCTGTCTCTCTGCCTGTCCATCCATCCATCTATCCATATCGTTTTCTCTCTTTCTCTCGCTTTCTTGATATAATACTAAGGTTTTTGCGATGCCACATCTCTCTTTTTTTTTTTACGGTGTCCAGTCTTGGACTTTTAATGAGGTCTTCACGAAGAAAGTAAATGTATTCGAAGTGTGGTTATACAGAAGGATCATAAAATCCCGCAGAACAGTGCGTGTGACCAACTCCGAAATGCAGTGGACTCTCGGTAATGCAGCGTTACTTTCCTCAAAAGCAAATTAGTGCGCATATTGAGACAAGTAACTACAGGAAAATACAAACACTTTTATTTCAATAACTGAGTTTAATATAATAATTATTGAAAAAAACATGAAAACAAACTGAAAAACTTTTAAAGTTTCAGTGAAAAAACATTAAAACTTCTCTATTTACATTACAGTGTACAGTACATATGAACGGAAAACGAAAGCATCCGTACATTGTTTTTTCCGAAAGCATCAGCCAAAACAAACCGCTTCCGTCCTCATTATAAACTTAATTCGGACTTAACCTAAACAGTTTATTTAAACTTCTGTATGAACGGAGCAACAATAATAACATTACACGATAGTTTTTCACCATAATTAGGCAAAAAACTGATTAATACGGTTCTATAAATATGTCATTCCACCCGTCACTGGCATTACAGTTATCTTTGTTTATCACATTGTTATAAAAACCTTTGCTTTATCTCCCCAGAAATTGCTTTACACCTGGGTATTTCTTGTCAAAACTAGGAAAAAACGCTTCTTTGATCTCTGGAAACTAGGCGATTTTCATTTTTTTGACGTTTACTTGACGCACACGATACATGTCGTTTACATGTATTATGTTTTAGGGCTGCTTGTGATGGATTTTACTGGACACGTGATGCGAAGAACATGTTTGTATTGGGTCTCACATTATAATTAAAAATTATTGTTTCCTCCCGGGATCGAACCGGGGACTTTGCGTGTCAGGCGCTCGTGTTCACCACTACACTACGGAAAATACCAAGACGTTTGACCGATTTAAGTATATGAAATGAATCGTTAATTTAATTTCGGTAGTTATATTAAAACATCAGTTGTTTCATATTAATTCGTAAAGATCAGCTGACTTCATTGATCAGCTGACTTCATTGATCAGCTGACTTCATTGATCAGCTGATTTCACTGATTGGCTATAATAAGTTTAGGTTATGCTGTTAAAAACTGGATATGTTAATTTGTCGTGTTTTTGAACAAATTATCGTGCTTAAAAGAAAAAATGGAAGAGAAAATATTATGAAAACAGAATTATTTTCTTTTTAAACGGCACAAATAAATAACTGTTTACCGGGCGTGCTGGATTATAGCGTGTATGTTGTACCTATACAGTATACATAAATACAGTATACAGAAATAATACCCAATATCAAACGTCGAAAACCGTAATACATTAGGCATACCATGATGTTCCAATAGTTCATTTTCCAATGGATATTCGTTGAAAATAACGCAATAGTATGGATTAAGCTGGGATGCAAACAGGGACGTGTAGTTCCGTGAGAATCCACAAGGTGCGCTTCGGTTAAGCTGGGATTTGAATTGGTAATGGCTTTAAGTAGGATACTGTGCTTTAGTTCAGGCACTTTTATCGTGAAAATTTCAAATAAAATGTTCAAGAAAAAGTTTTATTTATTTTATTTTAACAATCATACAATTAACAAATAAACCTCCACTTGCAATGGAACAGACAAGTTGTAAAGGCGAAATATTCTTAGCTCAAGTCGGTAAGGTCGCGGACAGTTGATGGAACCCCGCAGGGGTGCAGACTAGCTGCACCTGTTGAGAGGATTTAAACGTCCCTCGCGGTGCCCGAGTCAAACACACACTTACACTTACAAACTACACTTACGACTTTAACACTTTACACTCACATTTACATTTAGGGAGGCGATAATAGCCTCAATGTATTTTCGCCTTAAAATAACAAAAAGTTGATAGAAATCATTCCATGTGTTCGTCGAACCTTCGTCTTCACTAATCAAATGATACAAAACAGGCGTTAAATCACAAACAACAACAAAAGTAAAAAAGACATATTTTAGAAAATACAAAGGAAATAATTGTTAATAAAAACCTAGAATTATTAAAAAAGTAGACATAAAATTATAAATCAAATTATAATAAAATATAAACATTAATAATGAAAACGTGAATCACACTCAACAACGAGAAAAGAAATATGAATAATATTACGTTAAATCTTATTCTGTGAACATATAAAACTAAATGAAAGTACACAAAAGAACTCAAGGAGTTACCGACAGAAACAAAGATTTTTTTAATCGTATCTTTGCTGAACATATAATTAGTTTGAAGATATGTTTATAAATATCTGGTTTTGTTTAAAGAAACAAATACGTGAACCTAGCTTGAACATTATTCACTATAGTTATATTAAAAGATCAGTTGTTTTATATTAATTCGTAACGATCAGCTGATTTCATTGAACAGCTGATAGGCTGTAATAAGTTTCAGGGTATGTTGTTAAAAACTAGCAATATTAACAACAATTATCTTAATCTAATTCATATTATATTTCTGAAAGTTTGTGTGTTTGTTTGTTTATTATTCAATGACGCTTTAACCACTGGACCAATTGAGATGAAATTTGGTACGAAAATGGTTTAGGTGTCTGGGATAAACATAGGCCTATTTCCGTTTTACAAAACGTCATTATACTACTTACCCATCCCAAAATAATTATTAGTATTTAGTTTTGTGGCATATGTTAACTGAAGTTATGTTTTATTACTGTTTACTGGACCTGAGATTTAGGCACCTGAGATGGACATAGATCTAATCCCATTTTAGGAATCTTAATCTGTATTTTATTTATTACAAAAATATTGCTTTTAATGTTACATTTTCAATTATTTTAGTTGAATTTTTTTCAAAACTGACTTTAATTTGTTACTTTGTGCTGAATTTTCAATATTGTAAGGTAGTATATATATTTGTTTAATTACGTTATATGAAAAAATGGTAAATATGCAGTGTAGCATGTCCTGGATTTTTCGATATTTTTGTTACTAAAATGCTTTATTATGTGACCAAAAGCAAGAATCCAAAATATGAAAGTACGATAAAAATCGAAAATAAAAGTGACCAACATAACCTCAAAATTGCTACCGGCGAAAATCGGTAACGTGTTGTAGATCGGTAAAACAATAAAAATACGTCTAACACGGATTTTGGGTGATAAGAAACCCATTTTTTAAAGGATACTGCATAACCTAACTGACACGGTTGTAGGCCTAACAAGGTGATGCGTGAAAAGACCTATATATTTTTTCAAAGAATAGCCTACTATATATCCTGACACGGTTATTAGGCCTAACACGGTGATGCGTTAAAAAAACTTTATTAAGAAAAAAAATACTCCATAACCTAACTGACACTGTTGTTGGTCCTAACACGGTGTTGCGTGATCTTTAATGTATATTATGATCGCGGGCAAAGCCGTGACGGGTAGCAGCTAGTTATTAATATTAACAACAATATGTTAATTTCGAATGTATTATGAACGGTTACAACGTGCATGTGTTTTTCAAAGCAAAATACCGAAACCAAAACAACACAATGTTTTCATGTAATACGCGTGTTATCGAGAAGAAGGAAGTAAAAGAAAGATACAGAAATATAGAGACGTAATTCTTTTGCACATTCGTTTCGTATTTCCGTTACACTTTTCCGTTCGGCAGACATTTTTTTCTATTCACTCCTCTTTCTAAAGCTAACATTAAAAGCTTCGCTTCAAAAATTAAAAAAAAACAATTCAAACTAACCTAAAATATGAACTTACAATATAAAAAAAAACTTGAAAAAAATTAAAGCATGAACCACAAATAACAAAAGAAAAAGAAATGGGATGAAATAAAAAAAAATATAGTAAACCAAAAATATAAACAAAAATTTTAAAGAAAAACTAGAATTATTGAATAATGAACATAAAATTAATAAGTCAAAGTGTCCTAAATTCTATATTTGATAATGCAAAATAAAAACATGAAAAATGAATACATAAACCACAAGCAACAACAACAAAAATAGAAATAAGAAGAAATAAAAAAATGTAGTAAACAAAATTTTTAAAAATTTGTTCAGTTAAAATTTCAAAAATTTTGGAACTTAGTCATGAATAATCTAAGACAGTACAGCAAACGTGAAACAACCGTTCGGGAAAAATGATATATGTGAGAATTGTTTTTTTGAAAAATTTGGCTAATTAGGGTTTTTCCGTTGGCGAATAATATCGAATAAAGCAAGTTTTTCAAAACGAAATGCGGTAGATTCTTTAAAATAAACCGATCAAAGAGTTAAATGTAATAGTGATGTTCATACAACTCGATTTGTATCACCCTGTAAAATATATCAGTTTGAACTTCCCAACTTTCTGGTATTGTAAGGTAACCAACGCATTGTTTAATACATTAAAAGTGGGAGCCTGCATTGTTTAGAGGAACCAATTATCACAGACGTCCCTAACATAGTTCTCGCTTTATTTAAATTTCTGTTAATTAAACGTCTGCTTCTCGTAGAGGGTGTGACGGAACTTAGGTGCCGTACAGGGACTACGTTTGATAATACGAGAAAAGTTTCCCTTTTCTCTATGTGACAGTGTGACTTTTTGTGGGAGCGAACGCTAACAATGTATGAACTGAACGTGGGATAAAACAAATCTCTTTTTAATTCCAGCCCGTGTTTGTGTTTAGCTCCGTAGCTGTTAGATTACTTTATCTTTGAACAATCACGGCACGCAGCTGTCTCGATAAACAATGGATTCTTGCGAACAACTATTTAAAAGGCTGCTTTCTCATCGTAATTAAAGTATTCACAAATTCGCTTTTCAAATTGCGTTATCATAAAATTAAAAAATGGCGGACAAAATGGCGGACAAGGTATATTCTCGTATTTGCAACGGAATTCGTTAATTTAATATGGTAATTTATGTAGATTTTAACGGTGATTACAATAAAAAAAAATGAAATTTTGAAAACATTTATTTTTTTAAGAAATTTAAAATGACAAGTCATTTTGAAACTGCTAAACAAATTTCGATTGGTTAGGGACATGTCCCCTGGCGGAAGCAGCTGGAATGAGCAGCTGATGGGTTTAGCGATCCCACAATTCTTCTAGCTCATACTGCTCTCACTCGTTTACTCAACTCATACACACACACGCACGCGCGCACGCACACACATACACACACATTCACTACTCTACATATAGGTCAGCCGCTTTGAAAACGTCCGCTAAGAACACTAGTTAGACGAAGAGAAAAAATGTGCGAGGGAGAGGTCGAGTCCACATCCTCTCACCGTAACTCCCTCCTTTACCTTCACTATCGCTGAGTAGTACCAGTTTGTAAACTCAGTTTAGCAGACTCTGAGACACATGGACTGTTGGAGGGCGGAGGGGAATTTCTCCTACATGCGCGAAAAGTTCTCGAGAATGTCGTTTACTAAGTGACTGAACAATATCTTGCCTAACTCTTGAGTTGTAAAGCAACCCTTGCTGATGGAGTATGTAAAACCGGCCTAATGGTGTATCAAACGGAGCTCTGAGAGTCTTGGCAACCTCTCAGTGCACATTTGTCTTATCTCAGTGTACCTTTGGAAACATGAGTAAACATGTTAATAGAATGAGCGGAAATTCAAGGCAAAAAAAATGGCCACAGGGTGCACAACCTTCGTAATAAGGGTGTAGAGAAAAGGGGGAGGAATTGAAAAGCAATTAGCATAGGAAGCATTTGCAGGTACCTCAGTAATAAATTGGGAAGTTACCTAGAAGTGGGGGAGTTGACCACCTTACATCCTCCCCAAATCCAAAACTTCAGAATAGACTGAAGAATTGAGCATCTTAGGAAATAGAAAGGGAGCACAATGGATAGCGCCCTAGAAAGTCATTCATTCATTCAACGGACGTATTCAAGCTGTTATCAAAATCCACTTTGTTCCTAGTTAAAAGAAATTGGACCAAAAATAATTGCAATTGTGAGAGGGTTGATATATGTTTACCTGTCTGTTGTCAGTTTTGGGAGTGTCGGTCTGAAAATAAAATTTTTCCTAAAGTAATGGCAATTATTACTTTTTCTTCAGAATTTCTGGAACAAAAAATTTTCCGGAACGTAAAAATTCGGTCCAAAACAAATTCTTTTCAAATTAAGCGACGAGGTAGAGCTAAAATATTCACAAAAAATGTACCGTTATTTTATACATTCTGTATCTTTTAAAATATTGTATAGATAGAGTAAAGTTAAGAAGATCAAATACATTTGTTTTGAACGAAATTGAATCAAAAGTAAAAATATTAATCATTCATTCTCTGTCTATTTTAGAACGAAATTTTAAAGATATAAATAGCCGCCATTAATAAAACAAATGAATTTGGCTGGTTAACAAACTTAACCAAGCTATTACAATAGTCAATTTGTGCGCCAAGTTTACATCAAATCGGATTAAAATTGCGAAAGTGAGCGTGCTAAAACACACACACACGCGCCACACACACACGCGCCACACACACACGCGCCACACACACACACACGCGCCACACACACACACACACGCGCCACACACACACGCGCCACACACACACACACGCGCCACACAAAAGCACACACACACACACGCGCCACACAAAAACACACACACACCACACAAACACACAAACACACATACACACGCACGCACGCAAACACACATATACATATATAGTCGAAAATATCTATTTCGCAATTTGTCATGGGTTGAAAGAATTTAGAGTTAAATGGGTTTGGTAACAAAATTAAATGAGGAGCAATGCTTACCGTACTTGAATGGCAAGGACTCACAGTGAAGCTTACAATTATAGAAGATATTAATTGATTTGTTTAATTAATTGTGAATGTAGAATTTTTTAAAATATTTTTTTTGTATATTTATATTGGACCCCGCAGGGGTTCAGACTAGCTGCACCTATTGAGAGGATTTAGACATCCCTCGCTGTACTCGAGTTTAACACAAACTTACACTTACAACACTACACTTGCGGCTTTAACACTTTACACTCACAGTCACATTTAGGGAGGCGATAATAGCCTTAATGTGCTTTTCGCCTTAAAATAACAAAAAAAAGAACAATGTTCCGAAATGTTCAACGCTAGATGCAGTGTTTATTGAAAATATTCAAGAAATCAAGTACTAAGTAGAATTGTTTACTAGAAAACAGAATAAAAATAATTTATTAGTCATTTTAGAAAACTTTTTTTTTGTAAGTGAAAGCAAATATAACGTAGATACGATGTTCAGTTTAAAGTTCTATGTAAATCTTTTAGTTTCCGTAATCCCAGTGGTGGCACAGATCGTGTACATCATCTGTTGAAAGATTTACAAAATGATTTCGAATCACCATGGAAGCTCGGAGGATGTCGTAAGTTCTCGACCTTCCCGCCGTCACACAGGAAATTACACGTTCCCGGATAAGGAAATAGATTATACATTATACAGCATGTGCAAGAGATACTGTAACGACCCCCTCCCTCTCGTATATACAGTGATCTAGATAACGTAACTGGTACAAGCTGAACATGTATTTAGAGGGTAGTGGCGGTGGGGGGGGACGTAATTCTTTGCATACCGTATTTGGCGTAAAATGAACTGGAAAATTCTTTTTGGTTCAGTGTTTCATTCAAAAAATATTTCAAGTTTATACGTTTTAACTTTAATTTGGTTTAAATCTTACTTTATTGAATTAGACTTATTACACTTGTAATCTTTGATGTTTGCCCTCCTTTGTGTGTGTTTGTGTGTTATTGTTCGTTTTTGTGTGTGTGTTTTTGTTTGTTTGTGTGTGAGTGTGTTTTGTTTGTGTGTGTGTATGTTTTTGTTTGTTTGTGTGTATGTTTTTATTTGTTTGTGTGAGTGTGTTTTTGTGCGTGTTTTTGTTTGTACGTGTGTGTGTGTGTTTTTTGTTTTTTTGTGTATTTTGTTTGTGTGAGTGTGTATGTGTGTGTGTTTGTGTGTGTGTATTTGTGTGTTTTTGTTTGTTTGTGTGTGTGTTTTGTTTGTGTGTTTTTGTGTGTGTGTTTTGTTTGTGTGTGAGTGTGTTTCGTTTGTGTGTGTATTTGTTTATGTGTGTGTGTATGTGTTTTGTTTGTATGTGTATGTTTTTGTTTGTTTTTGTGTGTGTGTTTTTGTGTGAGTGTGTGTGTGTGTGTGTGTGTGAGAGAGAGTGTTTTTGTGTGTATTTTGTTTATTTGTGTGAGTGCGTTTTGTTTGTATGTGTGTATTTTGTTTGTGTGTGTATGTTTTTGTTTGTTTTTGTGTCTATTTGTGTTTGTTTGTGTGTGAGTGTGTTTTGTTTGCTTGTGTGTGTGTATGTTTGCGTGTGTGTGAATGTGTCTTTTTGTTTGTTTTTGTGTGTATTTTGTTTGTTTGTATGAGTGTGTTTTGTGTGTGTGTGTGTGTGTGTGTGTGTGTGTGTGTGTGTGTGTGTGTAAAATAGAGCTCTTTTATATCCCTCTCCATCCCGGGCATCTTCGGGTGGTACAGCTAGTATTAAATAAAACACAACGAAATATTTTTGTCATTCTGGCCAGATTTAAGCTTACAGTTCAAATTACAGTAATCATTTATAGAAATTAAATTCAAAGTAGTATTTTTTTCGATATAAATTTACGAGAAGTTACTTGATTTATAAACTTATTTTACCATATATACAAGCTCTCTTTTATAGTCACTGATAATATTTATTTGTTGTTACAAACAAATAAATATTATCAGTGACTTTAAAAGAGAGTTTATATATATGATAAACACTTCTCTTACAGAAGTGTTAATCATCGGCGAGTATTAATTTCTATCCTGCAGGACACGCAGGATGTTCCGACTCACCAGTCATATCACGTAACACGTCCTGGGCTGGGAAGCAGGACACGTAATGATATTTTGTTTTTACACAAGGCATTTGATTGGATCAAGTTTTTGAGTGTTGCTCGAATGAGTACGCCGCTGTCCATATGCATTAAAACTTGTAATGTTTAGTAATTAAAAATATAGTAAAAACACTAAAGCTACTGGGCGCACATTGTCGCCATACGCACATGCCTCGCTGGCGCTGTAAGAGCAAATTTTCCAAACTAACAACACTGATCGACAGGATTTACTGAAATTTCGTATCACAAAAAATTACTAATATATTAATTTTGGTAATATATTGAATCAGTTATTTATGAAAGAAAATATTTTCGTTATTTTGTAAATAGTGACGTTTGACGTATTTCACAGTAGTTACCTCGCTGCTACCAAGCGCACAGGCTGTGATTTCATCGGATTTTCTATGTTATGTAAAGCACTTAAATGACATGCATTGGGAAAACGAGTGGGCAGCTATCGATAATAATAAACTGAGGGTAATTAAAAATACTGTTCGTCCTTGGAGGTTGTCTGTACGTACAAGTCGTAGGGAAGAGGTAGTGGTTACCCGTCTCCGCATTGGACATTCTCTTTTAACACATGGTTTCTTGATGAGAGGCGAGGACCCGCCCCTTTGTGAGTTTTGCCAAGCACACCATTGAACATGTTCTGCGAGATTGTAATGGTCTAAGAAACATGCGCCGATTATGTGGACTAGGTGTCAATTTAGAGGAAATATGAAAAGATGATTCTACGGCTATTGACCGAGTACTAACATTCTTGAGTCGTTTGAATCTTTTAAAAACTTATTGTTATTATTATTTTTATTTTTAATTTTGCTTTGTACATTGTACTTACATTTTTTTTCAGGGACAATTTACATCCATTTTTTTTTATTTTATTTTATTTTATTATTTTCTCTAAATAAATTTATCTATGTTGTGTTTATATATACTTTTACGAATTGTTATTAAATTTTATTCATTATTCATTGTTATTTAGTTCTTAAGTATTCTTTATTGTAATATAGTTATACCTGTTATTTAAATTTTTGTTTTATTTATTTTTACAATTATAGTTTGTTGTTTTTTTATATAATTTTATTTCGCATGACGGCGATGATAATCTTAACGGTTTTTCGCCGGAAAAAAATAAAAAAAATAAATGTGCAACGCAAACAAACTTTAGGTTCTAAGATCCAATTTTGGTTGACTTCAAACCTAAAGGTCAAACACTTAATAGTGACAGCTACTGTGAGCTATTGCGTATATTGAAGTCAAAAGTCAAATCCAAAAGATGTGGTGACTTTTCAAAATGCGCTCGACCTCATACGGCTAAAAACACAGCCTTCAGACCCTCCGTGTAGTCCAGATCTGGCTCCAAGTGATTTTAATCTTTTCGGCCCATTAAAAGAACAGTTGCGCGAGGGAGCGAGGGAATCATTATCGATCTGATGAAGAGGCCATAGAAGTGGTGCGAAATTTGAACACCAGGCCTACAACCAGGAAGGAATTCAAATGCTGGTTAAAAGATGAACTAAGTGCATAGAAGTAGGAGGGGATTATGTTGTAAAGTAATGCTAGTATTATTTATGTAAGTACTACATATATATATATATATATATATATATATATATATATATATATATATATATATATATATATATATATATATATATATATATATATATATATATATACGACGAGGGTGGTCTGAAAAGTTTCCGACCTAACAAAGAGACAAGACATTTTTTCAGAATTTTTTTTTAATTTTTCAACATAGTCTCCTTGTACCTCTACACACTTCTCCCAGCGATGCTCCCATCTCTGTAACCCGTCCAAATAGTACTTAGCATTTTTCTCTGCAAAATAATTGTTCACGTAGGTGATTGCCTCTTCATTTGACGAAAATCTCTGTCCTCCGAGCGCAATTTTTAGATGAGGGAACAAAAAGAAGTCGCTTGGGGCTAGATATGGTGAGTAAGGCGGATGATCAAGCAGTTTAAACCGTAATTCGTGGATTTTCGCCATGGCAACCGCTGAGGTGTGAGACGGTGCGTTGTTTTGGTGAAACAGGGTTTTCTTTCTCCGCAAATGTGGCCGTTTTTTCGCAAGTTCTGACTTCAGCTTGTCAAGTAATGATGCTCCTGTAATGGTTTTTCCTTTTTGAAGATAGCCGATTAAAATAACTCCATGACTATCCCAAAAACCAGTCGCCGTCACTTTCCCAGCCGAAAAAAACTGTTTTTGCTTTTTTGGAGCCGGTTCCCCCTTTGCAGTCCACTGTTTGGACTGTATTTTTGTTTCGGGCGTATAATGGTGTATCCAAGTTTCATCTACAGTAATTAATCGGCGCCAAAACTGGGATTTATTGCGCCTAAACTGCGCCAACAGAGCATTGGAAATGTTCATTCGAACCCGTTTTTGGTCTAACGTGAGCAAACGCGGAACCCAACGCTCGGACGGCTTTCTCATGTCTAAATGTTGATTTAAAATGTGACAAACACGTTCTTTTGATATGCTCGTAACGTCTGCTATCTCTCTCACTTTAATTCGGCGGTCATCTAACACTATTTGGTGAACTTTGGCGATGTTTTCGTCGGTAGTTGCAGTTTTTGGACGTCCCGAACGTTCAACGTCTCCCAAGCTCTTACGGCCACGTTTAAATTCAGCTATCCAAAATTTCACTGTGGTAAATGATAGTGCAGAGTTCCCATACACAGAATCCAACTCATTTTTGATTTCCGTTGGCATATTGCCTTTCAAAAACAAATATTTAATGACCGCTCGATACTCGATTTTGTCCATTTTCATAAAAATACTCACATCAACTCACTCAAACGACTGTTACATAACAACTGCGCGTCCAAAATGGCTGAAACTTTGGACTGAGTAACTGTCAACAGATGAACAACGAAATTCGAGTGCTGCCACCGACGAGTGCTGCTATCTTCATGTTGAGCTCGGAAACTTATGAGACCACCCTCGTATATATATTTCTCCCTCCCTTCCTCCATCTCTCTCTCTCTCTCTCTCTCTCTCTCTCTCTCTCTCTCTCTCTCTCTCTCTCTCTCTCTCTCTCTCTCTCTCTCTCTCTCTCTCTCTCTCTCTCTCTATATATATATATATATATATATATATATATATATATATATATATATATCGTAGAAAGACAGTATTTATTGTAACAACGTTATTATAAGCTAATAATGGTAAGTCTAAGGTCATATACTGCATAATAAATTTAATACATCAATTTCGTTAACTCGACATTAAATTGAATTATGTCCCTTTTTATTGTATTCGGGGCGCTGAAATGAGACGAGAGCTGAATTTTTAATGCGCCCCCGGCCCCGGTGTTCCACTGGGGAAACTTAAGTTCTACAAATAATAAAAGGCTGAAACGCCTGCCGCAGCTCAGTTTAGGAAGTAATTTGTCAAAAGTTAAAGGTCTACCGTGAGGCATCATAGTAAAACTTAGACCGGGGAGTTTGGTATGAACTCCGATCCGGAATTTATCGGAACGGATCGTTAGGAATTAAAATAAACACGGCACGTAGACGTGATGGAAGCGAATTTCGAAAAATATTTTTCTTTATATTACCACTTTTTTGTTTTCGATTACGCTATCATAATTAGCGTTAAAATATTCATATACTAGCGTTTAAAATATTTCAATTACAATACGAAAATGAACGTGAATTCCTTCGAAATATTTTTTTAAAATTCAACGTGTTTTCAAAAATTCTAAAAGCTGAATTTTGAAGCTTTAAAGCTGATTACGATGGCCAAATTGTATTTTCAAAAACAACTGAAAGCAGACAAATTTTGAGATTACCTTAAATTTTAAAACTATTAAGTGCATTTTGCCGGTTAACGAACTTGTCTAAACTCTTGACAAAATCGACTTTTATTGCAATATTGAATCTAATCGGACTTAAATTGTAATCGTAAGCGTTATTATCAAGATCCTTGGTCTGGGGACCTTACTGTGATGGATGCACGAATAAATAATTTTACAATGAAAATAATTTCACTAAAAATGTGTGTGTGTGTGTGTGTGTGTGTGTGTGTGTGTGTGTGTGTGTGTGTGTGTGTTTTAGTACGTTTTCGTTTGCAATTTGTTTGAAATTGACACAGAATTCGATTTCGATAGTAGCTTGAACAATTTCTTGTGACAGAAAATCCGTCGACAGTTTTAAATTGACAGCGATTGAAAATTTTTTTACCCCTCGGGATGGGTTGCAGACTAGCTCCATCTATTGAGAGGATTTAGACGTCCCTCACGGCACCCGAGTCTAACACACACACTTACACTTACAACACTACACTTACGACTTTAACACTTTACTCTCACACTTACATTTAGAGAGGCGATAATAGCCTCAATGTGCTTTTCGCGTTAAAATAATTTAAAAAAATTAAATCCTTTTTGTTTTTAATATGCATATATTGGAATTTTAAATATTAAAATTCCTTGAAAATACTCAATAAACACATTAGAATATAATTACAGTTATACAGATTTTAACAGTGGTGTTACTTTTTGTTCAGGTTTTGTTTTAAAAGAAAAAAAATTTATTAATAGCATGAATATCTTGCAAATTTTATTGGGGCGAATTTCAATTAAAAAATGAGCTATTGAAGCGGCTATTAAGTTAAGACTCAAACCCGGGAAGTTGAAACGTGTATCAATCCTAACCTTTAAATTATTTCTTATAGTTCAACAGTTTTAACTAAATTTTTGTATTTTATAAAGTAAAAAGGGCTGAATTTGTAATCATTGTTTCAAAAAAGAAGGAAAAATTACTAAATTTCTTTGGTAATTTTTTCCCATGACGTCACAAATACAGCTACATGCCACCATTATAAACATCATGTCCATAGCAAACAGTCGGATTTATAGCACGACTATAGACTGTAGAGCCAAGCTTCAATAAGGGTACTTGCAAGTAGGTCAACACTGTTTAACTTTGATAATGATAGCTTTCAGTTAGCTGTACATCCTGTCAGGTGTTGGAAATAAGGATTTCCGAAGAAACAAAATGGCGAATAGAGAATCGATAACACTCTACTTCTTTCAAGTAGTCTGCGAAGTAGGTTAACAGTGTTATTGCAAAAAAGGAAGTTCAATTTAAGGAATTTTACACGTTTTGAAAATAAATACCGGAATGTATTAAACTGAACCATCTCACATGCAATTGTTTCTGCAACAAAAAGCATCGGTAACAATAGACTGTAATATAAGTTGCTTTCTTATCATCGGAAAATTATTAAATTATAGTAATAAGTACAGAGTGCTTATTCAAGGCATTTTATGAAATTCGAAATAAAATTTTAAAGTTAGAGTGCAAATAAAACAAAAAATCGTTAAACGCAGCTGTCTTGCTGACGTGATGGAAGCGAATTTCACAAAGTAATATCTCAATACATTGAAAATTTGATCACAAACCGCTGTCATTTTAATTTCAACTGATTTTGAAAATTAAAAGTGTTAATTTATGCAGTTTTAACGCTGATTACGACGGTGAAATTTGATTTACAAAATCATTCAAGGTAAAAAAAGTGATAATTTATTTTTTAAATATTTAAAATGTCCTTTATTTTGAAAATGTAAAAATATTTTTTGCGTTAACGGATTTGTGCAGCTGTTATAACGTTCGATTTTTGTGCCAAATTTGAATTTTTTTTGTGTTTAACGTCCGACTATTGTGCACGCTTGGGCTAATGCAGACGATGGGATGGATAGCGTATGAAAATGCCAAGCCCTGGCCGGGAATCGAACCCGGGTCCGCGGGGTGAAAGCCCAGTACGCTATCAACTAGGCCACTGAGGCGGCTATCCTTGAATATATATATATATATATATATATATATATATATATATTCACTTTATTTATATAGCTGCCTCGGTGGTCTAGTGGATAGCGTACTAGGCTTTCACCCCGAGGACCCGGGTTCGATTCCCGGCGAGGGCTTGGCATTTTCATACGCTATATATCATCCCATCGTCTGCAGTAGCCCAAGTGTGCACAATAGTCGGACGTTAAACACCAAAAAAAACTTTATATATATATATATATATATATATATATATATATATAGTTGATAGCGTACTTGGCTTTCACCCCGAGGATCCGGATTCGATTCCCGGCCAGGGCTTGGCATTTTCATACGCTATAAATCATCCCATCGTCTGCAGTAGCCCAAGTGTGCACAATAGTCGGACGTTAAACACAAAAAAGAATAAATAAAAAAAAAATATTTATATATATAATGTGTGTGTGTGTGTGTGTGTGTGTGTGTGTGTGTGTGTGTAAATGTATTATACAGAAATATACATTTGTACTGTTTATATTTACAGGGATTACACGAACCTTGGCACACATTCAATGTTTCGGGTATTGACCTAGCTTTCAATCTGTATCAAGAAAATCAATTTTTAACACACGATGTTTGTTATTAGACCATAACTAGTTGCATAACGCTGTTACTTAAAGATGGCCGATCTAATGGCAATACGCTAAAAAACCGAAAATGCCGGTGGTCAGGTTTTATTTTATCCCGAAACTGTTTTCGAATTATAATTTTTTTTATTTCAAACTTTGTTCAGTAAGCAGAGAATTTTTATTTACCAGATTTAATAAACTTCTACTTAGTTAATTTTTATTGAAAAATCATAACTGTGCTTTGGAAAAAATGAATAGTGATTGAAATTCACTTTTTTTGTACGACTTTTTACCTCTGTAAAATTTTCTACAGCTTCGAATAAATATCGCCCGTTATGATCCCGTGTTGGAAAACTTTATTGCTTAAAAATTGTGGCTATAAAATATTCACGCACTTGCGGTTTGCTGTAATTAAACAGAATCACCTCGGGTGTAATAAAACCATAAAGTTGAATGAAACGGCCGCTGCAATAACTTTACCATAACAGTAATAAAGAGGGTGCATTGTTTGGCCTATATAAATGTTGGGTTCGTGTTACAGTGTTGTCAGTGTACCAGCTGGGGAATACAGGGCGTTTGAAAAGTAACTTCGTAGTTTTATGTGTAAATTTAATGGTGATAATGAAAAACTACATCAACGAGTGCATACAATGACAGTAATACCTTTGAGTTTGTTTTAATGTTAGAACTTCAACAAGGAATCATGGTTAACCCTGGAAGTGATGAACGACTTATAAATCGTTTGAAAGCCTACCTCTAAGCGATGAGCGACTTATGAGACGTTGAAAACACCGTTACTTTAACACACTGTTTTAACACATTTATCCTGTTGCAATCCTAATAAAATAAATACCATTAGAAAGTAGACATTCTAAGCTTTATTTAGCGTGTTTTAGATTTATGAAATTTCTATGTAAATTGTTACAATAAATTCATAAGTAAACACACTAATTTTTGGTACTCGACTTTGCTTCTAGGCATCGGCCGTATTGCCTGTTTTCAAAGTAATATTCGACCTAGTAAATAATTTTAAATAGAGTTGTGATTAGTATCGTTTGAAAGATTGATACTTTCTCTTTAATTCATCTGTTGAATATTTTACCTACGAAATATAGTTCTGAACCTGTGGTCTACAAACGAAATAAGAAACAACGAAATTACAGAGGTCCAAGAACTCCTCGATTTCCAGTATGTTTCTTGTCATAGATCAACTATTTTCTTCACAATTGTAGTGTGCAAGGTCCACTACAAAGTGATATATTGGCCATAGTATAAATTCAAAGGCCAAGCCTTCTTTTTTGTCCTGAAATGTTGGTCATTTCTCGCCAAGTAAGCATCAGTCCGCCTACGTGTGCCGTGCAAGAAATTGTGTGTTATTTCTCGTCATAATTTTTTATATTTGTGTTTCTAGTGTTTGTAATTGTGTAAATATTTCTTATTACACAATAACTAATATAGATTGTGAAATTAAAAATTGTTTTTATTTAAGTATATGTGATAAAAGTGACTTAACGGCTAAACTAAAGAATTGTAGGGTTACGTTTACTGCGTAAAATAAACTCTTTTTCGAAATTTCAACTTTTGTAATTATTTTTAAAGTGAAAATTGTTATTTATGATAATTTTTAATAATCAATGGTTTTTTTTTTCAAGAAAGTATAAAACAATATGTGTATTTGTTTCAGTTTACACACTGTTTTATACAGCTAAATGTTACTTGGCGATTTTCAAAAATTGTTACACAAACATTAAAACTTATGCTTGTGTATACCGTTTTATTTAAAAATAAATTTAGAAACTTTTGTATATTTTGAAAAGAATTATAAAAAAATATTTTTATTTTTAAATAGAGCTCTAATTTGATTGTTTTATTTCACAAAAAAATATATATTCCAACGGTAATAACTACCTTTAAAATATTTAGAATTTATTTGCTTACCATCACTGAATTCTACAGTTCTTTCAGAAACAAAAATTAGATACGAGGTGTGTTCAGAAAGTAACGAGAATTTTTAAATTTCGCGGGCTTGGCGATTTCGATTGTCAAACATTTTTTTATTATGTTGTATTCGTGCCCTTGAAGTTCGCTAAAACTTTCAGCTGTTTTCGTTGTTGACATTGTCTGTGACAGCCACTAAGTTTAGACGTGTTTTTATGAGATCGGCGATTTTCGTTTTTTAAAAGAAATGGATCAAACAATTTGTATCAAATTTTGCGTAAAAAGTGGAATAAAGTGTAACAAAGTGTGTGAAATGTTAACAAAGGCAATTGCGAGTCTGCTATGAGTAAAGCAAGAGCTTACAAGTGGTATAAGCGTTCCAAGAAGGCCGTGAAGACGTAGAAGATGACGAACGCCCTGGACGCCCCAGCACATCAACAACCGATGAAAACGTGGAAAAAGTGAAAGAAATGGTAATGAACAATCGCCGAATCACTATTAGAGAGGTCGCTGATGATGTTGGCATATCGATTGGATCATGTCATGACATTGTTTCCAGTGTTTTGTGTATGAAACGCGTAGCAGCAAAATTCGTTCCAAAATTGTTGAATTTTGAATAAAAACAGCGGCGAATGGAAGTTGCCGAGGAGTCACTAAATGAAGTCAACGACGATGCAGAATTACTGAAACGTATTATAACAAATCTAAGTGTAGTGTTTTAAGTGTAAGTGTGTGTTAGACTCGGGTACCGCGAGGGACGTCTAAATCCCCTCAATAGGTGCAGCTAGTTTGCACCCTCTGCGGGGTACATTATTTTTAAACAGAAAGAATAATAACTTATACATTTGAGAATATCTAGTATGAATTTTTTTAAATAACGAAATTGTACAAAAGCAATAATTGAATTGTTAAAAACCATATTAAACATTTATAACAAATGTTAAAAGTGTTCCCCTTCGTTATTAACACGGTAAGCTACTCGAGTTAAAATTCCTTAATTGGCTCTTTTTACAGTATCTGGATTATTCCTTAGAATTTCAAATGCGTTGAAAAGTCGTGCCAATTCATTTTCTGTAGTTACCTTTTCAGCCTTTAAGCAGCTAACGAGTTGCCATTGCAATATCCTCAAATAAAAATAATGTCTGCTTATTCCTCATTTGAATACTGAAATGGCATTTTGAGAACGGAGAACACAAACACTTCAACTTTACACACACTGCACTTGACTGCAACTTTTAAAAATGTACAAACTATTCAAGTTCTGTGCATAGTTTATCAACTGTTGATTAAGAAATTTAAAAAAAACATTACATTACATTATTATTTCTACTATGTTCAGTATAATAATCTGCCTTTCCTAGATTCGTCAATTCTTTCGTTGACGCGTTTCGGAGAACCTCCATCTTCAAAAACTATTTCTATACTTCAACGTATTTTGAGTATAGAAATAGTTTTTGAAGATGGAGGTTCTCCGAAACGCGTCAACGAAAGTAAAATTGACGAAGCTATGGAAGGCAGATTACTACACTGAACATAGTGGCAATAATCCTAGCAGAAAAGAAGAATAATATTAAAAGAATTTCAACATTATTATTTCTTTTTTTCCAACAAATTGTAAACGAAGTAATTGAACTGGTGTTTTAAGTGATATCTGTTGCTTTTATTTTTTATACGGTATTTTATTTTTACTATTTATTTAATTAAAAAACATTTCATACTAGACATTCTCGAATGTAAAAGGTATTTCTTTCTGTTTGAAAATTGATCTATTTTCCGCTATGGTGGTAATATTTTGATGTTCATAAAAATTCGTTTAATTGTGGTTGCTTTTATTTGTATAAATTTGTTTAGAATTAAATTTTCTATAAGTTTTATTTTAAAATTTTATTACTTTATTAGGACCATAACAGAGTTATTGCGGACCAAATGTAAAAAGAATGTTGTTTTGGCTCTGATTTTTGGTTTTACACGGGTTTTCTCCATAACTACTTGACTTCCAGCTCTGTGATCAGTTTCATTCTATTTTGAAGGTCAAAAAGCATGAGAAACCATCCTCATTTCCTCGTCATTTTAGGTGCCTACATTTTCACTATGACTTAATTTCTCTATTTTTCAGGAATCATGGCGAAATGTTTCGCCACCTGCAACTCGAGAACAAAGCGTTCCGGATCCATGTTTGTATAAATTTTTTCATCATTTTCATCGGTAGAGTTCGCTGCAATTCTTTCCGTTTCTACCTGAAACACCTTGTGTGTGTGTGTGTGTGTGTGTGTGTGTGTGTGTGTGTGTGTGTGTGTGTGTGTGTGTGTGTGTGTGTGTGTGTGTGTGTGTGTGTGTGTGTGTGTGTGTGTGTGTGTGTGTGTGTGTGTGTGTGCGCGTGTGTGTGTGTGCGTGCGCGCGCGCGTGAGCGCGTGTGCGTGCGTGTGTGTCTGTGCGCGCGCGTTTGTAATATATATATATATATATATATATATATATATATATATATATATATGTGTGTGTGTGTGTGTGTATAAAGCCGCCTCAGTGGCCTCGTTGATAGCGTACTGGGCTTTCACCTCGGGGACCCGGGTTCGATTCCCGGCCAAAGCTTGGCATTTTCATACGCTATAAATCATCCCATTGTCTGCATTAGCCCAAGTGTGCACAATAGTTGGACGTTAAACACAAAAAAAAATATATATATATATATATATATATATATATATATATATATATATATATATATGCATACAAACGAGGGGGCAAGTACAAGTCATCAGACTCATTATTTGATCGATACAGGTGTAAAAAGCGTATTGCCGTAGTCTTTACGCTGTTTTTGTTTTTGTTTTCGACTTTGTCCTTTCTTCGCCTGATGTAAGTAATTTTTATCGCAAACTACGATTTTGTATTCCGTCAACGATCTGCTCGTTTAAAACATCAGATCACCAGTAATCGAGGTAATGTGTAACGGCCTATGCCGCAGACAGACAAAACCCATTTTGTAAATGCTCCGTTACTGCCCCGGGGGTCTTGCAAACTCTAATACAACTCTAGATCTTTGTGTTCACACACTGATTTCAAAGCACTTAAAACCGTATTTGTAATGCGGTGTATTTTACACTGCTGCAGATTTTATCGTCCAATAACTACAAGTGTTTTTGAAAATAAGAGATTATGCTGTTGTTTAATAGTTATTCTTAATTATACTTTAAAAATATAAACGTGTGGTCTGATAATAAAACGAAAATCAAAAGCGAGCGAAAACGTATGATTTTGAAGAGCCAATCAGAAGCGAGCACGTTAGGTTTAATGTACACGTTTTGAATAGAGGAGGGGGTACGAGGTGTTAGAGAATTATAAATAGGACGAGACATAATATTGGTGGCCAGTATAGATATAGTTTTTGAAGATGGATTTTCTTCGAAACGCGTCAACGAAAGTAGAATTGACTAAGCTAGGGATTGCAGATCATTATACTGAACATATAAACGAAAATAGTCTTTAGTGATGCAGTGAGGAAGTAATGACCACTTGAACAGCTGATTTTGTGCCACATCTGTTCCTTTGATATTTTTTTTCATTTTGTGGTATGTTTATTGCTATTATTTACCATGGATACAAAACAATAACAACACAAATTTTTGATATTGAATTTTTTTATATTCTAGAATGTATATGTTGTAAATAAAGCGAATATTGTAAGTTATTGTGTTTAATTATTTACAAAGATGTTTGACAGTTATATTATTAATTAGGCAGTGTTTTAATTTCTGTGAGCGAAAAACTATAGTGTGCATGGAGTTTAGCGGGCAGAGCCTCTGGAAAGGTTATAGATTCATTATAACTTACGTACAAATCTGGTTTGTATATCGCAGCTTCAAAATAACGGTAAAAATGGAGTGTAGCCTGTTCTGCCTTTTTTAATATTTTTTACTAAAACACTTCAGTACATGCCCAAAAGTAATAATACAAAATATAAAAGCGCGGAAACCACGAAAAGTACGATAAAAATCGAAAATAAAAGTGACCAACATAACCTCAAAATTGCTACCTCGCGAAAGTCGCTAACGTGTTGTAGATCGGTGAAACGATAAAGTACGTCTTAAATGGGTTTTGCGTGATAAAAGCGCGGAAACAATGATAAGTACGATAAAAATCGAAAATAAAAATGACCAACATAACCTAAATTTTTTTTATTCAAAGAAAACCTTTTATTTCTTTAAAAAAGAATACTGCATAACCTAACTGACAAGGTTGTTAGGCCTAACATGGTGATGCTTGAAGAAAATCTTTTTTTTAAGAAAAAGAATACTCAATAACCTAACTGACACGGTACTTGCGTGGTGAACCTAACTGATACAGATTAGGTATTCATCTTTCGATCGTATTCGTGTGTGCACCTGTCTCATAATCAACGAAATTAACCGAGTAGTTGACCGTGAGATGGACAAAACTGTTTCAGAAAGGCAATTGTAAGCCTGCCAACAGTCACTTATAACTTATTCACGCATCACCGTGTTAGGCCTAACAACCGTGTCAGTTAGGTTATGGGGTATTTTTCGTTAAAAAAAAGTTTTTTATCATGCAGAACCCGTTTTAGACGTATTTTTATCGTTTTACCGATCTACAACACGTTAGCGACTTTCGCGAGGTAGCAATTTTGAGGTTATGTTGTTCACTTTTATTTTAGATTTTTATCGTACTTCTCGTGGTTTCCGCGCTTTTATATTTTGGATTATTGCTTTTGGGCATGTAATAAAGCTTTTTAGTAAATAAAATATCGAATAGTTATCAATTAATAATAAAATATCATATAAAAATAATAATTTATCAATCAAATAAAATATCGATATATATCACATTAAAAATAATTACCATAATTACAAAAATAACGAATAGTTTTTACTTTTCATTATATACAGAATGCGTTGTGTTTATATAAGTACAGAAAACAATTAATCTCTTAAAAAAAAATTTAACGCTTACCTTATTTTTCTGTTGCTGTAATTACACTAAAAATGTCATAACACTTTCTAAATACAAGTAATGTAACAGCATTATTGTAGAACTAGTACTGGACAACATCATCTTAACACTGGTTATAGAATAACACTTTTGTAACACTAGATATAACGTAACACAGTCAATTTACTAGTTATTGGTTTAAGCATAGCACTGACAGTATATTATTTTAACAGTGCATAACAGTTGTCATTGCATAAGACGTTATTAACACTAGGTGTAGAATAACATTTTAATAAAAATATGCAAAATATAATAAAATTTTATTACTAGTAACACTATTGATGTTTTTTGTCAACAGAGAAATAATAAACACAGTAATAATGTTAGTTACATAATAAAACTTTAGTTTGATTATTTGTAAGATAATAATAGTTGTAGTATATCTCTTGTAATAGTAGTCATGGTGTAACATTCTCATAACACTAGTTATAACATTAATTGCAGAACACAATGTCTACGGTTTCTCATATCATTGTGATAGCATATAAAGCATAACAATAGTAATAAAAGTCATAGAATAACACTATCTTAACATGTCAATATCATAACACTACGTAACACTAGTTATCATAGAATAAAACTTGTGTGATATCAGTAATTATTAAATCACACCGTAACACTATAAACGCTATAATTAGCCAAAATATTACTTAGTTGTCTAAAACTATTACGCAAGTCCTAGAATAACATAACACTTTAGAAACTAGCTATAACATGTAACTGACTGATAACGTTTTTGTTACATTAGTCATATAATAGAATAACACTCTCGTTATTGTTTTACTTATTACTGTAATTCTGTAAAGACAATAATTTCTTCTTTTTTTAAAATAAATGCATTAATTCTAATCAATTTTATGTTTACAGTGAAAGAAAACTTGAAGCAAAGGAAACGAATGTAAGTTTACTGAATTATTTTTTAGTCAGGTACTGTTGGCAGCATTGGAGAATATTCTGTAGAAGAAAATAAGAATATTTCTAAAAGAATACCAACTTTTCAAAACCCTGAAATTACCAAATTGGGCGCAGGTATTTTCAAATTTCTTTCCCTCCGCCTTGTTAAAACTCGCGTCTGCCAAAACTCCAGTAAACTTTCGTAACTCTGGAATGTCCCCAACTAAGTTAAGCTTAACTATGATGTCTTTGCCGGAGATGCGACCCGCATTTCAAGCAGATGCCACCCTGCCTCCTGTCTTCTGCCGCCATTATCTTCTCTGTAAAACTTAAAATATTCTGTAGAATCTAAGGTTGTATGATTTGTATGTTTAATGTTGCTTCTTGCCAACACTGGTGTAATGCATTAGAAATATTGTATTTGTGAGTACGCAGTATGAGTGTTTTTTTGTTTTATTGAACAAATTATGTGTCCTAGACCAGTGGCACTGAAGCTTTAGGGTGGTTCAGTATTAACATCGGCCTGAACAAAAGGACCGTAACACATTTTAGAAACCATCTGCAGTTTTTAAATTACAACCGCTGGAAGGCATACGCCTTCTATCATTTACTTTGCCGCAAAACTGTTACATTTGGAAGGGCTTGGAGAGACCAGAAGGTTTTGGCGTGCAGCGAATTCCCCTCCAGACATAACACTATTCAAGCTCGAGTATAATGGAACAGAACGTGTCCTGGATATGTTGCTCCATTTGTTTCTCGCCTCGGGGACAAGTCGCCGCATCCTTACCGCAGCAATTTCACCGAATGTGTCTCACAGTGTGACAACTTGGGCAGGGATAATTCAAGCAGAGACATCTCGTTGTAGCCATCGCTTGTCGTAGGACAAACACCTTTTGGCAACTGACTGCGACTATGTCCTCAATTCACATCACCGCTAGATAATTTCCATCTACAGCTTGCATCTTACTGCTGAAGGCTGAAATACGCTTTGGCTACTTTGATGTTCCTTTTGACAACATAATAATAATAGAAAGAACAACAACGACGACGACGACGGTGACGGTAATGGCAACGGCATCGGCGACGGTAACGGTAAATATAGCGATAGCTATAACGATTACGATAGCGATAACGATAAAAATAACGTTGGCGATAACGATAACGATGATAGCGATAACGATAGCGATAACTATGATGATAGCGATAGCTATAACGATTATTATTACGATTCGATTTCGATTGCGATAAAGATAACGATTGTGATAACTATTGCGAGACGATAGCGATTGCAATAACGATAGCGATCGCAATAACGGTAATGATTTCGATAAAGATTGAAATTGCAATAACGATAACGACTGATAATAATTGCAATAACAGAAACGATTATGATCACAATTACTGTTACCGACGATTGGGATAACGATTGAAATAATGATAACGATTGC
>CM040189.1:108281852-108306852 GCA_022606455.1 Callitettix versicolor | reverse complement strand
ATTTATATTTTTGTTTTAAATGGTTTTTGAAAATAAGATTTCACGATTGTAATCATTGTTAAAAAAATTGCACAAATTATCTTTTTGTAGTCGCCAGAAGCTATAGTAATTTAGAAATATAATTTTGCCGTGATCTGGTTACATTTCCTGTTTCCCAAGTAATTAAAAAATTTAAAATGCTAAATTATGAAATCGGATTTTCAAAAAAAAAAAAAAATCTTCTTTGAATTTGATTACTTCATGTCAGAAAACCAGTTTCATTTCACAATTTTTAAAATTTATAATGCAGACAAAAAGAACGTTAAAAACATCAGAATCGGTCATAATTTTATTTTCATACCAATATCTACGAACACTCAAATTTTGAACAAGTTTGTGTGTGATTGGTTGTTCTATTTTTAACAAATTAAATAAACTATAAAAAAACGGTTCTATTTAACAGAACCGTTCCCGCATCACGTGACTCCGATGACAGTTTGTCGCCGTGAGTTGGTGAGGAAGCATCACTCAATGTCGCGCTGATTAATGGCGGCGTTTTGTTGTCGGCAAATCATCCCCGTTATATTTATTATTAAAAACCTAATTAGACGTCTCGGCAAGAACTGAGAAATATAGGATAGTAGCGTTCTCTTTGTCTAAAATAAATTACTTGTCTTGTTGCTGCTGTGCTTGTATTTATTTTCTACGGGATTGGATTAGTTTAAGTAGGTCATAAGCCGTTCCGACGGTTACGTTAATGCCTTGAAAATGTCAAAATGTTTAAAAAACACTGATTTACACGAAGTCAGTAGGGCCTATATACGAGGTGTGCTCAGAAGGTAAGGAGAATTTTAATATTTTGAAAAAAATATTTATTTATTCTTCTACATTAATGTTGTCACCTTCGAAATAGTCCCCATTGGAGATTATGTACTTGTGCCAGCGCTTCTTCCAATCCTCGAAACACTTCTCAAAATTTTTCTATGGCAAATTGAGTAGCAAAGCTTTATGTTAGATCAAAATCTGACGAATAGTTTTTTCTTTTTTTATAAATTGATGGATTGTATCGAATAATGTGTTTTACTGTGGCTTTAAAAGATTTTGATTTTTTTTTAAAAAAAGATGGCCCCGAGATATAAGCACACAACTTATACACAGAAAACACTTTTTTAGATTTCTCTGATCAATGAAAATCGGAAAATAAATTCTTTTTAGCTATTACAGTACTTTTTTATACTTCTTATAGAAAGAAAAACAAAATCGTCCATATTAATAATTTTTACGCAATGTATTTCTTAAATATTAAATTAATATTAGTTCCAAATAATTTCACTAGATAGCACTTCGTGTTTTGTTTCGTGTGTAACTGTAATGTAAAATTCCCGCCAATTTGTATTGTTCAACTGTGCACGGCCTCTCTTCAGGAATAAAAAATAATTTGCATATTTTTAACAAATATTTCTTAGCAGTAAGACGAGAAAGTGTCAGAATTTTTCTGATAAATTATATTCCATTTTCTGTTTTCTGTGCAGTGCTGCAGTCTAGCGAAGAAATTTTGAACTATTTCAACTACATCGTACATTATACTGTTAGCTGTAGTAGTTTTATTTTGTAAATTCAAATAATAAATTTGTAAACGACAAATTGAAATTTGATAAATGCCAAAGTAAGAACTTTTAAATGAATTACTATGGTTTTTAAAGGAAATATCAATATTTTAAAAGAAAGCTGCGATTTTAAAGGATCCATTTCTCTGAGTAACAAACTTTTCTAAGCTAGTACCAGGACGTTTTTTGTGTAGGTTTTTATACTTCAGTATTAGTTTCTACCAGATTAACGAGACAGTTGCGTGCAGATGACGTAAGTGTAATGCTTTCTTAAGCAAAACAGTTCAGAGTACTCTTTCTCTCACTCTCTCTCTCTCTCTTTCTCTACCCCTCTCTCCCTTGTAAGAACAAGCTGATTGATTTACACTTGAAACTATGCGTGAGATCTGAGATTTTGGTTTCTATGATAACACATTTGAACAATTTAAAAGAATAAACAACGTAAATTACTTTTTATATTCTTCTTCTTTTCTGCTAGGATTATTGTCACTATGTTCAGTGTAATGATCTGCCTTCCCTAGCTTCGTCAATTCTACTTTCGTTGACGCTTTTTGGAGAACTTCCATCTTCAAAACTATATTTATTCCTATAGTCTAACAAGATATATATAGTTTTTGAAGATGGAGGTTCTCCGAAACGCGTCAACGAAAGTAGAATTGACGAAGCTAGGGAAGGCAGATCATTATACTGAACATAGTGAGCGTAAATTACCATTGTAATAGATTTAATATATTTTATTTTTAAATGCTTTAAAAACACATTTCTACTCACTATGATGGCTCTTAGAATTAATATATTGTAATGATACAACTAACATTTTATAGTAGAACTCTTGAAAATACCTTTTTAAAAATAAATAACGCATTTTTACAGTAAAGTGTAACGGACGTTTAAGTGTGAAACCAGCTAATAATCGTATTCAATAAATATAAAAGTTTTCTTCAAAATCTGTTAATGTGTGTCACATCTGTTTGAATAAAAAACGGAAATTTTAATTTTCTAAAAAGTAACTGTTTCAAGCCACTTTAAAAGACATATTTTTGAGATAGCACAAATATTGTACAATTAAAAGATAAGAGGAGCCACCTTGTGTAATTTCAATTTCGTCGGCCTTGTTCCCGAGATACAGTGATCAGCGAGTGCCTTTTTAAATATACAAATGACAAAGAGCACAGTAAAGCAGAGACCAGTGAAGCCTAGTTGAAGTATCCATATTGCATAACCAGCGCCGTGAATCTTATACACATTGGGCTAATGTACGGAATATAACTTCCACTCTTTTCTTATAAAAGTTTTCGTTTTAACTGCTTCAGAAAATATTTTCTTGCACTATACATTTGTCCGTATTGCTTGTTTGGTTGTTACATCTTATCACTGCACTAGCGAAGCATTGTTTTCGTTTCATAAATTCAGTATTCCTGTGTCAGTTATTGAAGCGTTAGCTTATACCGCGTTGTGCACTTTGTATTTGTCACCGTGGAGTGATTCGGTTTCATCGAGTTGGTTACGAAGCGTATGTAACGCGAGTAGGGGAAGTATTACACGGCCCCTCCAGTTCTCAGTTCTTCCTCTTTCTTTCGTCTGCCGCGTATGTGTGGTCACGCGCGTATGTATTTAGTATTCAAGTGTTGTAACAGTGACGTTTTATAAGTTTAATAAATGTTTAAATTATATTAAACGCCATCATACTACTTACCCAGTCCAACTTAATTATTTAGTATTCAAGTGCTAATTGTAATAACATCGACGTTTATTACATATTGGTATGTGTTAATAATAAATGTTAAAATTATTTTAAACGCCATTATATTGCTTACCCAGCCCAACTAAATTATTTAGTATTTAAATGTTAATAGTATAACAGCGATGTTTTATACGTTTATTACATATTGGTAGGTGTGAATAATAAATGTTTAAATTATTTTAAACGCCATCATAATACTTACCCAGCCCAACTTAATTTAATTAATTTGGTATTCAAATGTTAATTGTATAACAGCGACGTTTTATACGTTTATTACATATTGGTAGGTGTGAATAATAAATATTAAAATTGTTATAAGCGTAATCATAATACTTACCCAGACCAACTTAATGATTTAGTATTCAAGTGTTAATAGTATAACAGTGAAGTGACGTTTTATACTTTTATTACATTTTGATAAGTGTGAATAATAAATGTTTAAATTATTTTAAACACCATCATACTGCTTACCCAGTCCAACTAAATTATTTGAAATTAAAGTGTCAATTGTATAACCGTGACGTTTTGTATGTTTATTACGAATTGGTAGGTATGAATAAAAAAAAATGTTTAAATTATTTTAAACGCCATCATACTGCTTACCCAGCCCAACTAAATTATTTAGTATTAAAGTGTCAATTGTATAACAGTGACGTTTTATACGTTTATTACATATTGGTAGGTGTGAATAATAAATGCTTAAATTGTTTTAAACGCCATTATATTGCTTACCGAGCCAACTAAATTATTTAGTATTTAAATGTGAATTGTATAACAGCGACGTTTTATACGTTTATTACATATTGGTAGGTGTAAATAATAAATGTTTAAATTATTTTAAACGCCATCATACTGCTTACCCAGTCTAACTTAATTATTTAGTGTTCAAGTGTTAATTGTATAACAGTGACGTGTTTAAGAAGCTAAAGCTCCTGCCGACAGTCCCAATGATTGTTTTTTTTAAATATATTCACATTTCCTGATTTCAAAAGGAAAAAAACGTTTGACGTAAATGTACGTCTGTACGTTAATCGAATTTATTAGAAACAATTTTTAGCGTTACGTATATTTCGTTTGAACACTGACTGGCATGATTCTGTAAAATGTTATCATTGGTTCTTTAAAGATATTTTGGCTCTTACAGTTCGAAGTTTTGAAACGTAAATCTAAAAAAAAAGTTTTGAATTGAAGTTGTGTATGAGTCTGCACAAAACCGGAGACTAAAAAGTGAAACAATCATGGCGCCCAGCAACTCGCTGACGTGATAGTATCGAATTTCCAATATGTTTTCAAAATATGATTTTACGAGGGTTGTCCGTAAAATAAGGTTCCCAATAATTTTTCCAAATGAAAAAAACATGTTTATTTGCATTGGAATAGTACATTTTTGGAAAGTCTACACTTTTTTCTATATTTCTACATAATTGCCGTTGAGATCCGTGCATTTTTGCATACGGTGAACAATCTTTCGTACAATAATATTCGTAATTAAATTCAGTTTGAAAAAGCATTTTAAACTTACAATTACAATGAGAATAAGATAATAAACCCTGACCGCCTTGAGATTAATTTTGTCATCATTTTAATAATGTTTTTGAACATTTATTACGTTCCGTTTTTAAAATTGTTATTTCATGATATATATACACACACATATATATATATATATATATATATATACACATATATATATATATATATATATATATATATATATATATATATATATATATATATATATATATATATATATATATATATATATATATATATATATATATATATATATATATATATATATATATATATATATATATATATATATATATATATATATATATATATAGATTTGCCATTCCTTAAACATTGCCTCTTTATACATGTCATTTATTAGGATATGCCTCCCAGAGCGACAATTTGCCTCCGCTTCGAGTTTTGACCTCCACGGAGGCAAGAAATCAGGTTCACAGAACGCAAGAAATATTTGGGTTTAGAAAACTGTGTGTTGTCTTATAAGCGGCCATGTTGGAATGCATTAGATTCATTGCAAACTTTGAAAAAATATGAAATATTAAGTACTGTGTTGAAACGTTTCTAATATGTTGAAATGCGAGCTGAGTGACATATTAATACGATACTTTATTGTATATGAATGCGTCTTCAAATTCAATTTTTCCTGTGAAAAATGCAAAGTGAACTGCTTTCTCTAGGTTGAGGTTATGCCAATGTTGATAACCATAATGTATTTTGTTCATTTGTGTCTGGATTTTTCTATTACAAAAAGTAGTTCAATGAAGAATTGAGATGTAGAAACAAATACAAGTTTTGAAATATATTGACAAAATATTGTTAAGAACCAAAATTCTGTTGGATTGAAGAAAACAGGACTGGAAGAAGGTTAGTAAACCCATGAGTGTGTTACTATAATTTTAAGATTTCACATTATTTATAACTTAGAATATTAACAATTATTGTACATGACAAATAGTTGGAGGACCAACAATCACTTTTATAATAATTACTATATTAATAATAGTAAACTGAAACTAATGTATTAGTAATAAATTTTTACATATCACTAAGATATCAGTTTATTTTTAATATTAAAGTAGGCTACTTGGTTGTAACATTGGTAGATCTAGTAATATTTTGCAAATATCTAAATAATATGTCTATGTCTACTTACAGACCAAAGAAAACTTACAACTAAGCATTATAGTCTAAATATATTTTTTTCTTATACCTACTACTGTAATGGGGTGAGGTTAGTCTAAAGTAGGTTTTTGTGAAAATGAGAATATATTTACAGAAAAGTATAAAATATTCCTAAAGCTAACAGTTACAACTTATAAACTATATTAAGCTCTGTAAGGACATAACATACTTTCTTCTCTTATTTATATGATGGAGAAAAGATAAGTTATTTGTGTATTTAATATGCCTCAGGTGTAATATAATTACAATATTTTTATAAAAATTAAGTAGGCCTAATATTAACCCACACAACATTTATTAAGTAACGATTTTATACAATTTTTAACAGAAAAATTTTGCGACATTATTATTACATTTTTACATTACATTGAGCATGGAGGATTTACTTTGCAAATTAGTCAGTAATTAATTCAATGCAAATTTTTGAAGTAACAAGATGATAGGTTCTAACTAATTGTGAAGTTACAGTTGTTTTTAAGTCTAAAATATAGCAATATTTGTAGAATTCACAAGAATAATTTAATGTTGCTACCAGCATGTTATTGTTCAATATAAGCTAAAGGCAGTCAATTTTAAAACAAAATATAGTTTTTATATAAAATGATGATTACTTATTATATTAGGCCTAACTATTTTTAATTTCAAATCTATATTTCACACAAACCCATATTAGACTAGTTAGGTTCATTTTTGTCTTTCATTCATTTGCGCAAAAATGACATTTTGGATTTTTACATATAGGCCTATACATTTAATTAAATTAAGTGTTTTGGCAAAAGAACATTCAAAAGTCAGCTGAGGGATAAGTATTAAATACAAATTTATAAAAAGTTAATATGGTTTAAAATGGCTAATGAATAAACTAATCCCAGGCTTACGAAATTGAGGCTATGTCCTTCTTTCATAAAGAACTAGATAAACTTTAATGACTTCTACAAATTCAGTATAAAATCAAAGTTTGTAACAACACTATAGTTTTATTTAGTTTTGCTTTGACATTTTCTAGGCTAATAATAAATCTATTATATAGGTTACAATACGTATAAGTAAAATGTGTACATTAATATAAAAATTTAACAGTTTGGATTGTAATTACCTCTCGGGTATGTCTGACTTTTCGGAACTTTTGCAAAAATTATGATTTTACTATTTTTTTTCCTTTTATTATATGCTTTGTCATTTCATTGAGAGATATTAACCCATGGAAGATTAACTTTATTATGATAAATTATGATTTTTAGTGATTTGTTACAAATCTATATTCCGATGTCCATTTTTACTATATGCTGTGATACTACTAACAACAAAGATTAGTACGTTTAAGGAATATAAGTTATATACGTAATAAATGAGTTAACACCCAACAGCTAAGTTGAGTTAGGTTACCAAGTTCTTTTTTTAAGAAAAAAATTATATTCTTTTGATTAGTAATAACATGCGTGTTTCATTAAACACCCAACAGTGAGTCAAGTTAGGTTAAACACGCAACAGCTAAGTCGAGTTAGGTTATCAAGTTCTTTTTTAAAAATAATATGTATTCTTTTAATTATGAAAATACACTATAATTTTAACAGTTTGGATTGTAATTGGCTCTCGAGTATGTCTGACTTTTCAGAACTTTTGCAAAAATTGTGATTTTACTATTTTTTTGCTTTTATTATATGCTCTGTCATTTCGTTGAGAGATATTAACCCATGGAAGATTAACTTTATTATGATAAATTATGATTTTTAGTGATTTGTTACAAATCTATATTCCGACGTCCATTTTTACTATATGCTGTGATACTACTAACAACAAAGATTAGTATGTTTAAGGAATATAAGTTATATACGTAATAAATGAGTTAACACCCAACAGCTAAGCTGAGTTAGGTTACCAAGTTCTTTTTTTAAGAAAAAAATTATATTCTTTTGATTAGTAATAACATGCGTTTCATTAAACACCCAAAAGTGAGTCAAGTTAGGTTAAGCAACAGCTAAGTAGAGTTAGGTTATCAAGTTCTTTTAAAAAAAAAAAAAATGTATTCTTTTAATTATGAAAATACACTTATCGTTATTATGAAACAATTATCGGTTTTACCATTAAAAGCATGTTACCTACTTTCGAACAGTAGTCATTTTGAGGTTATGTTGGTAACTTTTATTGTAAATTCACTTTTTTGTAAATTCTACTTGTTTCTTTATTTTTATATTTTTGATAAATTAATATTGGTCCCAATAACTCAGTTTTACCATCTCTTGTTTATTGGATTGTTTGCTTGTTAATTAATTGAGGATTATTGTATTCCTTAACAGGTTCGGAATATTGTAAACCAGTTTTCCAGTATATTTTATAATTCCACAAGGAGAATACCACTTGATATAGTTCACAAGTAACTAGCATTAAGAAAATGTATATTAATTTTTGTTACATATACATATACACGTCCTACAATAATTAATAATGTTTGTTTACATGTTGCCTTTTAGTTTATTGCTGTAGGTAGCCTAATCAAAAATACAATTGGTAAATGAAAGACCACACAAAATTGGCCTTCATGAAATTATGACCATGTGATTGGAATACAAGTTTTTTTTTCAAAAATGTCAAGGCATTTGTATAAATTATCATTTGATGGACTATCATGATATTAGACTAGGCTATATAGAAAATATATTTTTCAGCGAGTTATTTTTTAAGAGAAATATATGTGTTGCAGGTTAAACTTGAGAAACCTTTCAACTACAAGTTTTAAATTACAGTAATCATCACCTAGCCAAAGATATTTTGGATTTGAACATTTTGATTTTATCAAATCGAATATGTGCCTATTTCATCAGTGAAAAGAATAAACAACTCAGTAAGTACAACTTTGTTCACCTCAGCCTTAAATAATATCAAGTTTAATAATTTTTATACTTACACAGTTAATCAGATTTCACTCTAGGTAAAACTTGTAGTAAAGTGTTAAGCGTATGTGTGTTTTAAGTTAAATCAAGAAAAAACACTTATAGCCTCTTGTATATATTTTGAAATCTGCATTAAATGTAGTGCTGTTCTCCTATTTTGTAGTTTTAAAGTTATATATTTTGTTGCTTGAAATTGAGGTGAATATTTATATTGTTGAGAAAAAAATTTTAGCATTACTAATTTATTTGATCAGCAGTTTTATTATAAAAATAGAACATTAGCTATCAGTTTGATACAAAAGTACAAATAGTTATCAGTCTATATACTACTGCAAAGTGTAACTATTTTAAGTTCGTAATTAAAATTAGAGGTAATAGCTTTGTATAGTTATAATATATATTTTTTCTAGGATCAGTCTTCAGTCATTGAGAAATTGGTTTGTCATGGACAACATGCAAATACTGGAAGCTTATAACAGAAGAAACTCCTGAACGTCTATTGATTGTGCTAAAATGATATATAAAATATTCTACTGATTGATTATATGAATGATATATATAAATACTGATTGTATGTTACAAATAAACCGTATGGGCTATTCTTAAGAAAGATGATTTTCCTTGTGCTTTTACATTCATAATTATACCAACATCCAGCCATAGCCTACACTAAAAAAAAAAAAAAAAAAACTAACAGGCCTAAACATTAGTCTTCTTAACATATCTTACAAACATTTTTAACAAAAAGTTTGAAGTATTTTTTTTTCTACAGAAAAGCTTATTTTATAATTATAAAGAAGTAATATTTTCATTTTTGTTTTGCATTTCTAAAATTTTTGGTTTTAAAAACTGGTAAAAGCAAGAAATAGCTGGAAAACTGGTTATTACAGTGCTTCAATCTTAAAGTTTTTATGACTAAAAGAAATAATTTTAGAAAAACTATAATAATGTAAAATAAAGTAACCTAATATATCTTACACAGTATTTATTAAACCCATTTATGCCCACTTTCATCCATTCGTATTGGGCTAGCAGCGACACATGTTGATTTTATAATTGTATGACACACTCTAACCTTACCAGATCCCTTCACCTTGGTAAAATACTTATGTACAGTTTTGTCTGATGAAAATAATGCTTAAAAATTAGGTATTTATAATGGATCACCACATATCATGATACCTCATACATATTGATCATACATATATCATCAAAAATCACACATATTGATGTATGATTATACTACATTTTTGTTGTATTTCATATTGTATGACAAAATTAAGTAATATAAACATGTGGTACATTTTTTTAATTTATGATTTTATGCAATTTTTAATGAACTTCATACATTAAGACGTTATATTATCATTTACATTGCATGCATGAACAATTTATTATGTGAACTTTTTAATAATAAACTGACCCAGACTCTTGAAAGTAGTCTGTAGTCAGTAAACTGGCATGAACTCCAAATATGATCACAGTGGGCAATAAAATAAGGTTAGTAAGCTTCACACATCCCCATAGTTCAGGTTTTTCAATTGTTTGATTATTTCTTCAATCGGGCAAAAAATTGATAAGGATTTTTATTGATATGCTTTAAAACATATACTTAAATGTAAGCCTAAATATTTATTTAAATATACATGAATTTAGCATTTTAGGATAAAAAATTGGTGGTGAACCATTTATTTTATATTAACCAAATACTATAGAATTATTTAAAGTATCAGTAAGTGAATACTATGAAATTTAGTGGCAGTAAATTTTGAAAAAAACTTTTTATTTGCAAACCTTTTAATTACATTTAAACCTTAGATATAGCTTAGGTTAACAGGGATTGCAGCTGCAGATATACCAGTAGGCCTACTTCAAAAGTCTCCATTAGTAGTAGATTATTCTTTTAGTTTGCTTTATTATGAAGTATCAAGGTTTTAAATTTTCGCTCCTGTACCCATACACGTCAGGACATTTGACATTAAAAATAAGATTTCTAATCTAATTAAAAATAAATAAAATTTCTGTTATATGTGGTTATTTACTATTCTATCGTCATATTTACTTTGAATTATCAATACTTGGGTTTTATGAGAACACAGTCTATGAAAACTAGGCAGTTTAAAATCATTTAAGATTACTATCTCCTGCAAAAGTGGAGTTTTCCCATTGAATTGTACTGCACCATTAACCACCTGCAAGGTGCATTTTCTGCACTTGTTTTTGTTTACAGGGTGGAAGACATTTACGACTTATGACAGTATTGCACTTTCACATGTTATTCTGTTTTGAGGATGTAATAACAATAGTACACACTTATTCATAAGTACTTAACACTGCTTTTGTTCTGGTTACAATCACACTATCTTAGGTACTTCATTAAAAGCAACAGTAAGTGATAAAAACCTTGTATCAATTCCAGGTACGTTATTGATTATATATATTTTTACCATACCATGTTACAAATTATAGTCATGAAACCATTCACAGCACCCTACAGATGTTAACCTAGGTGGTAATTGTAATATACTAACACACCAACCTTTCTGGCATTTTTCGAACAAAGTAGCTTGCGTAAATATATGTATTAAATAAGTTTAAGTAGCAATAGTGGTCACTAGACAGCATGTTTATTGCTACAGTAAATAATTTAGATATAAAAAAATTATATCAAGGCAGGCATATTATAATTTTTTATGGGTTATGCTAATCCAAAACGGCATACTGCAGCTGTTAGGTTAGATTAGATTTCATATCGAAATGGTGCTAGACTATAATATTTCTGCTTCTTCTTTGTTGTTCATTACTCTTTTAACCATTTTCCAAGGGAATCATGACCTCGTGTAACTTTTTCGAGCAGGCTATTATGAGTTGTACTGCCTATCGCACCAAGGTTAAATGACATCGAAAACAAAAAAGACAGCAATATTTCTTTCCTATGTTTGTTGGTTTTATTTTTTTATTAGCACAACATCAAAATTCTATATAAAAACACTTGAGGTGATATTTTGGTACTTAGATTAAAAACTTGATGAGCAAATCGAAATCAATATTTAATACTTGTCCGTTAAATTTTTCTCATACTTAGCTTATGATAAAACTTGAACTTAGTTGTTTAAATTTGTATTACCAAAGACATTAAAATTTTTAATGTATATTTGTACCTTTTATATATAGCACCTGTATGTATTTGGCTATGTAGGCTAATCACAATAGGCTATATTATGATTTTATAGCTAAATAGCTTACAGAACTAAAATTTGGCCCAAAATATTTTAATCATATTTTTTGTATTATTATTATGCAAATCAGTTTATTAAAAATCAATTCCCAAGACCAAATGAAAAACATTTTATTGTTTTGGAAGTACAGTACTTCCCTCTAAAGTACAAAATTTAAGTAGCCTAAAAAGTGGCATGCGTGAAAATAAACTTTAGGCAAAACTTAGATCTACAGTCAAATTAGTGATTTAATACATATGTATATGTATTACTTTTATATAAAAGTAGAAGTGAAAGAAAAGGTAGGTTTTGTAATATCAACTACAACTCTAACCTGTTTGAACTGTCAAACCAAAATTATGAAAAAGTACAAGAGCCACAAGTTTCGCCATATCTAATGAATACAACAATAAATCTCAAAGAAAGAACAATTTAATTGGTTTTATGTGTAGAGAAATAGAACTTTATAGTTTCGGTATATTTGTAGGTGATAAAACTTTAGAAACATAAAACATAACCTCAACTATATACATATACAGGACTTCAGTAGTGTTCAGTTTGGTAAAAGGTTTAGACTGGAGGCAAGGTCTAATGGTATATATCTGCAAAGTTAGACATCAATTATATTTAACGACATCCGGAGGCAACAATCTATGTTTGACAAACAAATGTTTTATGCTAACCTTACATCTTGCCACCGGGAGGCAATATTTCATTAATTACATAACAAAAATTGTATTATACATTAGAGCATATTGGAATAAATGTCTTGAATCTGTTATTTTGAACATATACTCAAATGGGATGACACATATATCTTTACAATTAGCTGAGATATAAGGCTGTGAATGTGGAGGTAATATCTAAGGATTACGGACATGGAGGCATATTCTAATGAATGATATATATATATATATATATATATATATATATATATATATATATATTATTATTAGTGATTGTTCCGGTATTTTTCGTCGTTTTTTGCCTAGAAAACGATACGATGCACTTCGATTTTTATGCTAAGATTAAATCAAATCATACAAAATCATACGGAAACACACACACGCACGTATGAGCACGCACACACACGCATGCATGCGCACACGCGCACACACACACACACCACATATACACACACGCACGCACACACACACGCATACACTAAACATAAACACACGCACACACAACACATAAACACACACATACACACACACACCATATACGCACACACGCGCACGCATAAACACGCACGCGCAGGCACACACCCCACATACACACACACACGCAAGCATAAACACACACGCGCGCACACGCACGCACACACACACGCGCGCGCGCTCGCATGAGCACGCACACACACGCAAACATTCCACATAAACACACGCACATGAACACGCACACGCTCGCACACACAACACATAAACACACACACGCACACACGCGCACACACACACACACACACACACACACACACACACACACACCATGCACACACGCGCACGCATAAACACGCACGCGCAGGCACACACCCCACATACACACACACACGCGCGCAAGCATAAACACGCACGCGCGCACACGCGCACACACTCGCGCGCGCACACGCACGCACGCGCACATACATACACACACATTCTATACAGATATATTTAATTTTTAACGACCAATCAGTAATTGATCTAGATATCAGTGTGTAAGATGACTTTTAGATCGTGGGGTCAGTATCTTATCACAGTAGCTGTTCTAATAATTTCCCAATGAAAATTCGCTAAAAATGAACACAAAGTGACACAGATAACAATGTAATGTACGTAATCTACGTTCAATTGGAACCAGTTGTGAAACAACATTTACTAACTGTAATCGTAGAATACGAAGTTTAAGGTCAAGTTAATAAATCTGCCGTTGGCTAATAGTTACATGAAGCCTTGTTGTTGTACAGTCTGTATAAATATTCCTGCGGTCCCGTGTTGTACTTTCCTGGTTGATTTATTCAGCGATAAATAACGTAAACAAGGAATATTGCCAACAACAAAGCGAGCACATGCCTCACGATGACACTGAGTGATGTCTTCGCTCTACTTCGTTACGTGGATGACAAGCTGTCAGCACCTTGTGTAATGTGATACAACAGAGTTACTGCACTTATATTAGGCTCTTCTGCTGAATATTTGGTGTTCTGGGTGGCCTCATCGTATATAGGCTGTATGGGAATATTTACTGTCATTCTGTGTGTTGTGTGTTGTGTGTGTGTGTGTGTGTGTGTGTGTGTGTGTGTGTGTGTGTGTGTGTGTTGTGTGTGTGTGTGTGTGTGTGTATGTATGTGCGTTTGTGTGTGTGTGTGTGTGTGTGTGCGCGCGCGCGCGCGTGCGTGTCTGTTTTTATGTGTGTTTGTGTGTGTATGTGTGTGTGTGTATGTTTGTGCGTGTGTGTGTGTGAGAGAGAGTGAGTCAATGTTTTGTGTGTATGTGTGTGTTTGTGTGTGTATATTTGTGTATATATGTTTGTGTGTGTATGGTTTGTATGTATGTATGTATGTGTGTGTATATTTGTAAGTGTGTTTACGCGTGTGTTTATGTGTGTGTGTGTGTGTGTGTGTGTGTGTGTGTGTGTGTGTGTGTGTGTGTTCGTGTGTGATTGTTTGTGTTTGTTCTTACAAAGAAAAATTCGTCAAACAATTATTCCATTAATTTAAAAAAAAATTAATACTTATCTGTTTCTAAAAACTGTTGATTGAAAAATGGATTTTATTTACCAAATAGCACAATTTCTTTTCTTAACCACTCTTACGACGGGAGGTAATCAAATGCGGAGAGGAGCGGACTGAAAATAAACGGCACAGTTGGGTCAGTTTAAAGTTCGCGTTTGTGTTATTCAAATCCGAATATTTAGGCCTATTGTAACGTATTCTAGTAGTCTACTGTTTAAGAACCGTAACCTTGAAAACGAGTAATAATAAATTTGGCGCCGTAGTGAGGGAAGCGGTGTTAGCTTCAAAACCGAACCTAGACAGATTGGAAGCTACGCTAAGCTAAGACTCCGCTCCGCATATGGTGGCCACGCTGCCTAAATTTCAAGTAGATCTTTTGAAGAGTTAAAATATCTTTTGTCCGTATTTGTAACGCCAAAAAATCAAAATAGGTTCGACTGATTTGAAGGTAGTGTCAAACACAATCGAAATTGATTAAGTTCACAAAATTTATACAAACACACAGACGGACAAACATTGAAGTGAAAATACTTATGTGGACATATGAAACTTAAAAATAAATTTATTTATAATTCATAACAAATTAATAAGGCCTATATACTGAAAGGTTAAACGAGAACAATTAATTCGTACTATTTTATTACTAATTGTTTAGTTATAACGCCAGTGATTTTTATTATTGCTGTAACCCTTGCATTTAATTGGACAATTAATTAACTATAACGTCTTGTTTGAAGGTAGTCAAGTTTTAATTGATATTTTTAATTACTGAACCTTAAAACTGTGGCAGAAAAAATACTGCGCCCTTTAGTGTTTTGCGTTTTTATTACCTTTTTATTGTCTTTTGATTGCCATTTATGACAATAAAGTAGAAAGATTTACTATATTTTATTAAGATGTACTAAATGCTGTAAAAACTTCACTTTGAATTAATTACGGAAGATTTGAATTTTGGAATGCCGAACATAAAATAAACTAGAAATTTTTCTTTTGGAGAATTTTCATTGGAAAATTGGATGGAAAAACTGGAGAATTTTTGTTGGAAAATTAGATTGAAAAACTGGAAAAGGTTTCTTGTGGAGAATTTTCATTGGTAAATTAGATGATAAAACTGGAAAATTTTTGTTTTGGAGAATTTGTATGAGAAAATTAGATGGAAAAACCGGACAATTTTTCTTTGGAGAATTTCTATTGGAAAATTAGTTGGAAAACTGGAAAATTTTTCTTGTAGAGAATTTTCATTAGAAAATTAGATGGAAAAACAAAAAAAATTTCCTTTGGCTAATTTTTATTGGAAAATTAGATGGAAATTGGAAAATTATTTTAGAGAATTTTTATTGGAAAATTATATGGAAAAAGTGGAAAATATTTCTTGTGGAGAATTTTCATTAAAAAATTAGATGGAAACCTTGGAAAATTTGTCTTTTCGAGAATTTTCATTGGAAAATTAGATGAAAATAACTAGACAATTTCTCTTTTGGAGAATTTTCATTGGAAAATTAGATGGAAAAAACTGGAAAATTTTCTTTTGAAGAATTTTTATTGGAAAATTAGATGGAAAAACTGAAAAATGTTTCTTGTGGAGAATTTTCATTGGAAAATTAGATGGAAAAACTGGACAATTTTTCTTTTAGGGAATTTTCATTGGAAAATTAGATGAAAAAACTGGAAAATTATACGGTCTTAGTGTTAAAACCAAGACTTGAGGACATTGAACTGAACGCCGATCAGTTTTTGAAAGATCGATAAAAAGGTGAAATATATCACTTTTTTCTAGATACTGACAATAAAAACGGAAACATTTCATTAAAGTCGCTAAAATATGGGAAGACTTTAAGAAATTAAACAGGCCAAATAGCTCCGTGTGTACTTGAATAGTATATGTATTCGGCCTTGAATGAATTTCACAAATTTCCACTCTCTGTATTATAGATCTTACAGTAAAGGATGCTGCGGAAGATCTATTTCCAATGGAAATACTCTAATAACAATGCGGCTTGGTACGGTTCAGAGAGCAATAAATTACAATGCCGAAACAATTAAAGATATTACTTTAGCGGTTGAACCAATTAACTGTCAAGTGGATTATGTAAGCAGGGACGTTTCACGGGAATTCCAAATTCGCGTCTCGGCAATAGATTAAAGTCCCCCCCTCGGACTGGCGCAGTGATTTTCAATTTATAAATACGCTTAGGACAAAGAGCTGAACTCCTTGCATACAGGGTGATCCTTGTATGGATTGCTGAGACAGGAGTTGGTTAAGCGAGTCTAAATAAAGAGGTCCTGTAAATATTATTTCAGGAAACATTTCTTTCACTAGCTCTTGCCATTTTTGTTTTTTGACATTTTCTATTTTCTTTTCTAGAACGACTTAATATCTGTAGGGTTTTTGAATTTTGATTGGAGCAAACATCTAAGTTAAATACAGACTTCGTTTTTGAAGTAAGAGCCGATACTGACTACTAAACAAATGTTTGACGTTTTTTTTCAAAATAATATTTATTTAAACAAATATTTTATTATATCTTAAGTTACCAATTTTGGTTCGATTTGATTTGTACTCGTGGTGGGGCAGGAAACACCAAACTGTTAAAAAAAACTGCTTTTCTATAAACGACAAACAAACTGCTTTTTCAAACGGAAACAAGCAATTTGATTTGGACTGATTTATGATTTGTTATACAAGGAACGGACTGTACTATTCGAACGTTGCCGCAAGCGCTAAAACTGTTTTCCTGCTAACTGCTTTTCTTCTACCTGCTTTTAAGCTTTTTCCCTTTATTCCAAAGTTGCTTGTTGCTTGTAGTAAAGTAAGAACTGTTTGGTCAATGTCAACGTTTATCTCTATTTAGTTGCGAGTTGTAGTAACAACCTTTCACATTTTGTAGATACAGAGCCTAATTTTATTTAAACATATTTTTTATACTTATTATCAATCATCAATATTTTTTAATCAACTAAAAATATTCTAAATTGTTTAATTTGGTAAATATGCAAAGGACTATTTAATTTTTAAGTAAAAAAAAAAGAAATTCATTGCATTTTGTAAATATAAAATGGCATACATAATTATTACGTTTTGAGAATGTAATTTAATTATTACTACACTTATAAGGATTATTTTTATGCTTTCTAAATGCTTTACACCAAAAAACAGTTAAGGACATGGTGGTAATGGGAATGAAAAAGTATTCTTAGAAAACTGAACGTATGTGCTTTATGTTTTAGCTGCTAATACAACTTTGAGTTTCAGTTTTCTAAACATGTTTTTTCCAACTGTTTTAAAAAGCAGTTTTTTCCTCAACAAACAGTTTGTTGACGTTTTGTAAAAATAGCAGAAATGCCCAACTCTAATTTGTACTAGGCACAACGTAGCTTGAACAAGTTCGTTGCCTAACAAAAATAGTTCAACGGTTTCAAATGTTAATTTTTGTTTTATACTTTTTGTTACACCTGTATTTATCCTTGCAATCGGCGTTAATAATTGCAAAAAATAGTATTTTGAATATTAAAAATCCGTTTAAAATAAAAAATTGATTTTGACAGTTTTAAGGTTCCGTTTTTATAATTTCAAATTATTTTCATTGTTTTAAACATAAAAATTTAATAAGATGTAAGATAGAAAAAATATTTTTTGCAAACATTGGGAAAAACGTTTCCGAGAGAATATCTGGCGCAAGGGAGCTAGTTTTGCCAAAAAAAATAAACTGCCTGTTTTATGAAGTTATCACAATTTGTTCGGATAAGATTTTCACAAGATTTCCACTCAACAGGATTACAGTAAATTTTATTGAGGGGTGTTTTCGGGGTTCATTCGCTATGCATGAGAACGCACAGCCTTGTCTGTTGAATCGGTGTTTATTGTTCAACACTGTTTTCCGCTCCAAATCCGACAATTTCTGGAAAACGTTTTTTTCCATTCTCCTTGTTGTATTTTACTAAGAGTAGACGAGCCTGACTGCGGTGCTCACTTCAATCAATGTCGCGAAAAAACAATAGTTTTCAATTATTTGTTACATTAAATCATTTTAAACGAGCAATTTAATTGTTTGTAATTTTTCTCGAAAAATTCTCTAAAGATTGTCATGAAATTTTGACGTTAGGTGTTTTCGTTGGTAATTATAATATTTCCGGAAAAGTAATGTTTCTGCTTGTATTTTTTTCCACATTGGGAAGAATTATCCTGAGACTTCGACATTAGAAGTTTTCTAGTCAGATATATTCATTATGAAAATTTTGTTTCAGATAAAATAAATTTTCTTGCTTTTCCAAACTTTATTTCCCTATTAGTCGCTTTTCCGAAATGGTTCGAGAGAATTTTTGAAACTTCGCCAATTATGATTTTAATACGAAAAATTCATTTTTCAGAGCTTTATTTCAGAGAAAAATAATTTTCTTACTTTTCCAAGCTACATTTTCCTATTAGTCGCTTTTCCAAAAAAGTTCGAGAGAATCTTGAAACTTCATATTTTGGGTTTTTCAATACGAAAAATTTATTGACCAAAGTCATATTTCAAATTAAAGTAAATTTTCTTACTTTTCCAAGCTACATTTCCTTAGTAGTCATTTTTCCAAAATGGTTCGAGAGATTTTATTGAAAGTTTGCCATTGGAGTTTTTCAATACGAGAAATTCATTGACCAATGTCTTATTTCAGGGAAAATCTATTTTGTTACTTTTCCAAGGTATTCCCTATTTGTGGTTTTTTCCCAAAGCTGTATGACAGATTTTCTTGACACTTGAATTGGTGGTTTTTTTAGTACGAGAAATTCACCGGTCGATTCCGGGAAATTCGTAATTTTACTTTTTTGTGATATTACTTATCGAAATTCCGAAACTGAGCACAACTTTGGCTCCCGGCGTTATTAACTTTTAAATCATTTACACTTTTCGAAAACAAGGGTAACAAAACCTCGTTACGCTTTATTGAGTTGCATTTAACGCAAAAACGTTCTTACGGTTTTCGTGCGACATTGTGGTGTGTGTATATGTGTGCGCGCGCGCGCGTGCGTGTGTACCGTCGCTTTTTACTTTTATACTGGAATCCTTTCACGGAATAATCCAGTTACCTTGGTTCGGGACGTCGAACGTGAAATTAAGTTACGGGCTTAATGGAAACAACGGAGAAAGTTAGTGCCGACAGTTCTGTCAATAGGCTTTGCTGATGACATTTTAAAATCTACAAAATCTTTCGTAATTCGATCACTTTAATACGCTGAATAAAGCATTTAACAGCTGCAACTAGGTATTCCATTAATCTGTATGTTAAGTGTATAAATCGAAATTGTGTGTGTGTGTGTGTGTGTGTGTGTGTGTGTGTGTGTGTGTGTGTGTGTGTGTGTGTGTGTGTGTGTTGTGTGTGTGTGTGTGTGTGTGTGTGTGTGTGTGTGTGTGTGTGTGTGTGTGTGTGTGTGTATGTGTGTGTGTGTGTGTGTGTGTGTGTTGTGTGTGTGTGTGTTGTGTGTGTCTGTGTGAAAAAAGGGTATAAAACCTCGTTACTCCTTATAGAGTTGCATTTAATTCTAGAAAATGAATGCTGTGTTTTTATATATTTATTTTATTTATTTGTACTGGAATTTATTTGAACTTGTTTTCATTCTTGTAAATTACAATTTTACGAAGAAAAATGAACAGGATACCGATATTAACATGTGGTTTGCCTGACAGCTCGGATGATGGATATTTTGCTTCTCTGTAACCCGAAAGTGACAGAGATGAAGATCGTTTGGATGATAACTAAGAAGAGTCCATGGATCATGACACGGAGTCAGACAAAAAAACAGGAAAACCAAAGTACGGTGTGCGCGTTGTGCAGTGCCGATGTGCGGGAACACACAACAATATGCACACCCAAGCTGTCATGGTGAACAAGAAAAGAGTGAAAGTGATGATTTTGAATATTAAATTATGTTTCTACAAAAACAAATCTGATTTGTTTTGTTTCTATTCGTTTTGTATGTAGCGAATGTTCTAATCCTATAATACTTTAATAAAAATGAAATTATAATTTTTCATTTATAACAAATTAGTTAAAACAACAAATTTAATTTATATAAGTTTTTTTTTAATTTTAAAACAAAAATCACATTGAGGCTATTATCGCCTCCCTAAATGTAAGTGTGAGTGTAAAGTGTTAAAGGCATAAGTGTAATGTTGTAGGTTTAAGTGTTTGTTAGACTCTGGTACCGCGAGGGACGGCTAAATCCTCTCAATAGGTGTAGCTATTCTATTTAGTTCTGCGGGGATATTTATATAAGGGATATGAAGTATTATTATTGTTTTTTCAGCCCAAAGTAACATAAGGGTATTTTCACTGAGGGTGAGCAGCGTGCTCACTCGAGTGCTGCAGCTTGAGTTTCAGTTATGCGTGCTGTCACGGAGTTCTAGAACCCATGTTCTGCGTCTAACGTAAGTTATTACACCTGATTGTTACCATGATTACCGTTCCATAACTCATTTCCCAATAAAAAGTACACAGTTTTCCTTACACCCGATTCTAAATTAAATAACACGTTACATTAACTATGTTTGTTAGACAATTAAAACGAATGAATTACATTCCGCAAAGTGCGCGGGAATTTAATTATAAAATGTTGGTATACCTGTACTTGTGTAAGCGACACATACAGCTGGATCTACGAGATAGTTGCGTAAACTTAACTGGCAAAGTTTATTTAACCTATATTAAGACAGCCATAAGTACTTGCAAAGCAGGTTAGGCAAACACTATACCGGATTAGACGGGAAATACAGTAAAGCTGATGTTAGTACAATTTACTAGTTTATGGTTTACTTATAGAGCGCGCTACATGTATTCAAGATTGCAAGACTGTAAATTGCAATGTATAAATTCAATTGGGATTAATACAGGGGGAAAGTTGTAAATGAAACAATGACAAATAAGTATACTGTAAATTTAGAATAAATAATTGTATTATAGCTACAAACATATCTCTCTCTCTCTCTCTATCGCGCGCTCTCTCTCTCCCGTTCTCTCTCTCCTCTCTCTCTCCCCCTCTCTCTGTCTACTATCTGTCTGTCTCTCTCTGCCTCAGAAGTGATGGTAGCCAGTTTCTTACACTTTACTATAAAGTTGATTTAGGATGAAATATTTATAAATTATTATTTTCAATTTAAATTGTGTTTTGAAAGTAAGAGAGCCGAAGTTTGACTGGCCTAATATTTATTTTCTTATTGAAAATTGTATTTGAAAATTTAATTCATGCAGATCTTAATACGCGTTACGATCGTGGAGTCAGTGTTCCAAAACAGTGTAAACAAATTGTGATTGTTGTTTTAAGAAGTCGATTAACCACAAATTTAAGGAAAGATTTAATAGATTTTTTGGGCGACACACTTATCCCAGCAAATAAAATGGTCGAGTTACTTCAATGCCGGGTTTTATTTTTATTGAATAGAAATTGCAAAACATTAAAGTTATTCTACAAGAGTCGGGCAGTCAGCTGAAGTGAGCAGCTGATGGACTCAGCGTGATTACAGTAATTCTTGCTTATACCGCTCTCATCGCTCATGTACTCAGGACACACACACACACACATACACACACACTACAATAAATCGTTTCACTAACTCTAAAGTGTGTAAAGTGTAAACTGACTCATGCTGGTGGAGTAAATACTTATATGATCGTATCCTACGGTAATTGTAGACCTTATAGTGTACCATACAATTATCTTTTTGTAAGCACGAGTGTGTGTGTGTGTGTGTGGGGTGTCCCCTCCCTCCCTTCCGCTCTCTCTCTCTCTACACACTCTCTCTCTATATATATAATTTTTATTCAAGTATGGAACGGTGTATGTTCATTTTATTGTACTCAGTCAAGGTCGTACTGTAACTGCCGCTTTATAACTTAGCTTTCAATGGAAAACGGAAAAAAATATAGTTTCGATATGTCAAAATATAAAACTACGGAATTCTTTTTCTGTCTTGAGGACTTTTTCCTGTTCTTCTCAAAATTTCCCCGTTCTCTCGAGTTTTGTTTCTCTGCTTGAGAGGTACTATTCAACTTCCATACTATCGTTTAGCTTGTATGTCCATTTAGAGATCTCGTTTTGTTCGAAATACTGAATTGATAACGTCGATTCAGAGTTGTACAGACCGGAAACCAAGGTGACTAGGAAGTGGTTGAACCTTTAATCCTCCAAGAGAGTGCAGTGCAGTACTTCGGCTTTTCTGATTTGTGTTAATTAATACACATCCCTAACGACGGCATAACGTCGATTGCGAAGCCACAAAGTGGTGAATAAGCGATGCTGTAACTATTGGCCAACCAAGTGCAACCGTCGCTTGCAACGGAAACGTTATAACTTATGAACTTATGTATTCAATTATCTCCCCAACTGATCTGCTTTGATAGTTATTGACAGTAAAGATTAGAATCGATTAGTCAGATTTTTGTCAAAATTTGGTCATAACTGGCAAAAAATTTAAACAATTTCAATATCACAACGTGCTTGAACAGCATTGTTGTGGAGTAAAAATTTAAAAATTTTGTACCTTTAAATTAGATAGTAGAAAAACTGGATGAAAATCGGGTTTTCCGGTACAATTATTAAAATATAAAATTGACGTTTGAAAATATATTAACCGAATTGAAATGAATTTTTAGACAAAAAGTTAATTCGGTGTATCTGAAATTTCTGCACAATTATAACGTAGTAAACTCAGGTTTCTTTCGCCAAGCCAGATTAGGGCTTTACAACGTGTATCCAAATTGCCTACTCTGCGCCTGAGTAAGTTAGATTTAAGCACGGTAAATAGAATACACGGTAGGGGCCACGGTGGGTATGCGCAATAGACTACCGCGCGCGTGACGTCACTGGATCAAACTCTTCATTGCTACTGTATGTAGTTTCCCGAATTTAAAACAATTCGATGTTCTAAATGTAGTTGGAGATTCGGTGTGTTTATTTAATCTGTAGGTGTTGTGTTTTAAATAAAAGGTGTCAACAACAATACTGCACCATAATTTTGTTTTGTGTTCGAAGTTTAATAAATATAAGAAAAAATTTAAGTATGTTTTGAATCCAAAAAAATATATAATGTATTTTGTTTAGTATTGTATAATTGTGCATGCATAACAATGCCTGGTTGCGCTATTGCCGATTGCTATAGTAATGAGCCGCCTCGGTGGTCTAGTGGATAGCGTACTAGGCTTTCACCCCGAGGATCCGGGTTCGATTCCTGGCGAGGGCTTGGCATTTTCATACGCTATAAATCATCCCACCGTCTGCATTAGCCCAAGTGTGCACAATAGTCGGACGTTAAACACCAAAAAAAAAAAAAAAAAAAAAAAAAAATGCTATAGTAATGATAAGAATTGTAAAGGGAAATGAATTACATTTCATAGAATTACTAAAGTGAAGGCCTGAGAAAAGCGTGGGTTCATGCGTGTAAATGAGCAGATCATTTTAATTTTGATAATGTTAAAGTCTGTTCACTTCATTTTAATGACGATGATTTCGAAATGGATTTTAAATCCTAATTATTAAATACAACGCCTATGAAATCCGGTGCCATTCCACGTTTTAACATTTCCACCGTTGAAAATAAATGTGTTGATTCTGAACGAGCGACAAGGATTAAAAAACGTGAAAAACAAGGAACATTAAAAAAACTTATTGACAAGTCCGGTGGAAATCTACAAGAAAAATCACCAGTAAACTGAAATGACGTAGGTGCGATTTTAACGTAAATTCCTATTATGTGTAAAAATATATACAAAAAAGGACCTAAAGGGGGCATAAAAGCCTGTACATAGGTTGGTCCTTTGTAATTTAATTTATTGCTATTTTTTTATTCCAGATGTATGTTTTCACAGTCAACCAAATTATTATCAAGGAACTTCCTCATATACGTAATTCATAGCGTGATGTGCTTTTAACTTTCAAATAAAAAATAACTGTTGAATTTTTCAAGCTATGGACATATAATTTACGTTAATATTATGTAATATTGTATAAAACGTTTCCGTTTTGACAATGAGCGAATTCAGTAAGTAAAGTAATTAATAGCGTTAATAATGTTATACGAAAGGAATTATATTGTAATTACTATAATATAGTTATTAAAACTAACATTATAAACTGTTTTCTTCTAAACACTATGTTTGAG
>CM040189.1:108236852-108276852 GCA_022606455.1 Callitettix versicolor | reverse complement strand
ATTATAAATAAAATTAAAAGATATGAGTATTTTAAGACTAAACTTTGCTAATGTAATTGAAATCATTGCAGACAGAAACTGTGTATTTATAGGTTGCTAATGTGCACGCAGCTGTCTCGCTTTGCTTATTGGAAACGCAATTCGAATAGTACGTTTATCTATCTTGCACTAGTTTTGAAACTTTGATTTCACCCTCGTAAACAGCATTAAAACCTTCGTGTAGTAGAAATTTAAAAAATTCAATTTTTTGTTATTGTTTTAAGGCGAAAAGCACAGAGGCTATTATCGCCTCCCTAAATGTGAGTATAAAGTGTTAAAGTCGTAAGTGTAGTGTTGTATATGTAAAAGTGTGTTAGACTCGGGTACCTCGAGGGACGTCTAAATCCTCTCAATAGGTGCAGCTAGTCTGCACCCTCCTGCGGGGTAAAAAATTTAAAATACATTGAAAATACGAAAACAAACCCTGACCGCCTTTAAACAAAATTGTATAATTCCAAAGGATTTTGGTTATTAGAAATGCTAATTTATGAAGTTTTTAACGCTGATTACGATGACGAAATAATTTTTTTTCAAAAAACTAACACGAAAATGTAATGAATTTGTATAGATTCGAAATGACAGACATTTTGAAACAGTTGAATGCGTTTTCCTGGTTAGCGAGCCAGTTCAAACTATAACTAGACAAGATTTATCGGTCAAGTTTGAATCAAATCGAATAAACATTGCAAATGTTATCGTGTTTCCCCCTCCCTTCACGGAGAAGTGGAAGCAAGTTAATCACGTAAAAGTCGGTGTAGGGCCTACGTCCTTTCGAAATACTTGTTTCTGGAAGAATCGTTGTTCCGATGTTTTGCCCAAAACTGTATCTGGGTTCTTCGAGGTTGTTCTCGCCCCATGGCTGCAGAAGACGACAGTTCGATTTCAGGCATGGAACGAGTAGAACCTCGTAATATGCTAAATACTATTTTGGTGAAACGTCAAAACAATTTTTCTTATAGAAGCAATTGTGTCGAACAGATATACACTGGTTTTGCATATATATATATATATATATATATATATATATATATATATATATATATCACGCAGGGGTGCAGACTAGCTGCACCTATTGAGAGGGTTTAGACGTCCCTCACCGTACCCGAGTCTAACACACACTTACACTTACAACACTACACTTACGACTTTAACACTTTACACTTACAGTTACATTTAGGGAGGCGATAATAGTCTCAATGTGCTTTTCGCCTTAAAATACAAATATTAATATATATATATATATATATATATATATATATATATATATATATATATATATATATATAATTCTAACTACCCCTTGAAAGGAGATCTCGAAATCATGGATCGGCGTCCCTTTCAGGGTGCCGGGTCTGGGTTACCATGATGGCCACTGAAATAGCTTCAATAGAAACTCCCTAATAAAATGAAATAAAATAGTATATTCTACAGTTTAATGCTTGAACTAGGGCAGCATTAGTGTCGTAAAGTTCACGATTAAATTTATTGGCATTATCATGGTGGCCCAGTTACATACAAGTTGCACACGACAACTAGCGCTCTCAAGTGACTAACAACTGTAATTAACTTTGAAGTAAACAACAGGTCGTTGTGACAAAATGACTGGGACACTTTGCTTTAAACGTGCCTCAGCGGAAATAATTTTGGAATCTTCTGAGCACTAAGACGGGCCTAAGTCTTGGCTCGTTAGTTAAAATATGTTAAACGTTTTAATTAAAGTAATCGATTTATAAAAAAGAGATAACAGTCTTTTATATATATATATATATATATATATATATATATATATATATATATATATATATATATATATATATTGTTAAATATATTGTGTATATAATTTGTGTAGAAGCCGCCTCGGTGGCCTAGTTGATAGCGTACCGTGGCTTTCACCCCTAGGAACCGGGTTCGATTCCCGGCCAGGGCTTGGCATTTTCATACGCTATAAATCATTCCATCGTCTGCATTAGCCCAATTGTTCACAATAGTCGGACGTTAAACACAAAAAAATATAATTTTTGTATGCAATCCGTAATCCAAGTACCCTCAATCTTAAAATGTACTTATCTCGAAAAATCCAAAAATGTTAAGCCTACAAATTTGAAATTTGACACGTATATTTTTGTCTCGATTTTTAGGCGCCTGGTTGGAAAAGGCTTTTAAAATATTTCACGCCTAAAAGTAAAAAACGTTATATGTATATATATATATATATATATATATATATATATATATATATATATATATATGTATATATATATATATAACTGACAGTGAATCAAAGATTCTATTTTAACTGGACCGTGCACCATTTGGTTTGTGTTCTTTATCACGCAGTTTTAATAAAACGCATTGACCGATTGTTTTGAAATTTTGTAAGAAGTTATCTCGTATTAAGCCTGAATGATATACGTACAAGATTTGTCCCATTCATTACCGTTTCATTATGGCGGCCTCTGTTTTAACTATAACGAGTATACTCGGTTTTGGCAAAATGCATTGAGCGATTGCTTTGAAATTTGGTATATCGTAAAAACCCCGAACAACATGTGCGTGAGATTTTTTTCAATTCACTTTCTTTTCAAAATGGCGGCTTCCGGTTCAACGATGACTATTGTAGTTGTTTATTTCCTGTAATACTATTCGAACAGCGAAATCTATTATAATTTTTATTGCTTCGCAAAGAAAAAGCGAAAAACGTGCAACGAAGGTGGTCGGTAATGGTTTTTTTTAAACATAACGGTTACTGGTTAAATTAGCGGAAATGGTTAATAGCACTTCAAAGTGCCTGTCGTATACTGGTGGTCTGCCACTTGATTAAGAATATAGGCTACTGCGAGATCAACTGTTCTTTGACCCTACAGAGATATCTGTGTGTAGGATAAGAATGTAAAACATAGTAATTTTTTTTTTTATGTTATATTAATTACAACTGAGGCGTTCCCCTTCTAGTAATTTTTCTTTATCATTGTTGTGTTCACTGTGTGCTGGGGTGCAGTCCGACGGCTGGTCCCAATGTGTTTACAGCCTGGAGAGGTCAATTTGGCTTGGTCCTCTTCAGCCTTCTTGTGATGTTGTCACTGCGGCATAGTTGGACAATCTCTGTATTATTATGCTGTTCTAACCTGCAATAATGCTTAACCGAGAGCTTTTTAATGACTTCCTGAACAGATTCAACACCTAGGTCTTTATGTATGTTTTCATTTCTCACATACCAAGGGGCGTTGACAATCGTTCTCAGTACTTTATTTTGAAAAACTTGAATAATTTTACTATTGCTTTTTCTTGTACATCCCCAGAGTGGTGCACCATAGGTCCATATTGGTCTTAGAACTTGCTTGTATAGCAGTATCTTATTGTCTATCGAAAGTTCTGAATTTCTTCCAATAAGCCAAAACATTTTATAGAATTTGAGCTGTAGCTCCTCTTTTTTCTTTTTTACATGTACTTTCCATCGGAGCTTTGCATCGAGTGTCATTCCTAGATATTTAGCACTGTTTGCATATGTTATACTCCTTTCGTTTAATATTATTGGTAATGGTTCATATTTTCTATTCGTAAAATTAATGTGTACAGTTTTTGCTTCATTAAGCAAAAATGCTCTCCATTTTTTTGTCCATTGACTTACTGCGTTGGTGGCATTCTGTAATTTCTCTGTGACTTCTAAAATATTTTCCCCAATTGTTAAAATTGCTGTGTCATCTGCAAACGTTGCTACTGTGGAGTTCCCAGTAACTGGTATGTCTCTAGTGTACAGAAGGTACAGTACAGGGCCAAGAACACTTCCCTGAGGTACTCCTGCATTAATTGTTTTAATTTGTGAGTATTCGAGTTCGTATCTAACCCGAAAATGTCTCTCACAAAGGTATGACTAAAATTCTGAAGAATTGCTCTGGTAAGTCCCGTTGTAGTTTATGTTCCAGCCCACAGTGCCAGACTCCATCAAACGCCTGCGCCACGTCAAGAAATATACCTGAGCAGATTTGCTTCCTCTCCATAGCTTCCTCTATTATATCAACCACTCTATGAACTTGTTCAATTGTAGAATGTTTTGCCCGAAAACCGAACTGCAGGTATGAGCTCCCTATCTTCTATAATAACCTTCAGTCTTTTTAAAAGGAGTTTCTCAAAGAGCTTAGATAGTATTGGCAATAATGAAATTGGTCGGTATGAGGTTACCTCATGTAGTGGTTTACCTGGCTTAGGTAACATAATTACTTCTGCTACTTTCCATTGATTCGGAACATACTGTAACCTGAATGCTGCATTGATAATGTACAGCAGTCTCCTCAAGACTTTCTCTGGAAGTTCTTTGATTATTTGCCCTGTAATTAGATCATATCCTGGAGCTTTTTTAGGATGTAAATTCTGACTGATTTCGTTTATTAGTTCTTGTAGCGTTACTGGTCTAATGTCTAGTTTATCTATTTTGTTTAATTTTGGTAGATGTTCCTCTGCCTGGGGAGAGGACGGAATATTTAAAACAGAGTAAATATGAAAAAGTCTTATAATTATATAAAAAAAGGAGCCATTCGTAATCCAAGGCAAAAGTACAAATATAAAATGTTTATCGTCAATAATTTTGTTGTCACAGGAAGAAGATATCTCACTTAAAATTAATTTTTCGCCACTATGTTCAGTATAATGATGCCTTCCTTACCTTCGTCAATTCTACTTTCGTTGACGCGTTTCGGAGAACCTCCATCTTCAAAAACTATATCTTTACTCCTGTGAGTATAGATATAGTTTTTGAAGATGGTGGTTCTCCGGAACGCGTCAACGACAGTAGAATTGACGAAGCTAGGGAAGGCAGATCATTATTCTGAACATAGTGATAATAATCCTAGCAGAAAAGAAGGAGAATATAAAAAGAATTTTAATTTGTTGTTGTTATTTTAAGGCGAAAAGCACATTGAGGCTATTTTCGCCTCCCTAAATGTAAGTGCGAGTGTAAAGTGTAGTGTTGTAAGTGTAAATGTGTGTTAGATTCGGGTACCGTGAGAGACGTCTAAATCCTCTCAATAGGTGCAGCTTGTCTGCACCCCTGAAAGATCTTAAAATTAAAATTAGTATAACTGTGGTTGTAGAAAAAATAAATGTTATGACAAAAGTAACACGTTAAATAGTTCATTAAAAACATTTTTATAACTGTGTAATTACACTATAGAATTAATAAACCATTTTTTAAAGTCTATTCCTACTAGACTTAGATTTATGTAATATTTTGAGACCCTTAGGGAGAATGTTATATATGTGGATCGTTTTAATGTAACTAATTTTACTACCAACAGTTTTGCATATTGAGGTAGCAGTGTACGTTTATTTCTGGTTAAGTTTACGTATTTTTCATTTCATCATGAAAAGAAACAGATTCAGGTGCAAAAATTTGTCCAATGTTGAAAGACTTTTTATCATTTACAAAAATTCAAAATAATTTTTAACAATTTCGATTGCAGATTTTGTAACATATTTTTATAAGATGGCAAAAACATTCACATGCGATAATACCGTTGTTTAATGCAGTAAGAAAGAAGGCATAGTAAATCATTAAAATAGTTTTAGGTAACGTAGTTTTAAACATTTTACAAAATATAAAAATTAATTATTTAGTTTCATTTAGTAAGTATTGAGTTTGGAGTTCCCATCTCATCCTATAATCAAAATACCAAGATATTTCCAGGATTCAATTCTGTTAATGTTAAAACCATTAATTACTAAATTTATATATATATATATGATTAAATTATATATATTAAATTTATATTTAAAAAATATTTTTTTAATTTATTTTACAGGTTACTTTTCTTTATTCTTGTCACTTTGAAGACAACTGAGACGTCTGCATTTCCATCGCGCGTGCCTATACATAGGCCTATACGTGAGTACCCGTCTTATGCATTATTATTGGGCGAAACATTAGTGACAGTTCGCTGCGCCACAATATCAGGTGCTTCTATTCCTTTGAACGCCGGAATGCACCCTCAAAGGAACTATTTCCTCGGAGTGATTGCACTCTGTACGGCGGAGATGGGTTCCTTTGCCGATCTAGGAGGCACAGTAATGCAGTCAGAACTTTAGTTATTTGCATAGAAAATATTCTGTCGGTGTTTTGAAAATAAAAAAACTCGACAAAAAAAATTGATTCGCTTCGATTTCTCAGGTTGAATAAAAGACAGACAAACGTGCAGCCTAGTTTTCTAAAGCTCATTACGTACAGGTATTACAAAATTGCAATGCGACTATACAGGGTGTCTTTAAAAATTGCAAAAAACTGTTTTTTGGGAGATTATATGTTATCGTAACAATGTTTCTTTTCGTCCTACACAATATTAACATTTTGATACAAAAAAACACACCGATGTCTTTTAAAATTGTCCCAAAAAGTTTTTCATTTTCTAGGACACCCTGTATCCAACATCAAAAGCTTTAAAATAACTGGTTACACTTTTTCTAACTTGTATAAAACCTGTGAAATCAAGCAGTTTTCGTATTTTCGTACCACATTTTATACGGTGATCTCATATAGTACTAGCGTTAATAAAAACATACTGTGAAATTGATTAGATTAAATATTTGCATTTTTTATTTTGATAAATTTTTATCTTACACCAAATTTTGATTCAGAAAATGCGTTCACCTGTTTCAATATGGCTGTCATAAAAAGTTTAAATATTCTAGTTTTACACATTTTTGAAAATTTGATTCTACTATTGTAATATATAATTAAATCTGTTTTATTAGGGTTTAAAATTTTTCAAATTCCATTGTAAGGGTCGATAAAATATATTTGTCATATTTCAAAAGTTAGGATGTGATTAATGGGTCGATTACATGTCAACACCAGGTAAGATGGGACAACCTTCATGGGCATTCCCATAGTAAACGTCCCTTAAGCAAAGTTCCTTCTGGAGGAATCAAAGGGGCAGCAGATGTCCTGGGCAGAGCACAACTCAGGAGGATCATGGGGCTCATAACAGGGCACTGTGGTCTGAGGGTGCACATGAGCAGGATAGGTGTATACCACGGAGACACCGTGTGTAGATTGTGCAGGAAGGAGGAGGAAACTGCAGGTCACATAATTTATGATTGTGAGGCTCTTGCTAGTAGGAGGCTAGGGGTTTTTGGTTTCCAAGACCCTAGGGATCTTCAGCAGAATGAGTTAGTCAGTGGGTTGTTGGAACTTATTAGGGGCACCAATCTGTTGAACTAGGTATTTTAAGAGGTAAGTTGCACATTAGGTCAGTTGATCGCAGTGCCTGGGGTTGAACAAATCGCTTCCTCTAGAATATATTCTAATCTAATCTAGGATGTGATTCCTTGGTTCAATATAAGTGAACTTTTTTATTTTTTCCTTTTTATATTTATATTTTTGGAAATATTGTATCTAAATTTTCGCTATACTATTTTTTATGTATACTTCAAAATGTTTTACATAAATTATCTCAAAAAATTAGATTAAATAATTATTTTTTTACACAAAATGTTTTTGTTAATAAAAGTCGTCACATAACAATTACATATACACCAAACCTTCGTTTGTTATTTATTTAGTAATAATTAGACTAAGAAATCCTATCTTGAGAGTTTTGGGAACATCCTGTACATACAGATTCTAAAGAAAAGTTAGAAAATCTACTGCACAATTTGACAACGCCGTTGAAACGAAGAACTATTTAAAACGTTGTAACAGCCGACATTACAATCGAAATTAAATTTAAATTTCGTTCTCGCACGTCGTTTTTAATTACTCCGTCAATTTACTACCTTTAAGACAATGCTCGGCTTGTCTGCACAATGTGACAACAACGCTGCAACGTGACTATGTAGGTTACTCGTTTTAAACTGAATACATTATTTCATTTACCGTCTGCTGGCAGAGTAATGCAATTAATCATTGTGTTTGCACAAGTTGGCAACACTGGATGGGAAGTTCAGCGTACAATTTGCATGGACTGTGTTTCAAACTGAATGCTTAACGGTGAAATCCAATTTAGTTTAGTTTAGAAGCTGTTCCCGTAAGACAATACTGTTGAATTGCGTATTCTGTTTAGCGGGTGCAAAGATAATGCACAAATTAACACGCGGCTAAGTTAGGGCGCGTAGTTGCGGAATGTACATTCTGGGTATTGGTTTCTACAAGCTTGGCAAGAATATTTAAATTATCATAACGTAATATACATTCTGGACAATGAAATATTTATTGTTCTAAAAACAATTTATTGTTGTAAAAAGGAAATATCAATAATAGTTAGAATATACATTCTGGCCAACATTATAACTATAGTTAATGTAATTTACTTTTTGAGAAATGGAATATTCGCAAAAAAATATACATTCTGCATAACGTTAAAATTTGGAGAAAGAATTTTATATTCTGGGAAAAGATTATGACGTACATTACTGATAATTAAAGAATGTAGTTTGAACAAAATGAAGCAATCTAAAATTAGTTTAGTAAAACTTAATTAAATATCAGAATGTGTTTAGAATATGCGTTCTTGGAACTAGAATACAGGTTATGGATAATGTGGGAAATACGTACGTAGTAGTTAATGGAAATTATGTACAAGCTGGACAAGGCAATATCAATAACAGTTAGAACATACATTCTGGCCAACATTATAACTATAGTTAATGTAATTTACTTTTTGAGAAATGGAATATTCGTAAAGAAAAAAATATACATTATGCATAACGTTATAATTTGGAGAAAGAATTTTATATTCTGGGAAAAGATTATGACGTACAATCAGGTTAACGTAACTTGGAATGTATTTAGAATGTGAATATTTGGCACTAAAATATCTGTAAATATCGGGTAATATATTATACATTATTGGTAATATTGGTAATGGAATATAAAAAATAGAGCCGCCTCGGTGGCCTAGTGGATAGCGTACTAGGCTTTCACCCCGAGGACCCGGGTTCGATTCCCGGCGAGGGCTTGGCATTTTCATACGCTATAAAATCATGCCACCGTCTGCATTAGCCCAAGTGTGCACAATAGTCGGACGTTAAACACAAAAAAAAAAAAAAAATATATAAAAAATAGAATTCTGTATTATTGAGCTAGAATATAAGTTCTTGTTTTAATTATAAAACTAATTAAAATAAATTCCAATTAAGTTATTTCACATTCTGAACAACTAAATTTAATAATAATAAAAATTTAGTACTGTACAAAAAACACATTGTATATATTTGTAGGCAGTTAGGAATTCTTTTTATATTCTTTTTCTTTTCTGCTAGGATTATTATCAATGTGTTCAGTATAATGATCTGCCTTCCCTAGCTTCGTCAATTCTACTTTCGTTGACGCGTTTCGGAGAACCTCCATCTTCAAAAACTATATCTATACTGGTCACCAATATTGTGGCCCGTCCTATTTATAATTTTATATCTCCTCTATTCAACACGTGTACATTAAACCTGACGTGCTCGTTTCTGATTGGCTCTTCAAAATCATACGTTTGCGCTCGCTTCTGATTGGCTCCTTTCAAACTTTCTCTTCAACGGTCGTCCCTCCTGTTAATTTTTGAAAATTTTTAGATTTTTAAACGTAATATCTGCTTGCGACGATATCTGTTCATTTATTATGTTTGCTACCTTTAATTTAGATTTAAAAATGTCCAAGTTCTCTAAAACGTTCATACGTCTTTCTTTTTCTGCCAGTTAGGAATTACCTAACCATTTTTCATAATTTTAATTGTCACGATGGTCTATAAGGTCAGTTATAGTGTTAGTTATTGATGACCAATTGTGATGTTAAAAAAATTAAACATCCCGGAAAGATTCTGTCTGTTTTTTACAAGAAAATCTTAAAACCAAAAATACTAAAATTATAACAAATAAAAATACGATTTTGCTCATTTATTACGTTATAATGTTCGATAAACGAGATACAAATACGGTAACAATAAAGAATTATATTACGCGGAGTACGTAAATAGTAAAACATTCCGAACAACCCCCAAACAACCCTCAAGAGTCTTAAAATAGAACTGTTGCCAACTCTGGCAGTAATTAAACCTCAGTGGCGCAATCTGTCGTGATGTGAATTAAACAACTTTATTATTTCAATAGAACCAACTTACCGAGTTGGGATTTCAAATAAAACACACATTCATAAATCCGTTCCAACTCTGACTGTATTTTGTGGTTAATGCGTGTTTTATAACTTTTTAGAACAGTTCGTTTTTTGTAATGTTGGACTATGTTATGTAATTTTTAACAAGGATAGTTTTGTCTGTTGAGATTTTTATCTGTTTTAAGAACCGCACGAGTTAGTTGGTTAAGTCAAAAAGCGCATTTTATACAGATGTATTTCTCTCTAATCCGTTTCTCTTTCTTTCTTTTCCCCTTTCTCTCTCTTTATTCACTAATAATGTAATGCAGAACACAGTGAAGTGTAAGCAGTTTTCCATGGTAATGTTTGAAATTCAAAAAATAATATAATTTCTGTTTAAAGCTTAACGAGTTGTATATCATATTTTCTGAAATAACTATAACAATCAGTGATGGTAAGCAAAAAAATTCTAAAAAAGTTTTAAAGATAGTTATTACCGTTGGAATATATATATTTTTTGTGAAATAAAACAATGAACTTAGAGCCCCAGTTAAAAATAAAAATATTTTTTTGTAATTTTTTTCAAGATATACAAACGTTTCCAAATTTATTTACTAAGTCAAATTTTAGTTTGAAAACAGAAAATACGGCGGATGCCTAGAAGCAAAGGCGAGTACTAGAAATTTGTGTGTTTACTTATGAATTTATTGTGACAATTTATAAATAAATTTCATAAATCTAAAACATGCTAAGTAAAGCTTAGAATCTCTACTTACTAATGGTATTTATTTTATTAAGATTGCGACAGGATAAATGTGTTAAAACAGTGTGTTAAGGTAACGGTGTTTTCAAACGACTTAGAAGTCGCTCATCGCTTAGAAGTAGGCTTTCAAACGACTTAAAAGTAGTTAATCACTTCCAGGGTTAAATTAAATTTTCTTCTGTATCGTTGGGAACATTTAGTTTCCTCAACCTTTTTCAATTCGTTTGCTTTTATAATTTATATAATTTTATAATTTATATTTATATATTATTTTTATAATTCTTTTTATATTCTTCTTCTTTTATTATTTTTATATTTTATATAATGTTGAATACAATGTAAAATAACACGCATTTTTAAGACTAATAAATTTAAAGTGGATAAACCGAAGAGACCCAAGAAGGTAGTGATCACAGATGCCGTCAGGTAGCAGCGAACAGATCGAATGAGGGATTATTGTAGAACAAATTACAGCCCAATGTTAGGAAGAACTGAAATTTAGACGAAAGTGGTCCCGTGAGGCAAAAAAATTACACATTATAAAAAGTTCAATTCTCTCTCGCTCTCCTTTTCATTAAAATTTTTGCTTTGTTTTATTGTGTACGTTTAGTTTCTTTAAGCTTATTTTATTGCGTTTGTTGTTGAAATTGAAATCAATTTCTATATGTATTTTTTTTTATGTTTTAATTAGGGTTGAACTGCAGAAAGAACCATTAAAAAAGTTAATTTTCTCTCGCTTTCTTGTCCATTTAATTTAAATTTTCTTTTATTTTGTTTACTTTTCTTTTGGGACATTTAGTTTTCTTCTCCCTCCCTTCTTCCCTTTCTCTCTTCTTCCGTCCTTCTCTCACTCCATATCTCACTTCCCGTACCCCTTTGCTCTCTCTCTCTTTCTCTCTCTTTCTCTTTACTAAAGGCTTTAATAACATTTTCCTTAAATATTGTGCAATGTTGAATATATGCAAATATATGGAACAATAAACGATATATGGAATAATAAAATATATTGACCTACATTTAAGCTTATTTTATTACGTTTGTTTTTTCAATTTTTATGTGTTATTTTTATTTTTAAGTAGAGCTAAACTGCAGAAGGAACCACTAAAAAAATTAATTTTCTCTCGCTTTTTTGTTCATTTACGCGTAATTTAAATTTTCTTTTGTTTTGTTTAATTTTCTTTTGGGACATTTAGTTTTCTTCTCCCTCCCTTCTTCCCTTTCTCTCTTCTTCCTTCCTTCTCTCACTCCATATCTCACTTCAATTACCCCTCTGCTTTCTCTCTCTCTCTCTCTCTCTCTCGCTCTCTCTAATAACATGTTCCTTAAATATTGTGCAATGTTGAATATACGCAAATATATGGAACAATAAACGATATATGGAATAATAAAATATATGGAGCTACATTCTTTAAGCTTAATTTTTATTACGTTTGTTTTTTCAATTTCTATATGTATTATTTTTATATTTTAAGTAGGGTTGAATTGTAGAAGGAACCATTAGAAAAAATTAATTTTCTCTCGCTTTTTTGTTCATTTAATTTAAATTTTCTTTTGTTTTGTTTAATTCTCTTTTGGGACATTTAGTTTTCTTCTCCTCCCTTCTTCCCTTTCTCTAATCGTCCATCTTTCTCTCGCTCCATATCTGACTTCTTGTACCCCTCTGCTCTCTCTCTCTCTCTCTCTCTCTCTCTCTCTCTCTCTCTCTCTCTCTCTCTCTCTCTTTCTCTTTACTAAAGGCTTTAATAACATTTTCCTTAAATATTGTGCAATGTTGAATATATGCAAATATATGGAACAATAAACGATATATGGAATAATAAAATATATGGACCTACATTTAAGCTTATTTTATTACGTTTGTTTTGTCAATTTTTATATGTATTATTTTTATATTTTAAGTAGGGTTGAATTGCAGAAGGAACCATTTAAAAAAAATTAATTTTCTCTCGCTTTTTTGTTCATTTAATTTAAATTTTCTTTTGTTTTGTTTAATTTTCTTTTGGGACATTTAGTTTTCTTCTCCCTCCCTTCTTCCCTTTCTCTCTTCTTCCGTCCTTCTCTCACTCCATATCTCACTTCCATTACCCCTCTGCTCTCTCTCTCTCTCTCTCTCTCGCTCTCTCTAATAACATTTTCCTTAAATATTGTGCAATGTTGAATATATGCAAATATATGGCACAATAAACGAGTGTTGAAGTGTGTAAGTTATATATTTGCGGCAGTAAGGTTCGGTAACTATTAAAGAAACTGAAATATCGTTTAAAATTCGTATCGTCATATTTTACGCGAATATCGGTTACACAGCTCCATGAATCGTGTGCGACAGCAGATGTTAAACGGAAGATGTAACGATTTGAAATTAAATCGAAAGAACAAACTCAGACCACCTCTTTTTTGTTTCTTTATTTAATTTGGAACCTTGTATTTGTTTCGAATTTAAAAACAGTGGACATAATTACAATGTATGGACATAACTAATCAAGTTATCTTCGTTACATTTTGAAAAATCGTTTGCATTTTTTTAAATTCATTTTTCACAAAAATTTTCCATTATTGGTCCTGGTTAGATGTTCTAGTGGAGATACAATTTCGACTAGAATTTTATAATAATCGCGACACGCAGCTGTCTCGCTGACGTGATGAAAGCAAATTTCGAAAAGGATTTTTTATGTCATAGGACTCTTTTCGAAACTGTGATTCCACCAAGGAATCATATGTATGTGGTAGCATTTTACCTTTTCAAATCGCATTGAAAATAGCGAATTTTCTGATCAATCAACAGATTTTTAAAAATTCAAAACAGTATTTTTTTGTTAAATTAAAGAAAAGAAATCTAATTATAAAATATATGTAAGGCAAAAAATTACGCATTTTTAAAGATTTTAAATTACCACCATTTTGTAACTTGGTGGATAATAAAACTAGTCTTTGTTATTACCAAAATTGATTTCTTGCTAAATTTGAATAAAATAGGACTAAAACTGCATATTAAAAAATATGTAAACTCTAATGACACTCTCAAAAATTGATTTAGATGTCAGGATCGACTTAAGAAGATAAAGTATTTTAAAGTTCTAGGCCTGGGTCTTACTATGACGGCCGCCAATTTTTTTAAGATCCGTTAGTAGGAACAGAATGTGGCGAGGTTATGTAAGCGCAGGTTAGGACCTGTTCGTGCGAGTTATTATTTAAAGTGTAGGCCTGACAGATCGGTATCACAGGCTTGTGTGACACCGTGCGTTGCTTCCAAAGCAAATGACGTCATGTCATCCAATATGGCGGCCCGTGATTTATTGGCTCGCGAAGTTAACGAGGAACGCTGGCTGTCACCAGGTAAAGTTTATGGGCATTTGAACACGGCTCTGGCGATTCTGATAAAACCGCAGCCAAATGTTGTCCTGTACGCGTTTAAACGGGAAATTTGTAATGCAAGTTCGATTAAATTGAAAAAAAAAATTCTGCAAACTGTTGTGCCCACTGTTCTCCTAGCCTACATTTACGGCTTTGAGAACAAGAATTGCTGTATATTCTCAAAACTCTCTCTCTCTCTTTCTCTCTCTCACTCTCTCTCTCTTTCTCTCTCTCTCTCTCTCTCTCTCTCTTTCTCTCTCTCTCTCTCTCTCTCTCTCTCTCTCTCTCTCTCTCTCTCTCTCTCTCTCTCTCTCTCTGACACACACACACACAAACAAAAAGTTTTTGGTGGATGAACGATTAAAAATAATAACCTTGACACAGCTGTCTCGCTGACATGATAAAAGTGAATTTCAAAAAGTCTTTTCGTTATTTTAACCTTCATTTGAAACTCTATAATTTTACCATCATAAACAGCATTTAAATCTGCATATATTGGCATTTAAATATTTCAAAATGCTTTGAAAATGGCGAAAATTAAACCTGATCGCGTAAAATTCAATCACTTCGTTTCAGCTGATTTTGAAAATTCAAAGTGCCATTTTACACACTCCTTCAAGCCGATTACGGTGGTAAATTTAGATTTTCAAGAATATTTAAGGTGAAAAATTATGGATTTTTAAAATTTTTTAAATACCTGCCATTTTAAAATTGTTACAAGAATTTCGCTGGTCAACCAACTTGTTCAAGCAATTACCGTCATCGAGTTTCGTACCGAGTTCGTATTATTAAAACACACACGCGCGCGCGCACATGCACCCGCGCGCGTATACGCACATGCACACACGAGCGCGTATAAGCACATACACACACGCGCGCGCGTACAAGCACGTATACACACACACACACACACACACACATGTCCACGCACGTACACACATGCATACGCACGCGCGCGCGCGCACACACACACACACACACACACAGTGTCTGGATCGTACCATGATGGCTGTTCCAATAGCTCATACTTCCAATGGAAACGCGCTAATGAAGCATAGATATTCCATTGTCGTCGGATTGGTGTTTTTACATTTGCTGCTTCAAATCGGTTTCCGATTGAAATTTGTTAAAACAGTAACGTTTTATTTTTCACACGGCCTGCATTCTACTTTAAAATATTGCATTCGCTTCAGTATAAATAAAAATATTTGTCCTTAATTACGTTTTAACTGCTTCAATAAATCCAGAAATATTTTACATAACTGTGTTCGCAGCGGAACTGTTTATGGCGCTAATTTGCAGGTGTTTGTGAATGTTTTATACTGCTTGCCGGTACTCCAATGCATTGTGACTGAGTGTTTTATTGTGTGCATTAAATAAAGCGTACCAGTAATAGTGGAGAAAGTAATTCATTTCTGAAAAATTATTGGCAAGTGTCCATTAGAAAATGGAGCAATTATTACGACCATGCCAAACCCGCGACCGTGAAATATCCACCGGTCTTGATTAATAATAAATCAGGTTTTTAATCGTGTTTAAATCTGGAATTTTCTGTACCGACCAAAATCTGTTCATAGATTCAAAATGGTCTTTTTTACATTTAATTTCCTGAAAAATCAGTTGTTGCTGATATATTCCGCTTAAAATCTGCAAAAATAAAATTTTATGAAAGTTTATTATTACTTTCGTTCATTTAAATCTGTAATACAGTTATTATTAATTATCTTTAATCTTTTAATTTACTAGTTACTTTTTATTTAATAATTAGGAATCAGATTTTATTATTAGCATTTGAATTTTAATTGTTTTTTTAGTTTTAAAATAAACACTGGAACTATTGATAGTTCCATTGATAGAGAATCTCTTATATCCGTACTAGAAGAACTAAATTTGGATAAGAAAACAACTAATATCATAAAAGCAACTATAAAAAATACAGTTTCGAAAGTTAAATTTATGGGTGAACTATCGAATTCATTTGAAGTAAAAACGGGAGTCAGGCAGGGGGATGGGCTCTCCCCTTTATTGTTTAATTGTGCACTTGAGAAAGTAGTCAGGGAATGGAAGAAAAATATAAAAAGTGGAATAGGATTGGGTTACAAAAAGAAGAATCTCAGAATTAGCTGTATTGCATTTTCAGATGATATGGCCTTGTTTGCTGAAACAATAAAGGAAGCAAGGGAGCTGATTCTTGAATTAAAGAAACAAGCAGCTAAAATAGGTCTAAACGTATCGTTTGAAAAGACCAAAATCATGACAAACAACAAATACCCAAATAAATACCTTAAAATCCAGGAACAGAAAATAGAAATTGTAAAAGAGTTCAAATATCTTGGTGAATGGATTAGTTGGAATGCAGATGAGGGCAAGGCAATGGAATCCAGGAAAAACAAACTTGAATTGGCCTTCCAATTGACGAAAGAAACATACAATAAGAAATCCCTTTCATGGGGGTCCAAAATTAGACATTATAAAACAGTGATCAAGCCGAAGGCACTGTACGCAGCAGAAACATTAAGCATGAATCGCATAGGCCAGATAGAAAAGCTTAAAATAACGGAAAGGAAAATCTTGAGAAAAATTATAGGAACAAAATTTCAGGATAATAAGGTAGTATATATAAGAAATGAAGCTCTCTATAAGAAAATTGAAAAACTGTCAGATACTATGAGAAAAAGGAGAATAAATTTTTATGGCCATCTTCTTAGAATGAACTCCAATAGATTGACGAAACAGGTGTTTGATTTTTTCCATAATCGTAAAACAAAACCGAACTGGTTTAAAGAAATTGAAAAAGACCTAATAGAATTAAAAATTACAGAAAATTCACTGCTTGACCAAACTGCTAAGATAATAAGACGACCAAAGACGAAAGAATAAGATTCCAAGATAAAACCAAAATAAAACCTAAACCTGTCATTTCGGAAGATGAGAGGAAAAGAAGATCGGAAAGAATGAAGAGCTACTGGGAACAAAGAAAAGTACAGCGCGCAAGAAATGATTGATTCAGCGTACCCCAAAGAGGGTGAAACGAAAAGAAGAAACACTGGAACTTCCGAAGTTTTTAGCTCTGTTCACCATACAGTAATCTGAAAATTGGAAGTGTTATTTTTTGAATCTTTTATCAAGTGCTAAAATAGATTAAAAAAAGTGATGACAATAAAGAAAGTGATGATAATAAAAAAGTGCTGACTTTAGAAAAATGATTACAATAAAAAGGGTGATGACAAACAAAGTGATGTCAATAAAAAAGTTATGGCATTAAAAAAGTGATGATAATAAGAAAGTGATGACATTAAAGAGTCTATGACAATAAAAAAGTGGTTACAATAAAAAAGTGATGACATAAAAAGTGTGACATTAAAGTGATGACAATAACAAAGTTTTCAAATTATAAACGTGATGGCGATAAAAGTGATGACATAAAAAAATGATTACAATAAAAAGTGTGATAACAAAAAAAAGCAGTGACATTAAAAACGTGATTACGATAAAAACTGATTAAAAAAGTGATGACAATAAGAAGGTGATGACATTAAAAAAGTGTTTACATTAAAAAATCGATGACCATAAAAAATGGACATTAAAGTGATGGCAATAAAAAAAGTGTTAAAATTAAAAACATAATGGCTATACAAAGTAATGACGACAAAAAAATAATGACATTGAAAAAGTGATGACAATAAAAAAGTGGTTACATTAAAAAAGTGATGACAATAAAAAGTGAGACATTAAAGTGATGACAATAAAAAAGTGTTAAAATTAAAAACGTAATGGCTATAAAAAGTGATGACAATAAAGAAGTGGTGACAATAAAAAAGTGGTTACATTAAAAAAGTGATGACAATAAAACAGTTATGACAATAAAAATAGCAATGATATTTAAAAAAATGACAATAAAAAAGTTTGATAATACAGAAGTAATGACGATAAAGAAGATCAATTTTACTGCAGTCAGTGTTGATTTTTAACAAACAATGTTTTATTCCAGAATCGTTTACAGTTTTTTCAAGAAAAAGTACATGCATACACGTATACTCATATTGCCAGTTTAAAAGTGTTTTTTTTCAAATTCAAACGATTTTTCCAAAGTCGTAACCCACCTAGAATTAATTTGCATCCGAAACTTTTCATTTTCCTCAAAACGAGACGCGTGGTTGTATATGTATGGCAGCAATGTAATCAAGTAAGGATTGAAACTCGATGTAATTAGCTGAAGTTTCTACGTAGTTGTAAAATCAATCAATTAAATTTGAAGAGGATTGCGCTAAGCCGTAGGTTGTGAGCGATTGGAGCTGCTGGGTAAATTAATCCTGGAGGCTTCTCCTTTATTGTGTTGCATACGTGTTTGTAGTGTTACAGAGTGTATATTGGAAATGGGTCTTGTTCACTTGTTAGTAGTTGGCTGTGGAATTAAATGTATACATTTTCATTACTTTTTCTAGTAAAAATTGTATTTCAATACAAATTTTAATTTTACTCAGAAATATGTATTGAAATCGGTACTTTTGGTAGTCAAAAGGAATATTTTAACATGTGTAAATGCGATACCTCTTAATATAAAACAAACCCGCCAGTCCCAGTCTCGCTACCTTGATAACTAAATAATAGTTTTAAAAACTAAAGTTTTTTGTTGAAACTTAAATTGAAAGTTTCAATTTTTTTGATTATAAAATTTGTATATTGCTATTTAAAAGATTTATACTTAAATATGAATAAAATATGCTAATTCTTGCAAATTTTATCGCTGATTAATTTGCAGTAATCACATTTTCGTGAAAGTTTGTGATACAAAAGTGATTACTTAAAAAATAAAAAAACACCACTGCGGTATACACAAAGTATACCAAAAAAAATTATACACAAAAATACATATTTCGTAATAAAAGGAAATAAAAATCTGAAATATAATTGATTTAAAAAGATGAAAACAAGGTATGATAATAAATGCTGAAGAATATTTTCCCAGTATTTAGTTAATAAATTATGGAACTTACGTATTACGTTTATACAATAAACGCAGTCGGGGGCTGTTTAGTGTAAGTATATTTATACATTCTTAAATAACGGAAAGCAATAGAACAACACTCACTTCGGAAACAATAGGTCTAGATTTACACTGAAGTTTAATCTGATTCAGGACATTGAGCTGGGAAAAAATTACACCCTGAACAGATGAAAATGAGCCGTTAAGAAATTATGATGGTATACACACACACACACACACACACACACACACACTCACACAAACAACACTCAGTTCGGAACCAATAGGTCTAGATTTACACTGAAGTTTAACCTGATTCAGAACATTGAGCTGGGAACAAATGACACTCTGAACAGATGAAAATGAGCCGTTAAGAAATTATGATGGTATATAGACACACACACACACACACACACACACACACACACACACACACACACACACACACACAAACAAACAACACTCACTTCGGAACCAATAGGTCTAGATTTACACTGAAGTTTAATCTGATTCAGGACATTGAGCTGGGAAAAAATTACACTCTGAACAGATGAAAATGAGCCGTTAAGAAATTATGATGGTACACACACACACACACACACACACACACACAAACAACATTCACTTCGGAACCAATAGGTTTAGATTTACACTGAAGTTTAATGTGATTCAGGACATTGAGCTGGGAAAATATGACACTCTGAACAGATGAAAATGAGCCGTTAAGAAATTATGATGGTATATATATATATACACACACACACACAAACACACAAACAACACTCACTTCGGAACCAATAGGTTTAGATTTACACTGAAGTTTAATGTGATTCAGGACATTGAGCTGGGAAAAAATGCCACTCTGAACAGATGAAGATGAGCCGTTAAGAAATTATGATGGTATACACACACACACACACACACACACACACACACACACACACACATATATATATATATATATATATATATATATATATGTATACATACATACATACATAGTGCATACATATATATTTACCCAACCACGAAAAACATAATAATCCTTTTTTGGCAGTCGTTAAAAATAGCAATTTTGAAACATTTTATTGGATAATGAATTTGAGTTATATTTTATAAAATTGTTAACTAAATGATAGAATGTAGAACACGTATGTTAATATTACAGATTAATCGGGCATTCGCCATCTTTTTTTTAAGACAATACACGGACATTTCGAGAGTATAAATCAACTCACGCTCTCTAGTGCCTAACTTAAAACCTAAAAGTGTAACTAGAACGTAAGCCTAGATCGTTTTGTTTCGTTTTCTTAGTAACTTATGGTTTCCTGATCAAATGTAAATCTTAGTTTGTCCGCTCTAAGAGTTTTACTTAGTTTTAAGCATTTTAACATGGACCTAGGCGTGTTCTTGTTGCATGTTTAGATTTTAAGTTAGTCATTAAAGATCTAGAGCTGATCCATACTCTCAAAACGTCGTGCATTGCTTTATGCGGAGGCAGCTGAAGTGAGCAGCTGATTGGTTTAGCGATCCCACCATACCTCTAGCCCATACTACTCGCACTCATCTACTCAAAACACACATTCACTACTCTACATAGCTTGGCTAACTGTAAAATGTAAAGCGACCCGTACTGATGGGGTGAATGATACTGGCCTAATGGTGTATCAAACGGAGCCCTGGGAGCCCTGGCGTCCTCCCAATGTACCTCGGCCTTAGTCCTCCAACATATTTTGGAGGGCTCTGTATGGGCGGACCTATTTTCTTTAGCTAATTGTGTTTGTTCCCATATAATATACAAAATACATAGAGCGGGATCTCACAGCACAATAAAAAGGTTGGCCAAAGGAAGCGAAACCCCCGTAATGAGGGTAAAGGGAAAGAAACATTGAAATTTCGTTATTGCAACACAGCCACCGGACCACATATTTAAATAATTAGGATTATGACCTATTTTCTTCCGTCTAGTGGTCTTCTTTACTCACCTCGTACAGGCTACCGTGGTTTCGAAAGCTCACTGTTTCATCTTCAGGCCGTAATACAAAACGTCAAATCCCGCTGTCAAGGTCGTCACAAAGTTAAACAAAACATTGAAAACACACGTCTTGCAATTGTGTTTAGTGTTTGTGACGTGTGTTTTCAGTGTTTTGTTTAACTTTGTGACGATCTGGACAGAGAGATTTAACAACTGTACGGCCTGAAGATGAAACAGTGAAGTTTCGAAACTGGTAGCCTTTACCAGATGTGTAAAAAAGACCACTAGACGGAAGAAAATTAGTAATAATTCTAATTATTTAAGAATTGAATGAGTATTAGCAGAGCAAATATCTGCAAGTACCTTAATAAGGAACTGGGAAGTTACCCATTATACGTACTTTGAATCCTTTCCAAATCCTACAAAGGAACGTGAATTGATTTATAAAGAGAACGAGAGAAGGCACCGTAACTAAGCATATCAGGAATATAGAAATGAAGCACAATAGATCTACAAAGGTAACCCTACAAATTAGTTCCCGCATCGCTTTGTATACACAAATGGCAGTAAATGTCCGAATTACGTTTCTTGTGTCAAGTGCAATCGAATTGGACCAAAATTGCGCATTCTGAAGTGCGTTCATATTAGCTTTGACTGCAAACTCACCACACGGACTAGATGAGTTATAAATCTTCAGGAATTACGGAAAATTGAGCGAAAATTTATTTTGAAAAATTCAGCCTTTTTTTCGTTTTATTGTCTGATTCTAGGATACCGAATTTTTAATGGAGGGAATTTAATGTAAAATAATTGTTGTATACAATTAATTTGAGTTAAAATTTAATAATTTCTTACTCATAATTCTAATTAATTTGGTAAATGCCGACGTAAACATTGTTTGTGCCTGACTTAGCCAGCAGATAAAATATTTTGCTGGGAAATGTTTTCGTTGTTAAAAAACAATAATAAAATACGACTCACCGCGCTAACAACAATAAACTATCAACATTGTTTACTGAACCAGCAAGCCTAACTCTCGTATAATGTCCGAATCTTCAAACATGAGCCTATACTGACTTTATACACGGTTAGAAAAAAAACAATAAATATTTTACTTGATAAACTTGTTTAAAAACAATTATAACTGTATATTTTCAGTTTTCATTGTTGGTAGGCGTGTTGTCTGTACAGATTTTGATTCCTTTACAACTTCCAGTCAGAAAAGTGACATTAAGGTCAGCGTGAAGGAAATCCCAGGAGGAAATTAAAGTACGTGAAACCTGGAACAAGCTCTCGAGTTTAAATAAACCAGGATCGATGTAGGTTAGGCAAACATTTAAAATAAGTATTACTTGAAACCAGTTAAACAGACGGTTTATTTAGACGAGGCCCAGGTTTAACATGTATTACGTTTTAGGGCCGGCTGTGATGTTGGATTCTGCGCAATGCGTGTTAATGTCATATTGCATGTAATAGTATATTTAGCGCGTTGCGTGCTATTGTATATATAAAAATATAATTGTGACTGCTTCTAAACAGCTGATTTCGTACAACAGCTGTTGCGAAATCATTTTAATTGAGGTTATGTTAAAGTTCAATTTATAAATAAAATGGACAATAAAATTGTTTAAAAGATATGTTTTAATGAAGCACACGGATTGAGAAAAAAATGAACGAGAAAGACTACGTTGATTAGAAAATAAATTAAAATGAACAAAATACATTAACGATGAAAATGTTACAATAAATAAATAGTTATGACTGAAGAGCAACATCAACTAATTAATAACAAAAACGAGGAATTGTAAAAAAAAACATAATACAATATTTATATTTTTGGTTCTAAAAGAGAAATTTTTGTAAATTTTTTATTGGAAAATAATGTGTTTAAACAATTAAATTTATAATCAACAATACAATACCATTAATAATAAATTGAAGGTATGGTTGCAAAAAACATTTCAAAAAATTGATTTATGAATAAATTATTTACTAAAATCTATTAATATTTATAAAAACATTTAAACAATTCTAGAAACGTGGACGAATCAATATTTTAAAGAGTTATTTTTGTTAAATACATTTATGTATCATATGGAATTTATGGATAAATTAACTCCCGTAGAATCTTCAAATGGGTTAATTTACATTATAAAGCACGTAACTAAAATATTTTTTTGAAAAAGCCTTTGATATGGATATTGGTGTTACGATTCACCGAATATAACTGATGGTTCTAGTCCAGAATTTCTATCCTAATTCTACTGGCCGGTATATTGTTTTTATACAAAAGTATCACCGTACCTCTAATCACGGTTTGAAGGTTTCTTGTGAATTGGGAGGTAAATCTAGAAATGTTTTATTAAAGAATTTTTTTTTTTTGTTTAACGGCCGACTATTGTGCACACTTGGGCTAATGCAGACCATAGGATGATTTATAGCGTATGAAACTGTCAAGCCCTGGCCGGGAATCGAACCCGGGTTATCGGGGTGAAAGCCCAGTACGTTATCAACTAGGCCACCGAGGCGGCTCTATTAAAGAAGTAATTCATTTTTCAGATATTTTGAAACATTGACCGACCAGACCGGCGCTCCTAAATTGATCGAAATCGGACTATTCCTTAGTCTTAGAAAATGTGTAAACATACACACGCACGCACACGTGCACACACACATACACACACACACGAACACACACCCACGTGCGCGCACACACACATGCACACACACGTGCCTACACACGCACGCATACGCGCACACACACAAACGAACACACACCCACGTGCGCGCACATACACGCACACACAAACGCGCGTACACTAACACACACGCACACACGCACGCACACACATAGACTACACATATTCAAACGCACACCCACGTGCTCACACACACGCAAACACGCACACACACACAAACGCGCACACAAGCGCGCGCACGCACACATACACACACACGTGCGCGCGCACACGCACGTACACACAACCACGCACGCAAAACTCACACATACCCACGTGCGCGCACACACGCACACACACGGGCGTACATACGCACGCACACACAAATGCACGCGAGCACGCACGCACACACACACACACACACGCGCGCGCACACACAGACACAGATACACACGCGCGCGCGCACACACACACACACACACACGGGTACACACACACACATACATACACACTAGCGCGCACACACACACACACTCACACGGACAGGTAAAAATTCAGGAGTAGAACAATCAGTTATATTCGGTAAACCTTAAAAACGATATTCTTATCAAAGGCTTTCTCGAAAAAAAATGTTTTAGTTTGGTGCTTTGTAATGTAAAACTAAACAGTATTGAATAAATTAAACTACCTACAGAGAAAAAAATTCATTCACGTTTCAAGTTTAACACTTTGAAATGTGCGCCGCGGGGGGTGTGTACACTAGCTGCACCTATTGAAAGGATTTAGACGTCCCTGGCGGTACCCCAGTCTAACACACATTTACACTTACAACACTACACTTACGACTTTAACACTTTACACTCATACTTACATTTATGGAGGCGATAATAGCCTCAATGTGCTTTTCGCCTTAAAAAAAAATTTGAAATGTGAAATAGCAAGTTAAAAACCAGCTTGCTGACCAATTTGGCAAGCGTTTAAATAGTTTTGTTAAGAAAAGATTTTTTTATTATATGATCTATTAGGTAAAATATTTAAGGAAAATAAAACTTTCCAAACATTAAAGAGAAGTATAAACTTGTTCAAGAAAACGAAATACTTTAACTATATAATCTAAAATGTAAAATAGCATATAAAATAGAATCTTTCCAACAGTATAAATGAGTTTTAACTGAAGAAAAAAAAGATAATCTTTAACTGTAAGCTCTAAAATGTAAAATCGGTCAACTATGTAGGTAAATTATAAAATTGCTCAAGAAAACGAAGGACTATAATTGACATACTCTAAAATGTAAACTAAATATTTCTCAACTATATAGATAAATTATAAAATTGCTCAAGAAAACGAAGGTATATAATTGACATACTCTAAAATGTAAAATAAATATTTGTCAACTATATAGATAAATTATAAAATTGCTCATGAAAACGAAGGACTATAATTGACATGCTCTAAAATGTAAAATAAATATTTGTCAACTATATAGGTAAATTATAAAATTGCTCATGAAAACGAAGGACTATAATTTACATGTTCTAAAGTGTAAAATAGCAAGTGAAACCGAAAGTTTTTAAAGTAATAAATGATTTATAAGCTTTCTGAAGAAAATAAAGCAATTAATTAACACGTTCTATAATGGCGTTAAGGATATTATTTAAGAAATGAAATACTGTTACCACACTATAAACTCCTCTTGGCAACAATTACATCAGGAAGCACTAATGATTACTAAACTCGTTCAAGAAAATTATGCAGAACCCGAAGTTTCCCAACTTACTTCCCGTACATCCCTCGGGGTAAGTCCTAAAAGAATTTATTGGAGGCCAGCTTTACAGGAAGTTTATGATCAGTTTTCACTGAGAATTTGAATCTGCCGTATTCAAAATGATTATATAATTTTACTGAATAAAATAAAAATAATTTTAAACTGAAATAAGTGTCATAATGTTTAAAAGTGCCTTATAGATACAAGAATGTTTACATAAAACAAAAAAATTACAATTTCAAATAACATGAGTACAATATTATTTATTAAACAAAGCACAGTCCTCGTGGTCTAAAGGCCATCCGAGGAGTTGCTGACTTTCTTCAGGTACAAACTCCAACAAAAAAAACATCGATAAAACCAAACTAAAATTTACAAATTTTAAAACAAAGAAAACAATCAAAATAAGACTAATAGTTAAATTCTTCCATTAATTGATGGCGATACTGCCAAGCTGCAGTGTTTGCTTAGCGAAATCCAGAGTCTAGCATTTAAAGACGCCATAACATCTGTCAAACTAAGCTTACGTTTTTGGAAATCTTATGTTTCGAAACGGAACAAACTCCCACAAAACGCACCATACCTTCTTCTTGTCTGTGACATAAATAGCACACCCGTGAAGCTGTCTTGTAAGAGTACTTGTTTAAATAAGCAAGTTCCTCTCTTGCTTTAATGTACATAATGTTTACCCGCTAGAAGTGTGTTATAGTGTATAAACGTTGAAAAAGTGTCATAATGTTTAGACGCTGAAGGAGTGTTATAATGTTTAGGCGCTGAAGGAGTGTTATAATACTTAGATACTGAAGGAGTGTCATAATGTTTAGTCGCTGAAGGAGTGCCGTAATATTTAGACGCTGAAGGAGTGTCATAATATTTAGATACTGAAGGAATGGCATAAGGTTTCGACGCTGAATTAGTGCCATAATATTTTGACGCTGAAGGAGTGTCATAATACTAAAATACTGAAGGAGTGTCATAATGTTATGACGCTGAATTAGTGAAATAATATTTTGACGCTGAAGGAGTGTCAATAGTAAGATACTGAAGGAGTTTCATAATGTTTAGGCGCTGAAGGAGTGCTATAATATTTAGATACTGAAGGAGTGTCATAATGTTTAGATACTGAAGGAGTGTCATAATGTTTAGACGCTGAAGGAGTGTTATAATACTTACATACTGAAGGAGTGTCATAATGTTTAGAAGCAGAAAGAGTGTCATAATATTTAGATACTGAAGGAATGGCGTAAAGTTTCGACGTTGAATTAGTGCCATAATATTTTGACGCTGAAGGAGTGTCATAATACTGAAATACTGAAGGAGTGTCATAATGTTAAGACTCTGAATTAGTGATATAATATTTTGACGCTGAAGGAGTGTCAATAGTAAGATACTGAAGGAGTATCATAATGTTTAGACGCTGAAGGAGTGCCATAATATTTTGACGCTGAAGGAGTGTCATAATACTAAAATACTGATGGAGTGTCATAATGTTATGACGCTGAATTAGTGACATAATATGTTGACGCTGAAGGAGTGTCAATAATAAGATACTGAAGGAGTATCATATTGTTTAGACGTTGAAGGAGTGCCATAATATTTTGACGCTGAAGGAGTGTCATGATACTAAAATACTGAAGGAGTGTCATAATGTTAAGACTCTGAATTAGTGACATAATATTTTGACCCTGAAGGAGCGTCAATAGTAAGATACTGAAGGAGTATCATAATGTTTAGACGCTGAAGGAGTGCCATAATATTTTGACGCTGAAGGAGTGTCATAATACTAAAATACTGAAGGAGTGTCATAATGTTAAGACGCTGAAGGAGTGCCATAATATTTAGATACTAAAGGAGTGTCGTAATATTTAGACGCTGAAGGCGCAATACCAACAGACGTCCGCGCGAAAATATTAATGTCAAATGTATTTAATAATTGACCAACAAAATAAAATTATTGTGGACTTCACTAGATACACGAGTCGCGAATACATTAGCCATTAAGTGCCGCGGAAATTAGAGAGAGGTTTTAAATATGCATAAATTTGCAAAACGCCCGAGTTCATTAATTTTGTTTAATTGGAGCTGAGTTATCTAGATCCACCTTGAACCTCCATTCTTCCCAGTTTTGTGAATTATATTTTCAGTATTTGTGGCGCAAAAAACGGTTGTGTTATGTTTAATTATTTTTTAATGATTTTAATAATCCTACAATAATACAATCTGAATGGTTTTTCTTTCAATGAAACGTGGTCGTTAAAACTTGATATAATAAAGAATTGTACTAAACATAAAAACAAACAAATTGAAATGTTGTGTAAAGAGCAAGTACTGAAAGTAGAATTTAAACAATGCATTTTATTTGTTAGTCTAACTGGCTCAAAATGGAGGCATATAAAAATAAAATAAAAGTTAACTGACCAAAAGAACCGAGGTCTCTGTTTCAACTCGACAGTTCGGCATTTGATTTGTGTGTTTGTTAAGCAGTTTTTGACCAAAGCATTAAACGATTGTTTTAAAATTTATTAGAAAGGTACCTAATGTAAAGCGTAAATTTTTTCCCATTAATTTCCGTTTCAAGATGGCTGGTTCTATTTAACGTTGAAGTTCCTGGTTATTTTCTGTAATACTGGAAGAACGGCAAGACCTATTGAAATTTTGTCCGTAGAAAGAGCATAAAAGTTCCAATAAACTATGTTATACAGTAACACACTCTTAAGGAATTAAAGGGGCAGCAGATGTCCTGGGCAGAGCACAACTCAGGAGGATCATGGGGCTCATAACAGGGCACTGTGGTATGAGGGTGCACATGAACAGGATAGGTGTGTACCACGAAGATACCGTGTGTAGATTGTGTAGGAAGGAGGAGGAAACTGCAGGTCACATAATTTATGATTGTGAGGCTCTTGCTAGTAGGAGGCTAGGGGTTTTTGGTTTCCAATACCCTAGGGATCTTCAGCAGAATGTGCTAGTCAGTGGGTTGTTGGAACTTATTAGCGGCACCAATCTGCTGAACTAGGTATATTAAGAGATAAGTTGCACATTAGGTCAGTTGATCGCAGAGCCTGGGGTTGAACAAATCCCTTCTTCTAGAATTTAATCTAATCCAGGGGTCTCCAAACTTTCAAGCCTTAGGGCCATACTGATTACTCCAGTAAGTTCCGAGGGCCAAAACCATATTATCATTGTTGCCATATTATCACTGTAGAAATGATTGATCTACAGTGCAGTGATATAATTAGGAACAAATATCAAAACTCATCTTTGTTGGAATTTTATAAGAGTCTTCCACTGACACAATTTGATAGTTTGCATAAATTTGCTCGTGGGCTGTTTTCTGTTTTTGGTACTACTTATTTGTGTGAGAAGACCTTCTCCAAAATGAAGTACACAACAAATGTTTACAGATCTAAATTAACTGATGAGCATCTTCAATCTCTTTTAATAATTGGTACAAGTAAAATTAGTCCACATCTACAAACTATCGTCAGTGGAAAATCTCAATTACATAAATCTCATTAGTATTTCATATGTCATTATGCTTGTTATAAGTTATGTTTTTATTTAAAATGTATAAAATGTTAGTTGGATTCATTTCAATAATTTGTTAGTTATTAAATACTGAAGTTAAATTTTCTGCATATTATACATGTCTTTACTCATTACAATTCTGTGTTTCTTTATCCAACTTATCACAAAAACAATAACAATAAGCCTACAACAATGTTATGAGTAGTTAGCCCATGACCATATCAATGTAGATGTCATATTAATAATTATTCAACATAAAATTAGAATACTTCAGTAAACTAAATTTAATTTGCTATAAAAAATATGTTCTCTAAAAGGAGTTTTCAAGTATGCTAGCTCTCCGCGGGCCGGACAAAATCTGTCCGCGGGCCGGATGAGGCCCTCGGGCCGTAGTTTGGAGACTCCTGATCTAATCTAATCTAACATACTCTTAAATATTACGGTTACCGGTTAAACTGGTGAAAATGTGTACGAGCGCTGTCGTGGAGGTCTGCGAGGTCTGCTGTTCTGCGAACCTATAAGTAATGTTTGCAAAAGTGTAGAGATTTTAGGATGCAACCAGGGGTTGTAACCTCTGGTTTTCCCATAACTCTCCTTGTATTTCATTTACTTATTCTAAGAAACATGTATAAAAGTATATTTTGTTTTTTATATTTTTTCTGAAACTAGTTACAAAATTAACAATCAGTTTACACTTTGTGCTGCTACACTGCGAGACCGAAAGGTCTAATCCTCTTGAGCCCCTGTATTATCCGGCAGCCCTGACACCGTCTCGTTTAACACGATATTTCAGCCGTTTTTCGTGGCTTTGAGCATATTTTTTTATTTCTTCAGAGACAGTGGTCACTTTTAAGTCTCTTTGGAGATCAATATTACGAATATACCACTGCGCAGATATTTGTTCTGGAATCGCTGAATAATTTGTTTTGTTTACTTGTTTAGCACATCCGTACCGCTGGATGTTATAGGACTTGTTTGTACAGCACCAGGTTATTACGCAGTGATAATTCTGACCTTCTGCCATAATAGTAGTGTTGGGGCAGAAAACACCAAACTGTTTAAAAAAACTGCTTTTCTATAAACGACAAACAAACTGCTTTTTCAAACGGAAACAAGCAGTTGGATTTGGACGGTTTTATGATTTGTTAAAGAAGGAACGGCTTTCTGCACTACCACTACGTTCTATTCGAACGTTGCCGCAAGCGCTAAAACTGCTTTCCTGCTAACTGCTTTTCTTCTACCTGCTTTTATGCTTTTTCCCTTTATTTCAAAGTTTGCTTGTAGTGAAGTGAGAACTGTTTGGTCAATGTCAACGTTTATCTTTATTTTGTTGCGAGTTATAGTAACAACCTCTCTCATTTTGTAGATACAGAGCCTAATTTTATTTAAACATATTTTTTATATTTATTATCAATCATCAATATTTTTTAATTAACTAAAAATATTCTAAATCGATTGCATTTCGGTAAACATGCAAAAGACTATTTAATTTTTAAGTAAAAAAAATGCTTTTATTAGAAATTCATTGTATTTTTTACATAAAATGGCTTACATAATTATTACTTTTTGATAATGTAACTTAATTATTACTACACTTGTAAGGATTATTTTTATCCTTTCTGAATGCTTTATACCCAAAAACAGTTAAGGACATGGTGGCAGTGGGAATGAAAAAAGTAGTTTTAGAAAACTGAACGTATGTGCTTTATGTTTTAGCTGCTAATACAACTTTGAGTTTCAGTTTTCTAAACCTGTTTTTTTCCAACTGTTTTAAAAAGCAGCTTTTTTTCCTCAACAAACAGTTTGTTAAAGTTTTGTAAAAATAGCAGAAACGCCCATCTCTACCTAACAGCCAGTGCGATCTTAGTGTTATGTTTAGTTTTTTGTTTTTCTTTTTTATGTGCTGCTTCCATCGAAGTTTAACATAAATAAGTGTCATAATCAAATACTTGCTGTGTTACAGTGGAGGATATACATTTAAGGCGATTTGTGGATGGTGTTGAATCCTTTTATTCGTGAAATTAAAGTGTATTGATTTTGTCTCATTAGGTTTTATTTGCCATTTTTTGGCCAAACTGTTTATTAGATTTATTGTTTCTTGCAGTTTTTCAATTAACTTCTCAACTGATTCGCTCACAGATAACACCGCAGTATCTTCTGCAAATATATCTATGTCTGGCTGCGTTGGCACTGGGATATCTCTAGTATACAGAAGATAAAGTAAGGCCCCAAAACACTGCCTTACGGTAGTCCTGCTTTAGCTCAAAATAAGCGTCATCTTGTTTCGCACGGATGTAATAATCCGACAATAATACATTAATAATAAAAAATGTTTTATGAAACAATAAACGTGTTACCATTGCATAAGAAATAATAATTTACAAAAAAATATTTCATACAATACATACAACAAGAAGTCTCTCTCCTGGAATACAAAGATAATGCATTATCATACTGTAATTAAACCAGAAGCCTTATATGCAGCTGAAACATTATATCTCCCAACCCAGGACCCACTTGAAAGGCTGGATATCAAAGAAAGAAAGATATTACGAAAAATCTTAGGCCCTAAATTCCGTAACAACCAATTGCTCCACATCAGTAATGAAACTCTTTACCAAAAAACTGAAACTATCAGACACAATAAGAAAAAGAAGAATTGATTTTTATGGGCACATCCTCCGAATGGACAAAAATAGACTAACCAAAAAAATATTTGACTACTTTCGCAGTAGAAGAGCCAAACCACTTTAGTTTAGAGAAACTGAGAAAGACATAACAGAACTGCAGATCACTGACACTATGCTCATGGACAGAACAGCCAAAACAATAACCAAGGACAAGAAGCAACGGTTCCAAGGTAAAGTCAAATCCAAGCGAACGATCCAAATCTCTGACGAAGAAAGAAAAGCAAGATCACAACAAATGATCACACTGGGCTACGAGGAAGGAACATTAAAAAGTGATTGATTTAGTGTACCCCAAAGTTGGGTGAAACAAATAACGAGAGACGGTAATAATCTTATTTAAAATGGTAAAATATGTAATTAATTTAATATATAATTATAATCGTCACTATCTACGAAACAATATTTCCTTTTTCTAGCGAAATATTTGACTTTTTCCTTTCTGATGCCATCTGCATTCAAATAACGAATAAATTTAATATTATGTCCTCTCAGTTTTTCGCTCTAATATGATTAATTGTAGCTTGGCTAAACATGTGATGTTAATCAGCTGTAGTATAAGCATAACAGCTGATGAGGTGAAACACAAATTTGCATGTCTTTTAAATTGAAAGGTTATTGTTGCGAACCTCTCTGTATCTCATTATAGTCTTTAAGAGTTTTTTCAAATTAGAGTTCAATCATTGTGGCATGTTTAACGCACTTAAACATTTACACGACATTTTTATTCCTTCCGGAGATTTATCGAAATTTATAATAATGACAACTTTCAGAAATGTATATTTATACTGTCTTCGTAATTCGTTACCATTGTCATAGAATTCATCGAATGACATCCGATCCAGTAGAACATGTTTTAAGGGTGTTATTTTAACGGAGCAATATATTGAAAAAAATGCAATTACTTTAAGCCCACTGTAAATCGCAATAAATTCTGTCTTTTAGTCTAATTAGTTCTCGATATATATATATATATATATATATATATATATATATATATATATATATATATATACACACACACACACACACACACACACACACACGAGGTGTGTTCAGAAAGTATAGAGAATTTTTAAATTTCGCAGGCTTAGGAAGTCCGATTGTCCAACATTTTTAAAAATTATATTGGTATACATGCCCTTGAAGTGTGATAAAATTTCAGCTGTTTTCATTGTTGACTTTGTCTGTGACAGCCACTAAGGTTAGACGTGTTTTTATGAGCTCGGCGATTTTCGTTTGTTAAAAGAAATGGATCAAAAAATTTGTATCACATTTTGCGTAAAAAATGGAATAAAGTGTAACAAAGGTGTGTGAAATGTTAACGAAGTCCTATGGTGAGTCTGCTATGAGTAAAGCAAGAGCTTACGAGTGGTATAAGCGTTTCCAAGAAGGCCGTAAAGACGTTGAAGAAGACGAACGCCCTGGACGCCCCAGCACACAAAACAACCGATGAAAACGTGGAAAAGTGAAAGAAATAATTATGAACAATCGCCGAATCACAATTAGAGAGGTAGCTGATGATGATGGCATATCGATTGGATCATGTCATGGCATTGTTTTCAATGTTTTGTGTATGAAACGCGTGGCAGCAAAATTCGTTCAAAAATTGTTGAATTTTGAACAAGAACAGCGGCGAATGAAAGTCGCTCAGGAGTCACTAAATGAAGTCAACGACGATGCAGAATTACTGAAACGTAATATAACAGGTGACGAAACATGGGTTTACGGATATGACGTCGAAACTAAGGCTCAATCATCTCAGTGGAGGCATTCTTGCTCGCCAAGACCGAAAAAGGCTCTACAAGTGCAGTCGAACGTGAAGTTTATGCTCACTGTGTTCTTCGATATGGCATAGTGCATCATGAATTCCTGCCACCAGGTGAAACGGTCAATAAGGAGTACTACCTACAAGTTCTATGCCGTTTGCGTAAAGCAATCCGAAAAAAACGCCCGGATCTGTGGAAAAACAAGTCATGGCTTTTGCATCACTATAATGCACCAGCTCACACTTCATTGCTTGTTCGTAAATATTTGGCCAAAGACAGTACTGTAACGATGCCCCATCCTCCATATTCGCCAGACATGGGTCCGTGTGACTTTTTCTTGTTTCCAAAAATAAAGAGAACCTTAAAGGACTGACTTGTTACAGTCGTAGATGACATTAAAAGCTCATCGCTGAAAGAACTAAAGGCTATCTCAAAGATCGTGCTTGAGAAGTGTTTCGAGATTGAAAAAAGCGCTGGCACAAGCGCATAATCTCCAATGGGGACTATTTTGAAGGCGACAACATCAATGTAGAAGGATAAATAAATATTTTGTTCAAAAAATTAAAATTCTCGTTACTTGCTGAACATACCTCGTATATATTAGATTAGATTAGAAACGAAAAGAAGGGATTATGAAACCAGAGGCACTGCCATCGACGAACCTATTGTGTAACTTAACCTCTGAAGTACTAGTTTAGTAGATTTGTGCCCTCCGTAAGTTCTAACAATCAACTGACTAGCTTATTCTGTTGGAGGTCCCTACGGTCATGGAAACCAAATCCCCTAGCCTCCTGCTAGCAAGAGCTTCACAATCATAAATTATGTTTCCTGTAGTTTGCTCCTCTTTTCTGCATAATCCACATACGTTTTCTCCTGAGTACATACATATCCTGTTCATTCGCACCCTCAGACTACAGTGACCTGTAATAAGCTCTATGATTTTCGTCCTGCCCAAAATGTCTTCCGTCCTTTAAAGTTCCACATGAGGAAGCTTACCTATGAGGCGCTTGCTATGGGAATGTCCATGAGGGTTATCCCATCTTGCGTGGCGTTGTTTCTTAATCCACGCATTGAGCAGGCCCGGTTAACAAATGCAGATCTCATCTCAGCCAGTCGGACCACCTCCCTTGCCCTCGACCCCCTTATGCCCTGGAATACAGTGAAGAGTAACCTGGTTTCCCAGGGAAAGAGCACTGAGGTTCTGCCGACACTCCTAGATTACCTTAGACTAAATTATACGACCCGCAAGTGCTTTGATTGCTGCCTGACTATCGGTACAAAAATGAATAGAATACGAGCCTTCGTTAAGGTTCGTTTCAAGTACTCACACGCACACACACACACACACACACACACACACACACACACACACACACACACACACATCTATCTATCTATCTATCTATCTATCTATATATATATATATATATATATATATATATATATATATATATATATATATATATAGAGAGAGAGAGAGAGAGAGAGAGAGAGAGAGAGAGAGAGAGAGAGAGAGAGAGAGAGCCATTTTGTTAATTTTTTTAATTTCAACGGATTTTATGCGTATTGAAATAGGAGTTTAAAAAAAATGTAAGAAAAATATAAGTTATAATTTTTTTAATTATTAGAATTACTGTAATTTTGAAACTGTTGAAATGATTTTAATGGGTATCGAACTTGTTATACTTACAACTTTTTGTTTTTTTAATTTGTAAAGTTTTAACGGACGACTTTAAAATTTTTGCAACGATTTTTCACGTTTTCAAATAAAACGTTTAAACCCTTTTAAATTAGTTAGTCAACTCAGAAACACATATTCCTCCTTCCCCAACAAATACCCAATCCGTTTTGTCTGACGACTTATTTAATTGTGAAACTTTAGTCTGGTCATTCGTCACTCGGGAGCGCTAGTGTAGTTTGCCTTGACGTAAACTAGGTCAGCAGTAACAATGCCGTGCCAATTATAAACTTTGACACTGCGCAGGGAAACTTTTAATGCAAAACACTGTGTCAGGTGTTGTACACAGATGCAAGGAAAGAGGGAAGCGTGGAACTGTTGTAGTTACAGGTCCTCAGTCAGTTTGAGCAAAAATGTAGATTGATCATTCATTTTACTCCAAACTGATGAAAGTCTCTAAGAAACCATAAATCGGTAACTTCATGGTTTGTAAAATTTAGTTAGTTTGTAAGCCGAAAAGTTCCAGAAATAAAGGTAACTGATAAATGCCTTTTTTATATTTTTTCTTTATAAATTCTGAATCGTAAATTCTTCATAAATCCCAAACCCCATACATTTCCATTTTTAAGGGTTTGCATTAAATAAAAACGACTTAAAATCGATAAAATATTTGTAAACAAAATACCAGGAGTGAAGTATCCCCGAGAGAGTACAGCACAATGCAAACATATGTGACAAATAATTGTTTGTGTACCAAAACAATTACTTAAAAAAACATTGTTGAAAGTAATATTTAAATTATTACTGTATCTACGAATTAAATAATTATTGACCGTATCAATTTTGAAAGTAGAATCGGTAAGACAATCTAGGCCAGTTCTAATATGTAAATTTTATTAAATATAAAACTCTGCTTTTAGTAAACAGTAAATACAGTAGCCTATTTTGTATGTACAGTAAGTATTTTGTAAATACAGTAGGTATGTAATGCAAAATGCAATTATAGTAGGTTACGTTTGTAAAAATGTCAATAAGGTTACAACATTAGAATTCAGTCATTAATTTTATAGGTTATAGTTTTAAAAACAAAATTAGAACAAAGTAAGACTTATTGTATTAAATAACCTAAATATAATGAATGACATTGTTTTAAAATTACTAAACAATGTTGTATATAGTTTTAAATTATCCGTTCCAAAAGGTTGCACGGCTCCACTAGTATTTAGACGCTGAATGAGTGCCATAATATTTAGACGCTGAAGGAGTGTTATAATACTTAGATACTGAAGGAATGTCACAATGTTTAGACGCTGAAGGAGTGTCTATATATATTTAGACGCTGAAGGAGTGTCATAATGTTTAGACGCTAAAGGAGTGTCATAATATATAGACGCTGAAGAAGTGTCATAATACTAGATACTGAAGGAGTGTCATAATGTTTAGACGCTGAAGGAGTGTCACAGGACTTAGATACTGAAAGAGTGTCATAATATTTAGACGCTGAAGGAGTGCCATAATATTTAGACGCTGAAGGAGTGTCATAATGTTTAGATGCTGAAGGAGTGTCATAGTGTTTAGACCCTGAAGAAGTGCTTAATATTTAGATACTGAAGGAGTGTCATAAAGTTTCGATGCTGAAGGCGTGTCATAATACTTAGATACCGAAGGAGTGTCATTAAGTTTCGACGCTGAAGGAGTGTCATAATGTTTAGATACTGAAGGAGAGTCATAATGTTTGGACGCTGAAGAAGTGTCATAATATTAGGTACTGAAGGAATGTCACAGTGTTTAGCCGCTAAAGGAGTGTCATAATATATAGATGCTGAAGGAGTGTCATAATACTAGATATTGAAGGAGTGTCATAATATTTAGACGCTGAAGGAGTGTCATAATGTTTAGATGCTGAAGGAGTGTCATAGTGTTTAGACGCTGAAGAAGTACTTAATATTTAGATATTGCAGGAGTGTCATAAAGTTTCGATGCTGAAGGCGTGTCATAATACTTAGATACCGAAGGAGTGTCATTAAGTTTCGACGCTGAAGGAGTGTCATAATGTTTAGATACTGAAGGAGTTTCATAATGTTTAGACGCTGAAAGAGTGCCATAATGTTTAGATACTGAAGGAGTGTCATAATACTTAGTTACTGAAGGAGTGTCATAATGTTTGGACGCTGAAGGAGTGCCATAATGTTTAGATACTGAAGGAGTGTCATAATACTTAGATACTGAAGGAGTGTCATAATGTTTAGATACCGAAGGAGTGTCATTAAGTTTCGACGCTGAAGGAGTGTCATAATGTTTAGATACTGAAGGAGTTTCATAATGTTTAGACGCTGAAAGAGTGCCATAATGTTTAGATACTGAAGGAGTGTCATAATACTTAGTTACTGAAGGAGTGTCATAATGTTTGGACGCTGAAGGAGTGCCATAATGTTTAGATACTGAAGGAGTGTCATAATACTTAGATACTGAAGGAGTGTCAAGTTTTATTTAATTCTTCACTTCACTTTTAATTTAATTTTTTTTTAATTACAGGTAAGATTTAATTTATTAATTTTTCACAGTTATCATCTCTTTACTTGCTGAAATCCAACTTTTTCGAAAAACCTCCCTCACCATTTTCAGAATGCTATTCCATTCCAACTTTCTGGTCCCTCAATAAAAAAAAAAATCCAAGTTAACTTACACACTGATGACGCGAACAAATCACTCTCTTATATTCTTTCAGTTCGCATATTTTTAGCTTACTTCTTCTTCCTGTTTACTATTTACATTTCCGGTGTCACATTGCCTGCCGTCTGTAACGTACTGTTTAAGATTGATTGTTTCCGTGATCACTTTATACACAGTGATAAGGTACAAAGCAAGGCCACTGTGCACTGGATCAGCGAGCGCCTGGTACGGTGTGATTGTGATTAGGGCTTGTTATCACATGCAAATTACAGCAAGCTTCAGTTAAAAGGAATTTATTATTACCGTCCGTTAGTAAGTAATTTGCTGAAAAGAAAATAATTAAATTTTGTTTAATTACGTGCAAGCGTTCATTGTGAATAATTTAATTTGTACTCCAGTTAATTTTAAACTTAGTTATTCTCAGTTCGTTGCAAACAGTATCTTTATTTGTTTATAAAATAGAACATATTTATTGTCGGGTGTGTTTTTCGGCGAAAAACCATTATCGTTATCGTCGCCGTCAGTCGAAATGTAAATATAGAAATATAACCAATTTTAATGATAAAAAAAGAAACAAATAAAAAACTATATTAGTAAAAATAAATAAAACAAAACAAAATTAAATAACAGTGATGACTATAAGACTAAAACTAGTTAACAATGATATACGAGGTGTGTTCAGAAAGTAACGAGAATTTTAATTTTTGAACAAAATATTTATTTATTCTTCTACATTGATGTTGTCGCCTTCAAAATAATCCCCATTTGAGATCATGCACTTGTGCCAGCGCTTTGAAACACTTCTCAAACTCGATCTTTGATATGGCCTTTAGTTCTTTCAGCATTTCGCTTTTAATGTCATCTACGGCTGTAAAACAACGGCCCTTTAAGGTTCTCTTTATTTTTGGAAATAGGAAAAAGTCACAAGGAGCCATGTCTGGCGAATATGGAGGATGGAGCATCGTTACAGTACTGTTTTTCGTCAAAAATTCACGAACAAGCAATGAAGTGTGAGCTGGTGCATTATCGTGGTGCAAAAGCCATGAATTGTTTTTTCCACATATCCGGGCGTTTTTTTTTTTTAGATTGCTTCACGCAAACGGCGTTGAACTTGTAGGTTCCTTATTCCTTACTGACCGTTTCACTTGGTGGCAAGAATTAATGATGCACTATGCCATTAATTTCGAAGAACACAGTGAGCATAACCTTCACGTTCGACCTTTTTCGGTCTTGGCGTGCCAGAATGCCTCCACTTGGATGATTGAGCCTTGGTTTCGACGTCATATCGATAACCCATGTTTCGTCACCTGTTATAATACGTTTCAGTAATTCTGCATCGTCGTTGACTTAATTTAGTGACTCCTGAGCAACTGTTTTAGATTCGCCGCTGTTTTTGTTCAAAATTCAACAATTTTGGGACGAATTTTGCTGTCACGCGTTTCATACACAAAATATTGGAAACAATGTCATAACATGATCCAATCGATATGCCAACATCATCGGCGACCTCTCTAATTGTGATTCGGCGATAGTTCATAACCATTTCTTTAACTTTTTCCACGTTTTCATCGGTTGTTGATGTACTGGGGCATCCAGGACGTTCGTCATCTTCAACGTCTTTACGGCCTTCTTGGGAACGCTTATACCACTCGTAAACTCTTGCTTTACTCATAGCAGACTCACCATAGGCCTTTGTTAAAATATCACACACTTTGTTACACTATTCCATTTTTTACGCAAAATTTGATACAAATTCTTTGATCCATTTCTTTTAACAAACAAAAATCGCCAAGCTCATAAAAACACGTCTAACCTTAGTGGCTGTCACAAAGTCAACAATGAAAACAGCTGAAAGTTTTATCATACTTCATGGGCATGTATACCAACATAATAAAAAAAATGTTTGACAATCGGATTCTCCAAGCCCGTGAAATTTAAAAATTCTCGTTACTTTCTGAACACACCTCGTGTACCTTAAAAACAACAACATACACACAAATTATTGTAGGCTGTAAATTGGCCCTACAACAATTTTTTGTT
>CM040189.1:108224352-108231852 GCA_022606455.1 Callitettix versicolor | reverse complement strand
AACGAGTGTATAGATATTCGGATATTTGTGTAATATAAAGATTATTTGTTTTACAGTTCAACAAAAATACTTTAAAAATAAATGCTTACCTTTAAGCGTCGTACGGCGGTTTTAAGGTGAGAACGGTGCAAACACTCTCGACACACTTACGGTTTGGAATCCAAAACATTTTACAATTTCCTAAGAAAGCTGGGACAGTCAGCTTGACTGTAAGTGCTGATTACATGTTCAAAGCACTCACGGATAAGCAGAATCTAGGGTTTTGCTGACCAAGCTACATACTACATAATGTACTTCAGTGTAAACCTCTTATTTCTTTACAAATTTCATTACGTCAGCGAAAAACTGCTTCACGTGATTATTGAAATTTTCCCTGATTTTCCAGGTTTTCCGTTGATAGAATCTGTAACTTTGTAAGTACTTTTGGTTCGACTTGTTGTTTTATATTTTCATTTCATTTGATGACTTTTTGAACTGTTTTAGCATTTATTTACATTATATTTAAAAAAAAAAACGACTTAAAGATTATGAATTTTAATAAATAACGTAAGCTACAAATAGACAATTATAAAAAAACTAGAGTGATATCAACACTTTTACCATTTTCTATAAAGTGGAAATCTTTGTACTTAATTATCATTTAATACTTTGTAATACTTGTTCAGTATGCAAGAGCTGATACAATACGCTCAACAATTTAAGCTTTATAAGTAATAGAGCTTAACTTTGGGTAACGCCAAGCACATCTTTTGTCTAGAGCACTAATTAAAAGGCTTTGATGTATTCACTTCGCTATATCTTTGATTCTAAATGTAAGTTTAATTTTTTTAATGACGTCACTTTATACCAGTTGGAGTAATAACGATAAGGGGTTATAAATTAGCACGTGCAATTTCAAAATTTTACTTAAAATACTAACATATTATGATTTTATTATTATTTTTTGATAATTCATTTACGTTCTGTTTGGTTATGTAAATATATGTGAAAATACTTAAATTGATTGAATGTAAAAATTTGGATAGCTAGGAACTTTGTTTTTATTTTAATTTGTTATTATAATTAAGTCGTTATTTCAACCTAGCCACCAGATAATGTTAAATATTTAAATAATTTAAATAAGATATTTAAATAATTAGAATTATGACCTGTCTTCCGTCTAGTGGTCTTCTTTACTCGCCTGGTATAGGCTACCACGGTTTCGAAGTCTCATTGTTTTATCTTCAGGCCGTAATACGAAATGTCAAATCCCTCTGTCGAGGTCGTCACAAAGTTAACGAAACATTGAAAACACGTCACAAACACTAAACACAATTACATGATTTTTATTAAAATGCACAACGATAAAATTTGGTTTGGCCTAACGATACGTGCAACTTGTACGTCGTTACAGTCCTAACTGTCAATCTTATGTGTTTTGAAAGAATTCTTGTTAATGTGTTTAGTGTTTGTGACGACTTCTACAGAGGGATTTGAAATTTTGTATTACGTACTGAAGATGAAACAGTAAGGTTCCGAAACCGCGGTAGCCTTTACGAGGCGAATCAAAAATACCACTGGACGTTAAATTGTTTGGGTTCATTTAAATTGATAAAAAAATGTATAACATATTTTCGACTCTGATTTTTGCTTCATTTTTTAAGCTTTATTAAAACGTTCATTCAGTTCAGCCTTTCGCTGTGCGACACCATTTAAAAAAAAAAAACACTTTGTCGATTTCGACGATCCGAAAGCCGTGATTAATTCTTGTACTGCAACAGTTTTATTGTTTCATATAATGAGCCACACAAACTGCAATGAAAGAAACCAGTTACAGTTGGGCCTCAAGTTGGGCTCTCTGCAAACGACTAAACTTAGATGAGAGGCTGCAATAATAAAGGGGTTTTAAATTAAATTTTTAAGCAAAATAATTCACAGGGATCGAATCTTAGAGTGAAAAACATGGATGACATGATGAGGCTGACGGAAACAGTACTCCAAGACTACAACACGGAGAAAGGACTGATAAAGAAACTATAACACGGACTACAACACGGAGAAAGGACTGATAAGGAAACTAAAACACGAACTACAACAAGAAAAAAGGACTGATAAGGAAACTACAACACGGAGAAAGGACTGATAAGGAAACTACAACACGGACTACAACACAGAGAAAGGACTGATAGGGAAACTACCACACGGACTACAACACGGAGAAAGGACTGATAATGAAACTACAACACTGAGAAAGGACTGATTAGGAAACTAAACTCGGTCTACAACACGGAGAAAAGACTGATACGGAAACTACAACACGGAGAAAGGATTGATAAGTGCTACAACACGGAGAAAGGACTGATAAGGAAACTACAACACGGACTACAACACAGAGAAAGGACTGATAAGGAAACTACATCACGGATTACAACACGGAGAAAGGACTGATAAGGAAACTACAACACGGACTACAACACGGAGAAAGGACTGATTAGGAAACTACAAGAACCAGCAGAAGATACAGTAAGTTTAGCTGCCAGATCTCTGTAAACCTCCAGTAGAATGATTTAATGAAGTGCTAAAACTCTTTAAAAGTACCAGTTTCTTGAATTAAATCCCAAGAGATGGCACACAAAATATCCTTTGATAGCGGTGACAGGGGGATACCGCACCACATAATCTCTAAGGAATCAACTAAAGAAACGTACAGTGAGGAAGTATATGCAAGAGCGAGATTTACGTAGACCAATGCTAAGGGATCTACATGCAGGATTACGTAGCTACTAACCTGCTTTGTGCAGGCAGTAAAACGGTGTCGCTTTATATAGTGTACTTTACCGGTTATTTAAACCGTTGGAGCGAAGCGAACACTTGGTAGTAACATATTTACTGCTGAACCTGCGCTAAATGGGGTTTTAATTTGAAATTTTAATTACTTCACACTCGTAACTGGAAAGTGTAAGGCTACTTTAGTGACGGTCATTAAATGTTATGTTTCTTGCAGGAATAACGATATTTATATTCGCAACATAGCTCGCTCTCTCTCTCTCACACACACACACAGGCGCGCGCGCACGCACGAACGCACACACACACACACACACACACACACACACACACATAAACACACGCACACGCACGCAACACACGTGCGCACACACACACACACACGCACGCGCGCACACATGAGCGCGTGGACACACACATATGCGCACACACAAACACACGCGCGCGCGCACGCGCACACACACACACGCGCGCGCACGCACGCACGCATGCACGCACACAGACCCAGACACACACGCGCGCGCGTACACGCACACACGAAAATACACACGCACACGCACAAGAACGTACGCACGCGCAAACACACACACACACACACACACGCGCACGCACGAACACGCGTGCCATACACACAAGCACAGGCGCGCGCGCATACGCACGTCCATATACACACACGCACACACGAACGCACGCGCGCGCGAAACACACACATACACATACACTCACACACACACACACACACACACACACACACACACACACACACACACACACACACACACACACACACACACACACACACACACACACACACACACACACACACACACACACACACACACACAAGTGTTACCTTTTTCAATCTTAAGTCCAGGCATGAAAACAATTAGAAATAAATGATTTCTAAAACCTTTATTTCACTCTATTGTAGCTATTAGAATTTCAATAAACAAATTTCCCTCCTTATTGTGTACACATTACACAAATATATACTTAAATGGAACTAAATACGTGTTTTTGCCCTATAAACTGACTAATTTGACAAAAGCGCAGAAGTATTTTATATTGAATCTCTTATAAACTAACAAATATTATTTATTTATTGTTTTATGGCTTATGTATGTTAAGAAATGATAATAATAAAAATTCATTTACAAAATGCCTTTTGAATATCCGTAATATACGAGCATATTTTCTTACGCCTAAATCATACCATTACATTATGCAACAGTAAACAATACCACGTTGTTGAAATTTCCAACAGTAATCCCAAAGTTAAACAAAAATCCCTCAATTAAACGAGAAGTTACAACTAGCGCTCGGGAACTTAGCGGAAGTAGGGCGAATTACATTCTTAACAAATCCAATGTGTATCATTGTATCGCTAAATCCTTACGCTGAAGTTTCAAATTAAACGCTTCTGAGAATTTCAATTTAGTAGAGTATCAAAAGCAACTTGGCGAAGTTATTTTTGAAAAGTTTACGGCGCTGGATGCAATTTATTGCGAACAAAGTAATTACAGCTTCCTGAAATCGTTTTCAGTTTAAAGTTGTTTTTTAGGAAAAAGTTCATAATACTGCCAGAGTGTGTATTGAATTTACTAATTTTCATAGGTTGTTATATTATTTTATTAATTTTTCACGGAAGTGTACGCTCATTCTCTAATATCCTACTTACATAAAAGTAATTAACAAATTACTATAATTAGTAAAAATTAACTATTGTTCACTTGTAATTATATTTACGTAATATTAATTCAATACAATTAATTTTCATATACAGTTAATAATATTTCGAACGTAATAAAAAGGATAATATTCCTTTACTATTATGTACTACCAATTCATATGTTAATATTCATTTAGTAAATACTGATTTTTATTCTAAGATAGAGTTTCTCAATTGAAATTTATACGTAGTTATTTTTACTTAATTCATTTTCATGTAGAATAATTATTCGTTCACAAATGTGTATATTTAGATAATTTATGATCACTAATTACTATTTTTATTTATTATTTTTACATGTTGTTTTATATCCTCCAAGTGTTCATGTGATAATATATATATTAAAGCTTTACACTAATTTATTTAGTGTAAATGGAAAATATTGGGGAACTTAGACAATATTTATTAATATTTTTGTATATATAGATAGATATACGAGATGTATTCAGAAAGTAACAAGAATTTTAGTTTGTTGAACAAAATATTTATTGATTCTTCTACACTGATGTTGTCACCTTCAAAATAGTCCCCATTGGAGATTATGCACTTGTGTCAGCGCCTCTTCCAATCCTCGAAACACTTCGCAAAATCGATCTTTGAGATAGCCTTTAGTTCTTTCAGCGATGCGCTTTTAATGTCATCTACGGCTGTAAAAATCTAGCCCTTTATCGTTCTCTTTATTTTTGTAAATAAAAAAAAGTCACACGGAGCCATGTCTGGCGAATATAGAGGCTGGGGCATCGTTACAGTACTGTTTTTGGCAAAAAATTCACGAAAAAGCAATAAGTGTGAGCTGGTGGATTATCGTGGTGCACAAGCCATGAATTGTTTTTTAACAGATCCGGACGTTTTTTCGGATTGCTTAACGCAAACGGCGTTGAACTTGTAGGTAGTACTTACTCCTTATTGACCGTTTCACCTGGTAGCAGGAATTCACAATGCACTATGCCATTAATATCGAAGAACACAGTAAGCATAACCTTCACGTCTGACCGCACTTGTCGAGCCTTCACCCGTTGTGATACGTTTCAGTAATTGTGCATCGTCGTTGACTTCATTTAGTGACTCCTGAGCAACTTCCATTCGCCGCTGTTTTGTTCAAAATTCAACAATTTTGGAACGAATTTTGTTGCCACGCGTTTCATACACAAACCATTGAAAACAATGTCATGACATGATCCAATCTATATGCCAACATCATCAGCGACCTCTCTAATTGTGATTCGGCAATTGTTCATAATTATTTCTTTCACTTTTCCAAGTTTTCATCGGTTGTTTTGTGTGCTGGGGCGTCCAGGGCGTTCGTCATCTTCAACGTCTTCACGGCCTTCTTGGAAACGCTTATACCACTCGTAAACTCTTGCTTTACTTATAGCAGACTCACCATTGGCCTTTGTTAACATTTCACACGCTTTGTTACACTTTATTCCATTTTTTACGCAAAATTTGATACAAATTCTTTGATCCATTTCTTTTAACAAACGAAAATCGCCGAGCTTATAAAAACACGTCTAACCTTAGTGGCTGTCACAGACAAAGTCAACAATGAAAACAGCTGAAAGTTTTATCATATTTCAAGGGCATGTATAGCAACATAATAAAAAAAGTGTTTGACAATTGGACACTCCAAACCCGCGAAATTAAAAAATTCTCGTTACTTTCTGAACACTCCTCGTGTATATATATATATATATATATATATATATGTGTGTGTGTGTGTGTGTGTGTGTGTGTGTGTGTGTGTGTGTGTGTGTGTGTGTGTGTGTGCGTGCGGCGTGCGTGTATTATGAAACAAATACTTGCAATATATGCAACTTTTATTTACAAATATTGTTCACCTAAAGAAATGTCACTAAGCGTAAAACTCATTAATATTCATTATAATATTTGCTTACTAATTTTCATCTATAGTTAATTTTATTTGATAATTTTCGTGCATTATAAATATTAACCGTATTTAGGCCGTACAAGGGAATTAAGGAATATATGTTTTTTTAATTTTTCATCAGAAAATGGAATATTAGGCTTAATTCTTGAAGTATTTTCGTAAAATTATTTTAAAAAAAACATTTTATTGCGTTTCTTTTAATCAGAAAATCAATTTAATTTGTGATAAAATTTATTACACTATTTAGAAGAATTTATTACACTATATTAAGAATTTAGGTAAAGTAAAAGTTTATATTAATTTCAATTTTTGTTCAAATTTCTGATCATGTATTTCAACCACCTCCAATAATAACATGTCAGTTACTGTAAAAATGCCATTTCGTCATATTAATTTATACAAAACATCAGACTTTAATTATTTGCAACGGCAAGCACAATGTTGATTATTCATTTACTAAAATCTATATTTAGATAATATTTATTCATTAATTTTCATATATATTCAATTATATTTTCTACGGTTTAGGTTATTCATGAACAAAACACCGCATTCCACTGTAGCACATGAAATACAGTGCGGTAATACTGTGGCATGATACACAATTATCGATTCCAATTATTCGGTTATTATTGGCTTGAAAAAACAGCTACTGTTCGTTTATAATTTGGATAAAACTGGATGTTTATAAATAATTCGTTACTTTGGTTTCGAGTCCAGATAATAAATTGAGTTTCTTTACACTATTTATTTCTGATATTAAAGAAAAAAAATCCTGAAATTAGAAGAGTCAATAAAACAATATAATTTCTTCATTTATTTATATATTACTTTTTTATTGTTATATTCGCTTAGTATAATGTCGCAGGGGGTGCAGACTAGCTGCACCTATTGAGACGATTTAGACGTTCCTAGCGGTACCCGAGTCTAACACACACTTACACTTACAACACTACACTTACGACTTTAACACTTTACACTCACACTTACATTTAGGGAGGCGAAAATAGCCTCAATGTGCTTTTCGCCTTAAAATAACAACAAAAAATTGTTGTAGGGTCAATTTACATCCTACAATAATTTGTGTATATTGTTCTTTTTAAGATTTACATCATTG
>CM040189.1:108216852-108219352 GCA_022606455.1 Callitettix versicolor | reverse complement strand
AGATACGTGTACTTTCTTTGATATCAGTTTTGTATACACCAACTAAGTAACTAAGTAACGAAATATTGAAATAACTAAGTAACTATATAACTAACTAAGTAACTATGTAAGTAAGTAACTAAGTAAATGAGTAACTATGTAACTAAGTAACTAATTAACTGAGTAACTAATAACTAAGTAACTAAATAACAAAGTAACTATGTAACTAATAAATAAATAACAAATTAACTAATTAACTAATAAAATAATTAACTGAGTAACTAAGTAACTAACTAAGTAAGTATATAACTATGTAACTAAGTAACTAAGTAACTAAGTAAATAATTAACTATGTAACTAAGTAACTAATTAACTGAGTAACTATGTAACTAAGTAACTAATTAACTGAGTAACCAAGTAAATAAGTATGTAACTATGTAACTAATTAACTGAGTAACTAAGTAACGAAATATTTAAATAAATAAGTAACTATATAACTAAGTAACTAATTAACTAACTAAGTAACTATGTAACTAAGTAACTAAGTAAATAAGTAACTATATAACTAAGTAAATAATTAACTATGTAACTAAGTAACTAATTAACTGAGTAACCAAGTAACTATGTAACTAAGTAACTAATTAACTGAGTAACTAAGTAACGAAATATTGAAATAAATAAGTAACTACATAACTAAGTAACTAACTAAATAACTATGTAACTAAGTAACTATGTAACTAAGTAACTATGTAACTAAGTAACTAATTAACTGAGTAACTAATAACTAAGTAACAAAGTAACTATGTAACTAATAACTAAATAACTAATTAACTAATTAACATAATTAACTGACATTATGTTTAGCAATAATGTCAGTAATATAATTGAAACGCCTCGGTGGCCTAGTGGATAGCGTACTAGGCTTTCACCACGAGGACCCGGGTTCGATTCCCGGCGAGGGCTTGGAATTTTCATACGCTATAAATCATCCCATCGTCTGCATTAGCCCAAGTGTGCACAACAGTCGGACGTTAAACACACAAAAAAAGAAAAAAGTAATATAATTGGACCAATACAAACTAGCGATGAACACTTTTTAATTTTCGAAATTCCCATTTCTGTTGCCAAAGCCCCCGAGTGCTACATTTTTGTTTTATTTTATTGTGATTATACTTTCCCCCAACAGTGTTGTCTTTATGAACCGTTTAAAGGCGCTCATTGAGGTTAATATCCTCCTTAGATTCAAATCAAGGGCAGTTGAAATTTAGTCCCGTGTACTACAATAAATTCACAGATTTCCCTAAACATTAAGGTATTTTATTTTAAGGCCAGTTTTTTTTATCGGAAGGTTGTCTGTTTATGAAATCGATAACTTTTGTGATATTAAAGTCAATAACGTTTGTAATAATAAAGTTTTACTAACATTGTATTTGAAAGAACAAAAACCTTTTGGAGATAAAATGAGATGATACATACGTATAAAACAATGGCTTCCAATTAACATAATACAAAATATAAAAATTAGAATATAGAGAAACAGTAGGCATGTATTCAATATTTGTTTTTTCTAAAATTTAAAGTTTTTTTGGTCTTTTTATAACCCCGAATCACAGAATACCTTGCTTGCATGCTCCCTTGGCTGCTACTTTCTCCACTCAAGCATCCCTCCATCGTAGCGCTGGTCTTCCTTTCTCCTTCTGCGTGTCCTTAGTAATCCATTCTGTACTTAGTTTCGCCTAACCATGATCTTCCATTCTTGCTACATGCCATTCTTCTCTCGTCACCTTCGTCACCAGCTTCTTATTGCTTATTTTCTCCTTCCGACAGCTTCGTCACCAGCTTCTTATTACTTATTTTCTCCTTCCGACAGCTTCGTCACCAGCTTCATCACCAGCTTCTTATTACTTATTTTCTTCTTCCGACAGCTTCGTCACCAGCTTCTTGTTACTTATTTTCTCCTTCCGACAGCTTCGTCACCAGCTTCTTATTAAGTATTTTCTCCTTCCGACAGCTTCGTCACCAGCTTCTTATTACTTATTTTCTCCTTCCGACAGCTTCGTCACCAGCTTCGTTACCAGCTTCATCACCAGCTTCTTATTACTTATTTTCTCCTTCCGACAGCTTCGTCACCAGCTTCGTCACCAGCTTCTTGTTACTTATTTTCTCCTTCCGACAGCTTCGTCACCAGCTTCTTGTTACTTATTTTCTCCTTCCGACAGCTTCGTCACCAGCTTCATCACCAGCTTCTTGTTACTTATTTTCTCCTTCCGACAGCTTCGTCACCAGCTTCGTCACCAGCTTCTTATTACTTATTTTCTTCTTCCGACAGCTTCGTCACCAGCTTCATCACCAGCTTCTTGTTACTTATTTTCTTCTTCCGACAGCTTCGTCACCAGCTTCTTGTTACTTATTTTCTCCTTCCGACAGCTTCGTCACCAGCTTCTTATTAAGTATTTTCTCCTTCCGACAGCTTCGTCACCAGCTTCTTATTACTTATTTTCTCCTTCCGACAGCTTCGTCA
>CM040189.1:108121852-108211852 GCA_022606455.1 Callitettix versicolor | reverse complement strand
AAAAAACCCTTATGTTTGAATGTCCGAAGTGTTTAGCCGTTTACAGATATCGAACAACCGTGAACCACATACACGAATTAAACGTTTTGGTGAACTAGTTTCAGATAAGTACAAACCCGATGTAGGTTATATTGTGTAAATCTGAAATGATCGAATAAAGTAACACCCGGGCGCTGAGCCGTATTTCTAGACAAACCGACTAAATCGTTGCTTCGATCAAAGTTTCGACGGAAAATCGTTCGTCGAAGTAACACCCGGGCGCTGAGCCGTATTTCTAGACAAACCGTTTAAATCGTTGCTTCGATCAAAGTTTCGACGGAAAATCGTTCGTTGAAGTAACACCCGGGCGCTGAGCCGTATTTCTATACAAACCGACTAAATCGTTGCTTCGATCAAAGTTTGGACGGAAAATCGTTCGTCGAAGTAACACCCGGGCGCTGAGCCGTATTTCTAGACAACCCGACTAAATCGTTGCTTCGATTAAAGTTTCGACGGAAAATCGTTCGTTGAAGTAACACCCGGGCGCTGAGCCGTATTTCTAGACAAACCGACTAAATCGTTGTTTCGATCAAATTTTCGACGGAAAATCGTTCGTCGAAGTAACACGCGGGCGATGAGCCGTATTTCTATACAAACCGACTAAATCGTTGCTTCGATCAAATTTTGGACGGAAAATCGTTCGTCGAAGTAACACCCGGGCGCTGAGCCGTATTTGTAGACAAACCGACTAAATCGTTGCTTCGATCAAAGTTTCGACGGAAAATCGTTCGTTGAAGTAACACCCGGGCGCTGAGCCGTATTTCTATACAAACCGACTAAATCGTTGCTTCGATCAAAGTTTGGACGGAAAATCGTTCGTCGAAGTAACACCCGGGCGCTGAGCCGTATTTCTAGACAACCCGACTAAATCGTTGCTTCGATTAAAGTTTCGACGGAAAATCGTTCGTTGAAGTAACACCCGGGCGCTGAGCCGTATTTCTAGACAAACCGACTAAATCGTTGTTTCGATCAAATTTTCGACGGAAAATCGTTCGACGAAGTAACACGCGGGCGATGAGCCGTATTTCTATACAAACCGACTAAATCGTTGCTTCGATCAAAGTTTGGACGGAAAATCGTTCGTCGAAGTAACACCCGGGCGCTGAGCCGTATTTGTAGACAAACCGACTAAATCGTTGCTTCGATCAAAGTTTCGACGGAAAATCGTTCGTTGAAGTAACACCCGGGCGCTGAGCCGTATTTCTAGACAAACCGACTAAATCGTTGTTTCGATCAAATTTTCGACGGAAAATCGTTCGTCGAAGTAACACGCGGGCGATGAGCCGTATTTCTATACAAACCGACTAAATCGTTGCTTCGATCAAAGTTTGGACGGAAAATCGTTCGTCGAAGTAACACCCGGGCGCTGAGCCGTATTTCTAGACAACCCGACTAAATCGTTGCTTCGATTAAAGTTTCGACGGAAAATCGTTCGTCGAAGTAACACCCGGGCGCTGAGCCGTATTTCTAGACAAACCGACTAAATCGTTGCTTCGATTAAAGTTTCGACGGAAAATCGTTCGTCGAAGTAACACCCGGGCGCTGAGCCGTATTTCTGACTAAATCGTTGCTTCGATTAAAGTTTCGACGGAAAATCGTTCGTCGAAGTAATACCCGGGCGCTGAGCCGTATTTCTAGACAACCCGACTAAATCGTTGCTTCGATTAAAGTTTCGACGGAAAATCGTTCGTCGAAGTAACACCCGGGCGCTGAGCCGTATTTCTAGACAACCCGACTAAATCGTTGCTTCGATCAAAGTTTCGACGGAAAATCGTTCGTCGAATTAACACCCGGGCGCTGAGCCGTATTTCTAGACAAACCGACTAAATCGTTGCTTCGATCAAAGTTTCGACGGAAAATCGTTCGTCGAATTAACACCCGGGCGCTGAGCCGTATTTCTAGTCAACCCGACTAAATCGTTGCTTCGATCAAAGTTTCGACGGAAAATCGTTCGTCGAAGTAACACCCGGGCGCTGAGCCGTATTTCTAGACAACCCGACTAAATCGTTCCTTCGGTAGGAATGGCGACACTTGATCCCAGCTTCCTGATTGGTTGGATTCAAATGAGCTCGCTTTCTGATTGGTGCAGAGGGATGTGACGTATGAGGTGACGTCATGGTGTGACGTCATGGTGTGACGTCAGAGTGTGACGTCAGAGTGTGACGTCAGGGTGTGACGTCAGTGTGTGACTTCAGGGTGTGACGTCGGTGTGTAATCGTGAGTTCGGATTTTTAAATATATTCTACAAAGAGTAAGTATATAAATATATCGATGAATTTAACTCCAAGTCAGGCGTTGGTGACCTCTTTAGTATTATGCGATTGTGTGCTTGTTCTCGAAATTTATCTATGATATGACATGATATGTTAATTCCGTGCGGGCCATGTTTAACCAATGCAGGCGATGTGTATTCCTTTATAGCTCTTAAATGACATACATGTGACATGTCAATACCATGGGGCGATGTATATTCCTTCTTAACTTTTTAGTGACATTACATGTTGACCTGATTGGTGTAGCTATAAAATGTAAACCGATCAACCTGTTGATTTTCATTATTCAAACACCATTGTATAATTATAGTACAGCAGGCTGTAACGTCTGATAGTGTTGTGTGAAATAAAACAACGTTTACTATGATACAGATTTATTATTAAAAGTTATAAGATACATATATATATAATAATAATTTAAGTGACTATGAAATATAATGACTAATTTGACTAGTAATATTTTTCAAAAAGAACAGCTGCATAAAAAGGGCGGAGCAAGGATAGTGTATCCTTGGAAGGAAGCCCCATCCACGCTTCCTTCGGTGTCTACCAGCACATTAAAAAAAAATGTAGACTCCCCTCATTTAACCATTACACTCTAAAAAGAAGATTGCTCAATTTGATTGCGCAGTTGCACAGTGATGTTACTGCGAAATCAAATTGTCCCAATCTTCTTGCGAAAGCATGAATCCTTCTAAATCGTGTTCACTGTCACTTCTTTTTATATACACTATAGAGTTTTTAATGTCCGTTAATGCCACCGGTTCAGGTTGACATGACATCGATGGCATTTGGTCTCCGGTGAGGTCGGGGAAAAATTGCTGGTGTTGATGTTGTTGTTGTTGTTGCTGCTGCTGCTGTTGCTCCGGCTGCTGCTGTTGTTGTTGTTGCTGCTGATGCTGCTGTTGTTGTTGTTGCTGCTGATGCTGCTGTTGTTGTTGCTGCTGCTGTTGCTGTTGCTCCTGAAGCGACGTTGATGGCTGTTGCTGTTGCTCCTGATGCGACGTTGACGGCTGCGGTGAAATGGAGGAACCGGATAGCCTCAATAAATACGACGCAATGACAGAAGGGGAAGGCGGAGAAAAGGATAGTTCAGGCTCAAAGGATGATTGTGGGATCGGAGACGGTTCCTGAAAAAACTCCTGCTTGGGTATGACCGGAACTAAATTTGTAATGGGACCAGCATTACAAATAGGAGGAGGAGGAGGATGAGAAAGAAGAGGAGAAGGAGGAGGAGAAGACAAAATCCTTCTCAAAGAAGGTAGGGAAAGATCCATTGGTTCTTCGGGATACGGAGGAGGAGGAGGAGGAACTCTAGGGTGCCGAAAACTATAATCGGTGTCCGAAACCACTGACGACGTATTTCGGCTACGCCCTGGCCGAAAACGTTTCAGTGGTCTCGGGCACCACTTAAATTGCATTCGGCCGTCTTCATCTTCGATCCCGTTGTATTTAATGAGGTATCGCGGAACTCACCTCGAAACGAAAAAGTCAAGTGCTGATAATTATGCTGGCGTCTTTTTCTTTCAAACTCAATGGCCTCTCTGAAACCAATAAAAATAATAATAAATTATAGAAAATAAAGATGGAAAAAAAAGTTCTGTAAAAATCATAATGAAATAACTTATACGGTGATAAACCCGAAACGTATGACGTCAAATATAACCGAAAGTAAGATATTATTCGAGAAATCGCTAACAGTGTAAAGATGAAAAACAAAAGTTCTGTAAAATCGTAATAAAGTGACTTATACGGTGATCAACCGAAATGTATGACGTCAAATATAACTGAAAGTAAGATATTATTCGAGAAGTCGCTAACAGTTTTCTAACGGTATTAAAAATAATACTAACATAAATGTTTTCGAAATTAAACAGACAAAAGCTAAATTTTATTATATTCAAAAAGAACCTGTCGATCCACTTGAAAACTGTTATTTCTACTACTACAGTTGTACTGTAAATTGTTATTGTTACAGAAAAAGCAAGAAAAAACATTTTTTGTAATAATAAAATTAGTCTGTCAAAAGTAATCGGAGAAAAGCTGAAAGAAAAAAATAGTACACTCACCTTATTAATTCGGCCACAGTCATTCTCAAGTACACCGAAAATTGCTGTCTTGTCGGTTGCTCAGCCATTTTAACCCTCAGCGTGTGTATCAGCGTCTGATTTTGAGTGCGCGTGTTTGCTGCATATAGTCAGTATCCCCCACCACTTGAAATCCCCACCATCATCACCGTGACCTCATCCGCTGCCTTTGTGTAATCTGTAATGAAGGAAACAGGAAATGTACATCCGTTACCATATAATTACCACCACCACCACCACCACCAAGAGTCAGGAAAGGTTACGACCGCAAAGTCGATAATATTTCGCTTGAAAAAAAATGCTCATTCGACTGAATTCTGAAAAGTAAAAAAAAAAGAAAAATATTAAAATAAATAAATATTGTTAATATTTACCTTTATTGATTGTCTGCCCCCTCTGCGACGGTCGTCTGTTTCAAACGCCGACGCTCACCGTCGTCATGTTTTTCTTTGTTGTCTAAACCGTTGTCGTCATCGTTGTCTTCACCGTCGCCGTCTTCAAACCAACTTTTACGCGTTTTACAATTTCTAAACACGCATATACAAAAATCGAAACAAGTGTTTCGACACTCGCGACAAAAGATTAAATCATTAAATGTAAACCGAGTGCAGATTTTCTTGCAGCACGCGTAACCGTCGAAATTGGTCTTGTACACAGAAAGTTTCCACGAATGTTTCTGCGCACTCCTACAATTGCAGTGGCAGTACGAAAAATAATTGCACTTTGTACAAGCTAAACCGTCAACTTGACACCGCGGCACTACAAAACATTTATATTTACAACAAAAAGGATCACGATAGTTCGACGCCATTTTAAAAATAAAATTAATAAAAAACTTACGCGAATGTAGTTTGAACAACACCGTATGCAAAAATAATACTGACACGCTTGTCATTCTACTGTGTATATATATATAGGCTAGTGTCTAAAGTGCCTGAAGTGGCTGAAAGCGTACAGATGACCACATAGGGCACAGAGCCTATGGACAACAGTAGCGAATATGAAACAAGAATACATTGCTTTACCTAGTGGAAAAAAAAGTATTTCATTCGAAATAAAACAAAGGTTTGTTAAAGTTGTTAGGCTTAGACAATTCGCACAACTCGTGAATTGATATGCGCGAACTAATCGCGTCAACAGGATATCCGTTTCCTGCGTCCCCACTACTCTCGCGCTTAGACAATTCGCACAACTCGTGAATTGATATGCGCGAACTAATCGCGTCAACAGGATATCCGTTTCCTGCGTCCCCACTACTCTCGCGATTACAATACAGGCTAGTTTCTCTTTGTTCGTTTCATTATACTTTGAAATGGATGGAAAACGTACAGGACGAAGGCTACTGCTCGGACAATGAAGTTCGAGCAGAAGAGGCACAGAGAGTAGAATTCCGAGGCTTCGGGAGAAGGTTCCGCGTGAACTTTCGCGGGTTAGCCGATGCTGAAGAGGCTGATCAGCCCCAACAACAACCCCAGCAGCCTCAGCCACCCCAACAACAACAACCCGAAGAACAGCGGGCTCCTCCCGAAAACTAAACTCCTCCTCCTTTTCCTTGTACAAAATGGCCCTTTTCAGGGCCCGCAAAAACAACTATCTAGCTTTAAGACGGGTCTTCGTCCACGCGCAAGCGCGTGTGTGTGTGTGTGTTGTAATTTTTTTTATTATTTTAGTTCATTTTATCGGATCTCCTCTCTCTCTATCTAACTATTAAAACCTCATACTGGCAAAACTGTATTTGGCACCTTTTAACACTTTTTTTTGTTTTACTAGTTAGGTTAATGAAGACGTGAGAGGGGTTCGGTTATTTTTTGTAAGGAAAAGGCGATGGGGTAGCAACCGGGCTCGAACCCGGAACCTTTCGGTTGCTATACCAACGCGTTAACCATTCAGCCACCGAGACCTCTGCATTTTATGATAAGTTTGAGGAAAGAAAAATATCAACAACAACAAATTGTGATACACATATTACATTTATTCGAAAAGAAATAAGGTTGTTTTACAAGTCAGTACTCTTAATATTTTTAGATTTTCCAGTCAGGCCGTATTGTTGCCGTAACTCTTCACGATTTCTCGGTCCTCTCACAAACTTTGTCAATCGAGATTTTACGTGGTCCGAAATTAGTTGTAATTCGTTGGACAGCATTTGCCAGACGTGTACGCTGAAAGTATCGTCCTTACGATAGTATGCTGTGTCGGTAGCCATCACAAAATTGTTTACAATCTCTCGTAGTTCTGCAAGACATTCGTTCAAAATAGTGTGCGCCAACACCCTCACCGATCCATCATCGTCGTCGTCATCGGCATCATCATCATCATCCTCATCATCATCTTCTTCTTCTTCGTCGTCCATCGCATCAATTTCCTTGTCAGTTGTTTTCGGAAACTGTAGGAAAATAATTTAAAATATATATTTAATTAAATAAAAGGTATTTATCTGAAAATAGACACGTTCAGAGGTTCAGTGTATTCGTAGTGTGTGTGCGCGTATGTGTGTGTGTGTGTGTGTGTGTGTGTGTGTGTGTGTGTGTGTGTGTGTGTGTGTGAGAGAGAGAGAGAGAGAGAGAGAGAGAGACAGACAGATTGGTTCTACTTACGGAATTTTCCATGACGGGTACAGTCTGGCTGTCTTGTTCCTGGTTGTGGTGGTGGTGGTCGGCATTTGAGATAGTAGGTAACACTTGTTCGTTATCCATTTTCCTTTTCAAACTGCAGTTTATAAAAAAATATATATATTACAGAAGGTAAAATCCGAATAATCTTTAGTAAATTTTACAGTGTTGTGCACCGTTGTTGACGTTGTCTCTGTTTCTCTAATATGTACTCTTTACAACGTTCTCGATCTATGTATTCTGAGAAAAAAGTAGAACGTCGTCGATAATCTGTGTGTAACGTATCGACAAAGTCTTCTATTATAAATAAAGGAGTTACAAAACACTTTTCACACCACTTTGTACTATCCTGAATAGTATATAATAATATATCATCGTCACACACGTCTTGGTAAGTGATAACCCAAATTTCTGGAATTTTAGCACTATCGAAATCCGGAGATAGAACAATTTTACAAAAACATTCACGGCATAAACGTTTATACGGCGTACAAACGATTTCGATTATGTTCACAATGTTTGTTTCGTAGGCAAACACAGGTACTTCAAAGGATGGTTAACGAGCATGAAAAAGTCCTATAACTGATATTGTCAAAGTCTATGTTATTATAATCAAAGTTCGTGGTGTCACAAATCACTTGCCATAAATAATCTTTGAAGTTAATTTTCAAATGTCTTTTAATCGTAGCAGGTATTTCGAGCAAATCTACGTTGTCGGATATTACGACTTGAGCACAAACTTGTATAGCACTTAATTGAAAAAGTTTCTGAGGATTATACATTAGTCCTGTAAAGAAATAAATAATAATTAATTAAAAAAGAAAGAATTGTAAAAAATAGAATATTAGAAAATTAAAAATTTTTCTTGTATATGTGTATCTTTTTTTTTTTGAGCAAGGAAGGAAGCCCCAAGCACGCTTCCAACGGTGACTACCAACCATAAATTTGTAGCCTCCCCTCGTAAAATAAACGATGACTCAGGACTAATGTAGTTCCAGTTTCACGGTGTTTCCAGTGTGTTCCGTAACCACCAACTCCTTGGAAACTAGTTCATTTATCTGCGCCTCCGTAAGGATCGCCGAATATCTCTTGGGTAGAAATACTTTTTTTTCGTCTCCGTCTACGTCGACCAACAGCAGAATCGAACTCCCGTATCTAGTTTTTATCAACGAAGCTTCCTTGATGAAATATTTTCTCCCGATAAATAAATCCTTTATAGAAATTGTTTCTATGTCTTTTGGCACTATCGAGTTGAAAACATCGAGCAAAGAAGAAGACGAAGAAGAAGAAGAAGAAGTATAAGCAGGCATACTTACTGAATATACCGTGCGCGTTAACTAACTCTCACTAGTATCGTGTAAAAAACACAAGTGCCAAATTACAGGAGCAATCGACTTTATATACCCTTAGAATGGTGCGACAACCGGTCCGGTGAAACGGCTCTAAAAACCTACAATAGGTGAGCGAGACAAGTCAGGCGTGGTTGACCTTTAGTATTATGCGGGTGGTATGCTGGTTCTCGAACATCATCAGCGTGTATCCATGACAAGACAGAACATGTTAATGCCGTGTGGGCGGTGTTTAGCGAATGGCATGCGGGAGACGTGTATCCCGCCTTAACTCTAAAGTAATTGACCTTTTCGCGTAATGTAAAGAAGTTATTTTCAACCCACTGATTATAAATACGAGACGTTCAAGGGCATTTACCCATTTGCCTTTTGCGCTAGACAACTGAATGATTGCTGCTCGTAAGTTGTGTTTTATTCTGTCTATTGTTATCTCTCTCTCTCTCTCGCAAACTGTTTGTTCTTTTTGTTTGAGTTACAGAAATAATACTATTTGTGTTATTTGTTGAAGAAATTGTAACCATTATATATTTGAATTATATATAAATTTTTCTATAAAAAATAATTACTATCGCTTTTTTTTTTGTTTTTGTTTATTATAAATAACGTTTACGTCTTCGTATAATTCTTACTTTTATATAGATTCGTAGGTGTTGGTAAAAAAAAAAAAAACTAATAATAATGTCCGCTTTTATAGTGTCCAAAGTTTCGACTTATGTGAAAAAGTTTCGTCTGTACGGAACCAAAGTAACGTTTAAATTCAATCGACCGCCTTCAGGTGCTGACGAGATTCAGTGGGTCAAACAAGGTCTGATCGAACTTGTTGACATTATGACAAAAGACGCTACCGAAGAAGATCGTTTAGGGTTCACTTTGACCAGCTTGAACTTTAGAAATCGCGACCCGGGTTACGTAGCTTTCAGACCAGCATCGGAAGTCACAGCCGACATGTTGTGGAATATTTTCGGCGGTATAATCCAGAGCAACGCAGAGTCGTTCACTACCAGTGACGTTTTCAAAGTGGAATGCACCAAAGTGAACGTTCCACTGGGTCGCGGTCGCGTTAGACCGGGACTCTTTAATAACTTCACAGAAGAGTGTAATGCTAGAAAGGGGATCGTGGTGATAAAGAACAACGATTCACTGTGCCTCCCGTGTTCACTGGTAGTGGGTAAAGCGCATGCTGACAAAGACAAAGATTATAAGGCCATCATACAAAATAGGCGAAAAAGACAGACCATCGCGGCCCGCCAACTGATGACCGACGCCGGTGTTGACATAGGAGATGCAGGAGCAGGGGTTGTAGAGTTACAGCAGTTCCAAACATTCCTGACCGATTATAAAATCACCGTCTACAATTACGACAGCCGGGGACGTAGCGTGTATTTTGAAGGCATCGCCCCGAACGCGCGGTATACTATAAATTTAATGTTTAACAACGGCCATTACAACACGATCACTAGCCTAACATCCGCTTTCGCCTGCGGTTACTATTGTGAAACGTGCCACGCCCCTTCCGACCACCGAGGTAAACACAGATGCCAGGCGCAGTGCAACGCCTGTAAGCGAACGCCGCCGTGCGTAAAGGACGACAGCGCGATCCATTGCAGCGATTGCAACAGATATTTTAAAAATAAAAATTGTTTTACCGCCCACAAAGGCTATGTCTGTCAGTCTGTACAGGAATGCGTGAAATGTAACAAGCTGATTTTAACTAAAACACGGAAAGCAGACCACGTTTGCGGTGAAATTTATTGCAAGGTGTGTAAAGACTATAAGCAGCCGGACCACCTCTGCTACATGACGGTCGACACTCGAAAGCCTATGATCAAAGATTTCCTTTTCGTATTCTTCGACTTTGAGACACGCCAAGACGAAGTTTTGGACACGGCTCGGGTGCACCGTGTAACCTTGTGCGTGTCCAAACAGTATTGCTGGGAGTGTATGATACGCTTGACGCAAGACTGCCCACACTGCGGTATCAGAACGAACGTGTTCCAAAAAGATCCGGTCCGCAGGTTCATGAATTACGTGATGGACGTTCGTAAGACGTACAAAAAAGTGTGCGTCATAGCGCACAACGGTCAAGCGTTCGACTACCAATTTATCTTCAAATACGTGCTAGAAGAGACGAAATTTACCCCGAAACTAATCACACGCGGCTCCAGGTGGTGATCCTCATGGAGATCGATAACGTGAAATTCATCGATTCTCTAAATTACATGCCTATGGCTCTGTCAAAACTCCCCAAAGCGTTCGATCTGCCACCGGAAAAGAAAAAAGGCTATTTCCCCCACCTGTTCAACACTTTGGCCAACCAAAATTACGTAGGCCCCATGCCCGACCGCGAGTACTACTGCCCCGACTCCATGTTCGACAAGAACCACAAGGAGTTTTCGAAATGGTACGAAGAACAGGTTCGCAACGAATACGTTTTCGATTTCCAAAGAGATATTCGAATACTGTTATTCGGACGTGGACATACTGGCGCAAGCGTGCATAAAGTTCCGCGCCTCGTTTCTGCAGGAATGCGAGGTCGACCCGTTCCTGGAAGCCGTGACCATCGCTAGCGCGTGTAACGTGGCGTTCAGACGTAAATTTCTGAAACCCGGCACCATAGGCATAGTTCCGAAAAACGGCTACCGTTTGGCCGACAAACAGTCGCTCGCCGCTCTGCAATGGCTGGCCACGGTAGAGGAGGAAGAAAGGCGGACCGACGAATGCCGTTTGGAACACGCCGGTCGAGGCAGAGAGAAACAGATTGCCGGCATGAAAGTGGACGGTTACTGTGCCCGCACGGACACGGTATACGAGTTCCACGGTTGTTACTGGCACGGTTGTCTACGATGTTTCCCTCACGGTCGCGAAGCTCCCTGGAGGATGACCCGTCAGACACGCTCGACGCCCGTTTGCAGAGAACAAAGGCAAAAATAGATAAGCTCTCTCGTCTAGTCTCTTCGGTAGTCGAAATGTGGGAGTGCGAGTTCAAGGCACCGCCTCACCTCGTCTTCCAGCCCGCGGCACCCCTGAATCCTAGAGACGCTTTTTTCGGCGGTCGTACGGGTAACGTGCGCTCTTATCACGCTTGCAAAGAGGAGAAAAATCCACTACGTGGACGTGTGCTCCCTTTACCCGTGGGTATGCAAGTACGGTCGATACCCCTTGGGCCACCCCAAAATTCACGTAGGCGATGCTGACTGCAGGAAGGTCGGCATGGTGGCGGACGGTTTGCTAAAGTGTACCGTCCTACCGCCTCGCGAGCTCTACCACCCTGTGCTTCCGGTGAAGATGCATCAGAAACTGATGTTCGTGTTATGCCGCACCTGCGCTGAAACGCTGAACGTCTACGACTGTGACCACGACGTCGACCGACGAGCTCTGACAGGCACTTGGACTATGGACGAAATCCGTAAGGCCGTGGAAAAAGGTTACGTCATTTTGGAAATGCTCGAATTGTGGCAGTACGAAATGGCGTCTTTCGACCAGGGCGAAGGCGGAGGCCTCTTTACCGATTTCATAAACAAATTTTTGAAAATAAAACAAGAAGCCTCCGGCTACCCCGACTGGTGCAAGACCGACGAGGACAGACTAAAGTACATCGACGATTATTACACTGCCGAAGGGGTGAGACTGGAAGCGGTGAAAATAGAAAAGAACGAGGGACGGCGCTCGCTGGCCAAACTGATGTTGAATTCTTTTTGGGGAAAATTCGGTCAGCGAGAAAACCAGACCAAGACCGCGATCGTCAGGCAACCCACCGAATTGTTTCAAATGTTAGTCAGTCCGTCCGTTCGGGTTAACAACATCCAGGAGGTGAATGACGAAACCATCGTGGTGAACTGGGAGTACGTCGAAGACGTTTGCGAGGTTCTTCCTACGGTCAACGTCGTACTCGCCGCTTTCACGACGGCTCAGGCAAGACTTAAACTTTACGAACACCTGGATGCCCTTGACAGACAGACCATCTACTACGATACTGATTCTGTACTCTACCTGGAAGGTGCACACAAAGTAGAGACAGGTGACTACTTGGGGCAGATGACCGATGAACTCCTGGAGTACGGTCCTGGTTCTTACATAACGGAATTTGTATCCGGAGGACCGAAAGTCTACGGGTATAAAGTTCTGTCCACCAAATGTAACGAACTGGTCACCGTATGCAAGGTTAAAGGACTCACTTTGAATCTCAGCGCTTCGGGGTTGTAAATTTCGAGTCGTTAAAAGAATGGTTCTTGACGACGACGACGACGACGACGATGCCGATAAGCAATCGGACTCCATTACGGTCACAAACAAAGGATTCGTCGCACCAACGATCACCAAGTGATCACGGTGAACGAATCGAAAATATTTCGTGTGACAGGTGCCAAAAAGAAAACGCTACGGTGATTACGATACACTACCTTACGGTCACCGTAGCAAAAAACAATATTTAGAATAGAGAGAGAGAGAGAGGAGACAGACAGAAAAAGTTTTTTTTTTTTTTGATATTAATGTTTTACCCTCTTTCTTATTGCCGTATGCAAGGTCACTGGCGAAGAGTTAATTCTCTCGTAAACATATGAATGTGAGTGTGTGTCCCCTCTGGCGAAGCGTAACCGCGCTCGTAAGGGTGAATGTCCCTCTGACGAGGTGTAACTACCCGTAAGGTGTAAGGTGTAATAAGAAAGACGGTAAAAAAAAAAACGGAGGTATCAGCAGAGGAATAGGTATTTTTTTGGAATGGATACCACGCGAGGGTGGCGAAGGTTGGGGCCACCCTCCATAAAAAAAAGTATAAAATCTTTAGTTTCAGGTAGACAGTCGTCAGTCAGTCAGTCAGTATGAACGTGAGACGTGAAATAGCCGGTGAGCTGCATAAGCCGGCACGAAGAAATTTCAAAACACGTCGTGTCACGCTGAAGGGTGTGGACGATTTATATCAGGCGGATTTAGTGGAAATGATCCCGTATGCTAAGAGTAACAACGGCTACAAATATATACTGACAATGATAAATTGTCTGTCGAAATTCGCTATAGCCGCCCCGTTGAAAACAAAGACGAGCGCCGAAGTGGCGGCCGCTCTTGAACCGATACTCGAAAAACACCCCATGCGTCATTTTCAGACCGATCAGGGTAAGGAGTGGTTCAACGCTCACGTGCGTAAACTGATGAAAAAATACGGCATCAAACATTACACAACGTATACGGATAAGAAAGCGTCTATAGTCGAACGGCTTAATCGCACTTTGAAAACGAAAATGTGGCGCGAATTTACGGCTCGCGGCAGTTACGAATGGGTAGATTTATTAAAATCGGTAGTTCGATCTTACAATAACACTGTGCACAGCACTATCGGTATGAAACCCGGTCGAGTGACGCGAAAACACGAAAAACAAATTTTGAAGAAAGTAAACGGTCAGGGTGGTGGTGGTGACAGGTCGGAAAAATCTAAATTTAACGTGGACGATAAAGTAAGGATTTCCAAGTATAAGAAGACCTTCGCTAAAGGCTACCTACCGAACTGGACGAACGAGGTGTTTTCTATTTACGCTGTAGTCCCGACAGCACCTACCACGTACATTTTACAAGACTCAAAAGGTGAGATTCTAAAAGGCGGGTTTTACGCCGAAGAAATAAGTAAAACTAATGTGGGCGATGTTTATCTCGTGGAAAAAGTATTGCAATCGAAAGGGAACAAAGTTCTGGTGAAGTGGTTAGGCTTTGACAAGTCGCACAACTCGTGGATCGATAAGCGCAATCTAACCGCGTGAAACAGGATATCCGCTCCCCACTACCGGTTCCCCACTACCAGTTCCCCCTTCTCTCACACACGGACGCAGGCAAAGTCTATCCAGCCAACAGAACTTCATTTCATTTAATCATGAACTCCAGGGAAGGCAACAGCTCGAACGAAACGTTCAGCACAGTTTGCTTTTGCGCAAGTTGGACGGGCGTACCTTCGAGGTACGCTCGTGGCCAAACACGCAAAGGCAGGATGTTCACACACGTCGTCAGATCTGGACGGCGTGTTTATACACAACATACAAAATTTTGACATGGCACATGTCGAAGAAGAGGCGTTACGTTTAGGGAAAAATTACCTAATCCCTAAATAGGTCCTTTTCCCTAATTCTTCCCAAACGGCCTTTTTCAAGGCCACAAAAGCAAACATATTTAGTATTAAGCGTGTCTATTTAATAGACATACACACGTCCGTGTGATTGTGTGTGTGTGTGTGTGTGTGTGTGTGTGTGTGTGTGTGAGTGAGCACGAGTGTGTAGTGTGTGTGTGTGTGTGTGTGTGTGTGTGTGTGTGTGTGTGTCCTATTTATTAGACATGCGCAGGCACAAACGGTTCAGTATCGAACGAAAATGCGTATCGAGACGTCGCGTGAAAAATTGCAAATTTCAAATTTCGATGTTTTTGCCGGCGGCGGCGGCGTCGGCGGTAAGATTAAAAGACATAGCTCACTGTTGCCCAACACTATACGTTGTATCGTATGCGGACCTTCCAATTGCGGTAAAACTAACGTTGTTTTCAATTTACTTTTCGACACGAACGGATTGAGATTCGCGAACGTTTACGTATTTTCGAAATCTCTGCACCAGCCGAAATACAAACTTTTAGAAACGGTTTTCACCGAGGACACGGGTATAGGTTATTTCCCGTGTACCGACAACGAAAGTGTCATCGACCCCAGCGAGGCCGAACCGAATTCCGTAATGATATTCGACGATATAGCTTGCGAGAAACACGATAATATACGCAAATATTTCACAATGGGGCGTCACAATAATATAGACTCATTTTATCTAGGCCAAACGTACAGCAGGATTCCGAAGCAACTGGTGCGCGACAATGCCAACTTGCTGGTAGTATTTAAACAGGACGAACTCAATTTGAGACACATTTACAACGACCACGTGAACACGGACATTACTTTCGTTGTTTTTAAAGATATCTGCGCGGCAGCGTGGAAGAAAAACACGGGTTCTTGGTGATAGACAAAGACAGCGAGATAGAAGAAGGCCGGTACAGGATAGGATTCGATCGTTTCTTCAAGGACCTACAATGAGAATATACACGTACAACGATGTAGCCGCGTATAAGAACATGTCTACACGTCCGCGTCGGCAGCCGCCGAAATCGAATCTGTGCGCGTGGTATTACGCGGATAGGAAACGGTATTGCGGTAATTACTGTAGCAGATCGGGAAAACACGGTGACGTGTTCAACAGACGTTGTTGGCGCCATAAAAGGCGCGGTGGATACAGTAAGTCTGTCCCGCCTGTCGTAATTCTGATGATCGCTAGCGCATCGCGCATCTACAACAGAGATATTTGGGTGAAATTTCTGTGCGAGAGTGAAAAACGCGGAGTCCCGTTCGAGCTGGTGATCTACAACGAACACATGCTCAAAGGTACAGTGCGACACCCTCAAAATCTACTCTCACGTTTCAGACCGTTTCCGGATCTCTTTAATCGTACAGTCACCCCGGTCACGGGAACCTCGAGTACACTCAAGTCTATTTGGACATGTTGCAGTACGGCTGTTTATTCCCGAACGCATCCAGATGTGTGGTTATAACAGAAAGAAGTATACCGATTCGCGAACCTGTGGAAGCATATAGACTGATTACAAATTCGAGATGTATGATAGACGTGAGCTATAACGTAAAATTCGGTCCCGTACCGCCGCTTTTGCCTCACAATAAAAGGGGTAGAGCATTCGAAGCGGTGAACAACAAAGCACAGGGTATGTTTACGGTAGAATTTCTTAAAGTCGCCTTGCCGAGTGTCGTCGAACAGTGCCGTCACTTTGGTCTATCTTTTGACGGTCACCGGTACAAGATCGTCGACCCTCGACAATTGCAAACATGGCGTAAATATACTGGTGCGAATTTAGACGAATTTCTATTATTGAATTCTTATCTTTTAGCTTCGTCTTCGATTCGTCCTATAGTTCGGCTGAAGGAGTACATGCAGAACACACCGCGAGACGATCACCTCTTGGTTGCCGAAATACCAGAGTGGCGTGACAACGTGAAACGCACGTTTGTTTTCACGGACGCGCGTAAAACTATGCGGATCCCGTTTTCGATAACAAAATGTACGGTTATTTGAGAGGGTTGCGTTGGGAGGGTAGAAGGTTTTTGTACGCGTCAGCCGGTGACGTTATACAATATCTGTTGTCGACGAAAAAGTTTCCACTTTTCTTTAGATCGCTGGAGTTGCCCTGACTAATATATGTATAAATAACGCCACATATCGGTATAACTATTCATTCGGCAATATGACGTTAACCGGTGATCTGGCTACGCTCGAAATCGATCGATTGAAAGACGCCTTGAAACGAAAATATATGCAGATGAAATTCGGCGATGCCGATATGGACGTACTATTGACCAGACAATACAAACCCATCATCAAGGAGTTGACGAAAATACAGGACGCTTCGCAGACGCTACCCGTTATGAAAACTGAAAAACAAGAAGGCGAAGAAGAAGAAGAAGACCATTCTATGACGTCGGCAGTGTCATCGACACCGAAAAGAAAAGTATCATCTTATCCTAGCGCTCTAGATACACCTGTCATTGCGGAAACTTCAGGATCTACACATTCTTCTTCTTCTCTTTCTTCCCCTTCCGCTCTTCCGAGAAGAAAACTAATGACTCCGAAACAGCAGCAGCAACAGCAAAATATAGCTAGTTATGTGTCGACACCGCAAGGACGTGACGAGTCGATAGAATGGATAAAGAAAACATTCAAGCACCCTGTAGTACGTGAATACATGTTGAAAATGATTACCGACACGGCGAGAAAAAAGAAATCGATAATCTATACGGCCCGCGAATCGAAAACGACACGGTAATGGTCGGTTCAAAAACCATACAGTTTAACGACGACGGAGATATTGTTATCGACGATTCGATCTATAAAGGTACAAATGGCCTATACGAAGTACTATTTATGAGAGATCCTGACGAGTACACGACCGAAGACGCCGCCGCGTACAAAAATATCTGTATACAAACAAACGCTCACCTACAGAAATACAATTCCTACGCGCCGGTCAACCGTAACCCTACTTCGGTTAAATACAAACGTGTTATACAGTACCTGTTTCCGCCTGCAAAACAAAACAAGACGAAGACGACAAGCCATGCTAAACAAGGACAGGGTTACGCGTACTGGGACGATCCGAACGAATTGTGCGACAGATTAAAACTTTTGCTCATGTCGTACGACGCCGGTCATACGGGTCATGCCAACGAGATAGCGTCCATTATAGAAGAACTCAAAGAAGCGGGATTGATAAAGGTTTGGGAAATAGAAAAATAAGAGCAGTGATACGATGAGTGTCGACAAGTTTGGACGTTATAGCGGCGGCGGCGACGGCAGCAGCGGTGGAAATTCAGAACGCCGAGGACCACCCGGGATCGGTTTCGCTCTTACTCAGGACGGAGATTACGATTTAAAACACAAAACGTTACGTAATGTCTACACGCCCGACGACGAGGACGACGACGACGACGTTGCCGTAAATAGGGGTACGATGATGAAACGTTGTTTAACATTCGACTCGGTGATTGCAAAATATCACGCGAAAAATAATCCTCTCGGCGGTCTAGCTAGACCGACAGCGGCGGACGACGCCGTGACCAAGGAGTACTTGGAATCTTTAATCCCCATTAAACTGGTCGATAGTTATTCGTTTGACAATTTTCGTTTACGTAACGTAGGCGTGCCGCAATTGGACGGGGACGCTGTCAACATCCGATATGCGAAAGAAAATATGCTCGTGAAAGACGGTGGTGGAAAATTTGACGCCGGTGGATCGGTTATCGGTAACGTTAAAACACCCACGGCTAAAAATGACGCCTTACAAAATCGTACGTGGACAGTCGCGTACTGAGCGTTACAAGCGGCAAGAGCTGGCATCTACAGAATAAACGTCTCGGTCATGTAGAGGATCCTGTATTAGCTAAAGACGCTGTCAATTTAGATTTTCTAATGCAAAATACGCTTTTTCTTACTCGACTGCCGACCGGCGATTTGTTCAACGCTAACAGTAAAAGAATCACAAACGTACCGGCTGCCGTAGAGCCGGTTGACGCGGTAAATCTCGGCCAGATGACCAGAGCTCTCAACACGTTAGAAAGTAACCTTTTGACTAAAACATTGCGCTCGATGGATCGTAATTTTCAAAACGAATTAATCGCTCTGGCAAGGGAAATTAAAAAAAGATTCGGACAACACGCAAACGATGATGATGACGAGATAAGGTCGAATAGTATACCTCACTGGCGTCACGTGTGGAGGGATTAGTACTTAGGTAAGCATTTAGCGTTTCAACGTTCAGTCAAACGCTTGATTTTGAACATGAAGGTCGTCTTCGACGTCATCATCGTCGTCGCGTTCGTCGCGTCACGTGTTGAAGCTTACAACAACAACACTTCAACGTTTTGCGGTTATGTAGACGTACCTGATTCTCTATCGGACGGACGTATTTGGGACACTCACAAGTTGACTTGGTTTATGTACGAGAAAAGCGCTTACAGACAGGTAGCGCAAAAAGCTTTCGACGTCTGGAGTAGACATTGCGACTTGACGTTTCATCAGGATCCGTTAAAACCGAACATCATCATATCGTTCGGCGAACACGATCATTTCCGTATGTCCACGGGCACTCAGTGTTCGTACAATTTCGACGGTATAGGTCACGTTCTCGCGCATACGTTCAAACCCAATCTACACGAATCGAGGCAGGTGGACATTCATTTCGACAGCGATGAAAATTGGGACTTTACTCTCACCACACCGTCACACTCTCACACTTCGTTTTATCAGGTGCTCGTCCACGAAATCGGTCATGCTCTCGGCTTAAATCATATCGCCGATTCCGATTCCGTAATGTACCCTATTTCGTACACCGTTTCGAATTTGTCGGCACTAGACCTTTCGCCGATCGATATTCGAAACGTACAGGCTCTGTACGGTCCTAAACCGACTCCTCCTCCTCCGCCTACTACTACTACTACTTCTACTACTAGTACTACTACCGCAAAGACTACGACAACTAGTGTTACACCTCCTACTACTACTACTACTACTACTATCGGGTCGGTAGGATTGACAAATATCAAATCGATTTCGAATAAGCCTAATCTTTGTAAAATCAGACGCGAAATAAACACAGTGTTGATCGCTAATAAACATATCTACTTGTTTTACGGGCGTTACGTTTGGAAAGTTAGTTTGGACGAGTCGATAAGAGATCGCGCTAACGTGGAAGCCGAACTGATTACGGACTGGATGCCTTATCTATATCTCGGTTCTAAAAATATTACGGCGATATTCCAAAACCCTAATGACGATATCGTCGTGTTTTTGAACAAAGTCGTACATATAGTCGAATACCCGACTTTGAGACAAAAGTACAGGCTTACCTACGACGGATGGGCTAATATGGGCGTTAAGACGCCTATAAACGCCGTGCTCACTAATAATCGAGGACAGACGTTTCTGATCGATTTCAACTCTCGTGTTTTACGGTATTCGGAATACGATAGAGGTTGTCTTTACGCCGGTCTCACAGCTGATCTCTTTAAAGGCGTACCGTTGACCTTCAAGGGGGCGTTTCGGTATACGGACGGTAATCTTTATTTTTTCCACGACAAAACGGTGATCGGGTACAACGAATTTTTGGGCCGCGTCGTGCGCGTCGAAAACGATCTTTTCAAAATATTAAACATCGTGTGCTTGAAAGAAAGTCGTCTAAGAAATTTGTACTCTATGATGTCGGATATTTTTTATCTGTCTTCTTCAGCTTAAAAAGAGATCGTCTACCCCTAACGCATCAGTGTTAAAATGGCCGGTAAACGTGCAGCACGTGTCAGTCGTAAACGGAGAGCGATTAGGAAAGGTCGTGGATTGATTTCGTCCGCTGTCGATTTACTACCGTCCGCTATAAACAAAGCGGTCGATTTACTACCTGTCGAACTACATATACCTACGTACAACTACTGCGGTCCGGGAACTAAATTGAAGAAGAGATTAGCTCGCGGCGATAAGGGTATAAATCCTTTGGACGAAGCGTGCAAAGAACACGATATCGCCTACAGCCGATACAGCGATTCACAAAATCGCAGCGAGGCGGACAATCGTCTGGCGGGAAAAGCTTGGAACCGTGTCAAAGCGAGTGACGCTTCTTTAGCGGAACGAGCGACAGCGCTCGCGGTAGCGGCCGCGATGAAAGCGAAAGCGAAATTAGGGGGTGGGAGAAAGAGGAAGAAGAGGTCAACCACGTCGGCGGCGACTAGAAAACGACGGACTATTAAGCAACTCATTTCCGGTTTACGAGGAAAAGGTCTTTATCTCAGACCGTATAAGAAGAAGGAGGGCGGCGGCGGTTGCAGAAAGCGTCGTAGGACGAGTAAAAAAAAAAAACTATTGATCGATTCGATACCGATCAGGCCGTTGACGAATTTTGATTTGGAAATGTACGCGAAGCGTTTGGGCGTGGCAGCTTTCCGCGGAGTTTTCATGCGTGACACGTTACCGCGCGGTAAACCGTGGCGAAACGAATCGGCTATCGTGAATTTGGACAGTGTGTCGGGCGACGGTACTCACTGGGTATGTTATAAAAAGAAAGGCGATGCGGTCGAGTATTTCGATAGTTTCGGTAATCTGAGACCGCCGAAAGAGTTGATCGCGTATTTCGGTCCCGCAGCCGATATTCGCTATAATTACACGAGATACCAGCGTTTCGATTCAGTCGTTTGCGGGCATCTGTGTCTAAAGTTTCTGACGACGTCATGTCCATATGTTTGAGCGGAAACAGTTCCTCACTTTCTTGCGATTTTTTCCCACCGATCGACGTGTCAGACGACGGCGGCGGCGGCGGCGGTCAATGGGAAATCGGACTAGTCGATTTGGCTACATACAATTCTATTCCTAATATCGAAAACGGCGTAAATAACGAATTTCGATTGGTGAAGAAGGGCAGCAGCAGCAGCAGAGATAAACGATCGCTTTATGGTTTGCAACATTTGGGTATGAGTAATATTAATAAGAAAAAGGACAAAAAGAAAATAAAACCTCCGTTAGCTGCTAATGTTGATTTTTCTGCTGCTGCTGCTGCTGTCGCTACTAATGAAATTTCGTCCGAAAGTACAGGCGAGGACAAACATGTTCATCCTACAGTAGCAACTGCTATCGGTGAAAAGTCTTTAAAACCGGATTCGTCCAAAGTCGCAAAACTTTCCGATCACGTTGTTAGTGACGACGAAGACACTGAAATCGACGTAAAATTGCCTACGGGTTCGTACGAAATCGACGACATTGAAAGGTACATTAAATCGCAACTACATTCTGATATCGTGTTCTCTTTGAAACCGAACAATAACACGTTAAAGGCGGAGATATTTTGTTCGGAGACGATAGATTTCAGCGGCGAACGCACGATCGGCACGTTACTCGGTTTCGAAAAGAAAATTCTAGAGCCAGGTCGAGTGCACGTTTCCGACTTACCGGTGGACATCATCAAGGTCAGTGTAATACAAATCGAATGTAACGTAGCGTCGGGTTCGTTTCAAAACGGTGTAGAGAGTCACGTTATACACGAATTTTATCCTCGAGTACCGCCCGGCTATAAGATTATCGAGATCCCGCGAACCGTAATATATTTACCGGTCAACGTGAAATCGATTCACAATCTTACCGTCAGCCTGAAAGATCAGAACGGTGATCTCGTCGATTTCAGAAACGAAAATATTTCGATCAGATTGCATTTGAGAAGACGTCGGTAAGAAGTAGAAGAAGAAATGGGTCTCGTATTTAACCGGGATACGTATAGATACGACGTTAGTCCGCGGACAAACACGAGTGTTAACACCTAGGAATATACGTTTTTTACGGTCTCTAGGCTTTAAAATTGTTACGAAAAAATAATAATAATGGATATACTAGCGCTCGAAAGACACCCCGTGTACGACAATACGATCACGGGTAAAGAATACCATTACCATAAACCGTACGCCTCGTCCACGTTCAGGAATAACGATGAGATCAGGATACCTGTAAACCAACAGGACGTCATGACGTTACCGCACGAGAGTATGCTTTATATTACGGGTACGTTGACGGGAAAAAAGGAAAACGGTGCCAAGGCTAAAGTGGACTTTGTCAACAACGGTGTGGCGTTTCTATTCGACAATATCAGATACGAGATTGCCGGCAACGAAGTGGACGGAACGCGGCAACTGGGTATAGTGAGTACTGTGAAAAACGTACTGTCCACGCCCGAGTACAGAGTGAATAACCTTAAAAATGCCGGTTGGGTGGGTCCCGGTAAGTACATGTCCCCCGATAGTAGTAGCGGTGAATTTTCCGTACTCGTACCGTTGAAAATGTTGATGGGATTTTCGAGGATTACCGGCGGATAGTGGTCAACGTGAAACAGGAACTGGTACTCTTACGATCGGCATCCGATTTGAACGCCGTTTACAGCGAAGACGGAGCGACGTCCGTTGACCTCGTGATTACCGGTATCACGTGGTTGTTGCATCACATTACCGTGGACGGGAAACACGAGGTGGACACGTTGAAAAAGATTCAAAACAACATTACAGCGCACATAGCGTATCGCGGGTGGGACGTTATCGTAAGACCTTGGTGGCCGGCCGTAAAACACGAATCGTGGGTCCTCAAGACGGCCACTATAGACCAGATGCCTCAAATCATAGCGTTAGTCTTTCAAACGGATAGGTCTAATCAGATCGGTAAAGACGCGTCCGCGTTCGATTATTGCAACATCACGGACGTACGGGTTCATCTTAATTCGGATTTTCACCCTTACGAACGCGTACGCGGTAGTGCGGCGCTAGCGTACCACAAATTCTGCGATTTCCAACAGTCCTATTACGGTCGCGAACCGTCCCCTTGTGTAGATTTGCAAACGTTCAAAGGAAAACACCGATTTTCGTAATCGATTGTTCCAAGCACAAAGATTCGTTCAGGTCGGGACCTGTCGACGTGAAACTGGAAATCGAAGCTTCCGAAAATTTTCCCGCAAATACTACGGCCTATTGTGTTATCTTTTACGATAAACACATGAGCTATTCTCTACTCACAGGCGCCATTAAAAATATCGCGGGTTTTTAGGGTGGGGTCGAGGAGTGGGGAAGTGTGAGGTAGGTTCCGGATAAGTGTTACATTGCTCAGTACGAGTCATGGAGTCAGAGCGTATGGACGTTGATCGCCAGTCTACAAGACGTACAGTGCCTCCTAACTTACCTTTAGGTATTTACTTGAAAACGGTGCATTTTTAAACAGCGAATGCAGTAAATTTATCGTGACCGGTCTTTTCCAACACGTTGCACACGAGCTGGGCGTTCTGGTGCAGTCGGGTAAAACAAAATTCGTTTTCTTCACCTATTTCACGTTCAACGAGTTGCTGACCGAACTGACGAATATATCCGAAGCAGTGGCAGCGGCTACCGCTTCAACAACAGCTTCGACAAAATTTAAATTCGGACAAGGTCACGTGATCGTCAGAAAAGTATTCGGTAGGAGATACGTTCAGTTGTACAGCGGTGTAGGCGTCGGTAGCGGTCCGCATACCGTCTCGTTGACCACCGACGAGTGGAAATTATTCGTCGACAGTGTGCCTCTGGTGTCGCGTCGTATCAAAGAATTGTTTTATAACGAACAAGATTTGATCGCGTACATCATCGAGTGTCTGGCAGGCGGCGACGAACCCGTATCAAGTACCCTGCCCGAAGCGGACCGTTTGTACGACGAAGTGGTCTTATTCAAAAAACATGCAGCACCAGCAGCAGCAGCAGCAGCAGAACCGGCGAGCGGTAGTTGAATTTCACGCTTACGTGGACAATTGCGGTGAGTATATCGTGAAAGAGTTGGCCGTTGTCAGCCGTTTCTCGTACTCGGTTACGATTTTCAAATCTCCTTTCGGCTTTCAAACGCTTAACGAAAAAGCAGGAAAAATAGCCCGATGGCTCCGCGAATATTTTCACGGCATAGAATGGGCAGACGGTGAGGTACCGTTCGACGAGGACACAGTACGCGCCATGCTCAAACCTTTTTCCACTTTGTACACTAAAGGTACGGAAAAAGCGCAATTTTTACGCCGTTACCATCCTAACGTTTTGGAATTACCCGAAACGTTGGATAATAACGTCGAATGTACATATTTCAAATGCATATTACCCCGTCATAATAGCGATAGTAGTAGATGTGCTCTGCAGAGCGCAAAACATTATTACGATTTACTCGATGCTTAGTATACGCGCGCGCGCGCGTGCGCGATACGTCTAGGTCACTGACGTGGAGTTGATTCTCCCGTAAACCTAAGAAACGTGTGTATGTGTCAAGAGAGAGAGAGAGGTCACTGGCGGGGAGTTAATTCTCCCGTAAACCCAAGAGACGTGTATGGAGGTCACTGGCGAGGAGTCGGTTCTCCCGTAAACCTAAGTTGTGTCACTGGCGCGGAGTTGATTCTCCCGTAAACTTGTGTGTGTGCGCGTGCGCGTGCGCGAACGCTACGCTGACGGTGTAATCGTATATTATTATAACCTAAAAACAAAAAAAAAAAAAAAAAAAAAAAATTAAAAATATAAAGCCAAAAAAAAAAATTTTTTTTTTTGGGAGACTACAATTTTGTCATGGAGTGGTAGTCACCGGGAGTAGCGATGGTTTGGGGCTACTCCCTCAAGGGGTTAAGCCTTCTGCTTAACCCCGGGTTGTAATGTGGGCTACGACGGAGGCTTCACCACCTCGTACGACGGTTCCAACCCCGTGTACGAACACAGAGGACAACCACGAAAAAGTTTACGTGGCCCTGAAAAGGGCCATCTCTACAACGAAAAATCCGACCTCACGATCACACACCGACGTCACACCCTGACGTCACACACTGACGTCACACTCTGACGTCACACCATGACGTCACACCATGACGTCACACCATGACGTCACCTCATACGTCACATCCCTCTGCACCAATCAGAAAGCGAGCTCATTTGAATCCAACCAATCAGGAAGCTGGGATCAAGTGTCGCCATTCAAGGCTCGACAAGTGCGGTCGGGGGAACGTGAAGGTTATGCTCACTGTGTTCTTCGATATAAATGGCATAGTGCATCATGAATTCCTGCCACCAGGTGAAACGGTCAATAAGGAGTACTACCTACAAGTTCAACGCCGTTTGCGTGAAGCAATCCGAAAAAAACGCCCGGATTTGTAGAAAAACATTTCATGGCTTTTGTACCACGATAATTCACCAGCTCACACTTCGTTGCTTGTTCGTGAATTTTTGGCCAAAAACAGTACTGTAACGATGACCCAGCCTCCATATTCACCAGACATGGTTCCGTGTGACTTTTTCCTATTTTCAAAAAATAAAGAGAACCTTAAAGGGCCGTCGTTTTACAGTCGTAGATGACATTAAAAGCGCATCGCTGAAAGAACTAAAGGCTATCTCAAAGATCGAGTTTGAGAAGTGTTTCGAGGATTGGAAGAAGCGCTGGCACAAGCACATGATCTCAAATGGGGATTATTTTGAAGGCGACAACATCAATGTAGAAGAATAAATAAATATTTTATTCAAAAAATTAAAATTCTCGTTACTTTCCGAACACACCTCGTATGTGTGTTAACATTCTCAAACTTCAAATGCAATTAATTCATTCAGTTTTATCTCCGATTCTGGGAATAGTTTGAGCAAAATTTTTTTTGCAAAATTCGTTATCCAAATCTGAAAATATCTTAACGGTTTTCAGAAATCTGATTTTTCCATCAGCGTTAAAATCCGCTAAGACGTAGCTGGATGATTTGGAATTTTCAACTCCGTTGAAATTAGTAAACTTATATATGAAGGCTAACATCTATATCTATCTCAATAAAGCAGTTATTGTTTTGGAAATCCGCTTCTATTACGTCAGTGTGGCAGCGAATTAATAACTTCCGAATGTTTTTTGACGGAATAATAACTTCGTCTACAATTTTACAGGCACTTGATGTTAAACACCTGTTTTCAGTTGATGTTCAGTACAAATTGCACTTGATATTTGCTAAAAGGGCAGAGTGGGTGTTTGATGTCAGGAATTCACACTTTCATGGGTCATTAGTGTCCTGGCTTCCTTCCAAATACGTAAATATATAATCAAGTGAAGGAGTCTGTAGTACAGGTGTTTGTCGATTGTATCTCGTCATCGTTAGATATTGTAAGCTACCACAAAAATAAGAAATTCTTCGGGTAAATTTAAATAAAATGGACAATATTTTATAATACTTTACTTGTGTAGGCAAATTTTTGTAAACATTATTACAATGTATGTAATTGTAAATGTATGTATTTATACTCCGAATACTCACGAAATCTTATCTCTTTAATTTTTTTTTATTATAGCAATCTAGTGCAACACCAATAATCTATTTGTTTTGGACCTAAATTAATACATAAAAGTTATACCAAGTTCCATCCATTGACAGTAACCTAGTTCAGAACTAATAGTCTCTTAAATAGTGAGACTTAAAAACCACACAGTTCAAATGGTTTTACTCTTTTCAATCTTCTAACCGTGCCATTGTTGTTGAGTAGCTGAGCGGCCTCGACATTAATGTGCTGATGTAGTCTTTGTTTGTGACTTTGAGCAAATTTTCTTCACTATCGATAGTCGGAACTGCTAGGTCTTTATGCAAGTTGTCATTTCGAATATACTAAGGAGCATATAGGGTACCCCGAAGCACCCTATTTTGAAATCTTTGAATAACATTTCTGTTACTTTGACTGGCACTACCCCAAAGTTGAATGCCCTAAGTCCATACAGATTTAAGGACTTGATGATACATCAACAGCTTGTTGTACACTGATAGGGAAGAACAACGACCCAAATAACCAATACAATACAACGACACACATTCCAATAACCAATACATTATTCTGAATTTGAGTTTTAACTCCTCTAGTCTTTTCTTCACATGTGGCTTCCACCTGACATTAAAGTTTAGCATCTAATGTCATGCCAAGATATTTAGTTGTATTCCCGTATGGGACCACTTGACGGTTAATAAAGACAGGTCTGTGCTCGATATGTTGGTGAAATCAACATGCACAGTCTTGGCCTCATTAAGTTTTATACTCCGAATACTCACAAAATCTTATTTCTTTAATTTTGTTTTTATTATAACAATCTAGTGCAACACCAATAAGCTATTTGTTTTAAACCTAAATTAATACATAAAAGTTATACTAAGTCCATCCACTGACAGTAACCTAGTTCAGAACTAATAGTCTCTTAAATAGTGACACTTAAAAACCACGCAGTTCAAATGGTTTTACTCTTTTCAATCTTCTAACCGTGCCATCGTTGTTGAGTAGCTGAAGGGCCTCGACATTAATGTGCTGATGTAGTCTTTGTGACTTTGAGTAAATTTTCTAACTTCACTATCGATAGTTGGAACTGTTAGTTCTTTATGCAAGTTATCATTTACTTTGTACCGAGGATCATCAACGATTTTTTTGAAATCTTTGAATAAAATTTCGGTTACTTTGACTGGCACAACTCCAAAGTTGAATGCCGAAAGTCCATACTGGTTTAAGGACTTGTTGATACAGCTTGTTTGTTGTAAAATGATAGGGACGAACAACGACCCAATAACCAATACATTTTTCTGAATTTTAGTTTTAACTCCTCTAGCCTTTTCTTCACATGTGGCTTCCACCTGTTTAGCATCTAATGTCATGCCAAGATATTTAGTTGTATTCCCGTATGGGACCTCTTGATGATTAATAAAGAGGTCTGTGCTCGATATGTTTATTGGTGAAATCAACACGCACAGTCTTGGCCTCATTAAGTTCGATTCTCCACTTCTTAGTCCAATTTTGAATATCATCTATGTTTGAAGTTTTCTGGTGGACTCAATGTTATTTTCACTAACAGCTAAAATAGCTGTGTCGTCAGCAAAAGTAGCGACAATACTTTGTTCAAAAGTTGGTAAATCACTTGTATACAGAAGGTACAAGATTGGCCCCAATACACTGCCCTGTGGCACACCTGATGCAAAATCTTATGTCATAATTATTATTTATCATTAAAAACAAAATAACGAAGAGAATATAAAGATAAATAAAAGTATAGTGACTTTGGAAAAATCAATTTTCGTGGATAAATCGATGGCATTGTCCCTGAAGGTGAAATAAGTGACTTTTACGGAAACACGACGATGTCTGTCTGTCAGTGTGTAGTTTACAAAAACTAGAAGTCCGATTTTTTTTCGACAATATGTCTGTCATTTATAAATTAGGAAGGGTTTGTCGAAAGCAAATTTTGGTAAAAGTAACAGTTAATTTTCTTTTCAATTTCAGGCATGATATTTGTCGACAAATTTTCTTAAAATTAGACTGTAAGTACACGCAGACAAACGTGTGGACCGATGTACCCAAGAATAGTCCCAGCATTGTACTTTTCGATGACAGGATGTGAGCGATTTCTAAACATATTAATTTTTTTAACTGATTTTATAATCGGAGTTAAAATTCGTACAAAATTATTATTTGAATTTTTGTAATTTTTAAAGTTAAGAAAACGAAACCGATTTGAGATATCACTGTTCACCAAAGTTAAAAAAATCTGTTGAACAAATTTTAAGAAATAAACCAATTTTTAAGATTATTTTTCTTCCAAACTAAATTTTTTAAGTCAGAAAACATTTTTTTTATTTCGCTATTGTACCTTGCAGTAAATGCACACAGAGTAATTTTGTATTTTAATTTTAAATCTAATTTTAAAATTTAAAAAAATCATGATTACGTTCATATCAGATAAATATATTTCTAAATACAATATTATATGAGTTCATGGTTTTTTTACTAAGACATAGATTTTTGCTACTCGATACTAGAATAGGCTATAACTGACCATTGGAGATGCACGGAGTCCCAAATGTATTCCTGCTATTCTTAATATCTGACCCTGTGACTCATTAATTGTTATTGTAAATGCCAACTTCAATGGAATCTGCAATATTTTAAGTTGGAAAGGCAGAATGTTTGGAATTATAAGATTGTTTCAATTAAAATCATTATCATTGCAAATGTAAGCTTATAAACAATAATTTTATAATAAATAATAACAGGGATTCAGATTTTTAAAACGGGAGTACATCTATGCCCATCTCAAGTACCTAAACAATGTTCATTTTAAATTTCATCTCAATCTGTACAGTAGTATGATGTGTGATTGAATAACAAACAAAAACACACACAAACTTTCAAATTTAAAATATTGCATTAAGAAGTACAAAATATTATTAAAACGTCACTGTTGTAACCTACAGTTAACACATATCACAAAATTGAATACTAAATAATTCAGTTGCACTGGGTAAGTAGTATAGTGGCATTTAAATAATTATTATTCACACCTACCAATATATAATAATGTATAAAACGTCACTGTTACACAGTTAACACTTGTCATAAAACTAAATACTAAATAAATTTAGACTGGGTAAGTATTATAATGCATTTAAAGTAATTTAAATATTAATTATACACACCTAATTTTTTTTTGGAAATTATTAAAAGGTAAGAAAGTTTGTGCCAAGTTTTTGCACCGTTAGTTTCTTGTCGTCCGTCAGCAGTAAACTGGAAATGTCGTGTCCTAATTCTTTTAAACAATAAAAATTAACTTGTGACAAAACTTAAAGTTTTAATTATAACTTTAACCTACTAGATTATGTCTGGCACTAGTTAGCGCTACAACTTGCAGTATCACTTTTAATAGAAGTTTATAATTGCTGTTAGTTCTAACCTAGATAGATCATAGCAACTAGCGCTCCCACGCGGCCAATACATGTAGTTTAGTTGTTAATATGACTTTACAGTCTCGAAGGTGAATCACAAACTTAAAAATATCTGAAAATGATTTGATTTTCTTTGACCCGATATTATATCATTCAATCAAAAAAAATCAACGATAAAATTGTATGCTTTTTTTTAGAGTAAAGTGTAGCATTAACTCAGCAAAAGTGTGGCAATATTTCAAGCGACTAAACATTAGTTTAGAAAACCATGTTCATTTTAAATTTCATCTCAATCGGTCCAGTAGTTAATGTGTGATTGAATAACAAAAACGAAACACACACATAAGCTTTCAAATTTAAAATATATTAACAAGTATAAAATATTATTAAAACGTCACTGTTGTAGTCTACAGTTATCACATATCACAAAACTGAATACTAAATAATTCAGTTGCACTGGGTAAGTAGTATAATGGCATTTATATATTTATTATTCACACCTATCAATATATAATAACATATAAAACATCACTGTTACACAGTTAACACTTGTTATAAAACTAAATACTAAATAAAGTTGGACTGGGTAAGTAGTATAATGCATTGAAAGTAATTTAAATATTTATTATACACACCTACCAATATATAATAAACGTATAAAACGTCACTGTTACACGGTTAACACGTCATAAAACTAAATTCTAAATAAAGTTGGACTGGGTAAGTAGTATAATGGCATTTAAATATTTATTATTCACACCTATCAATATATAATAACATATAAAACGTCACTGTTACACACGTAACACTTGTCATAAAACTAAATACTAAATAAAGTTGGGAATACATTTAGTGTAAGTTGGAATAAATACAGAATATTTTCGGGAAAGTTAATTGTTTTTTAAACTATTGTTATATTTCGTTTTGAAATTCGTTTCCATCACGTTAATAAAATCACTGCGCGCAAAATTATTTTTTTTTTTAGGATTTTTTCTCCATCAAGTCAGCGAAACGAATTATTAAAATGGTTTGATTAGATTAAAATAAGACGAATATTAAAATGAACTACAGCGCCCAGGAGTCCTGAAAGAAGGATGTCCGTCATTTGTCAGTTTCATTTATTTTATTATGAAAATATACCGAAGGCGACGAAATTCTTCCATCCTCAGATCTCTGCAATAAATCCACCCAATTTGTCTCGGCTTTCATAACCATAGTGGTGTTATTTACTTCGACTTACTAAATAAAAACGGGACTTAAACTTAAAACTTAATATTTATACTTAACGCATACATTTAACAATTATACTTAACACTTACGTAAGTGACACTTATATTTATCACTTACACATACGTTAGTGCGTAAAAATTGCACTGACCTTCTCGTTTGTTAACAATTAAAATTTAGTAAACGTGACCATTTCTTTTACGTGTTTTCCAATACCTCTTCCACAAATTATGTAGTCTATTTATTAATAGACTTTGATTCCAAACGATTCCTGCATTCGCCGTTCTTAAGCTATTTGAAACGCACAAACCAACTGTGTTATTGTGTCACGTGTTATTTACTTAAAGTGTTATTCTTACGGTAAGATTCGTGAAACGTTTAACAATATAATAATAAAGAGCAACATTTAAATAATTATTTTTTCACGAATACTAAAAATTAGTCTAATTATTTGAAAAAATCGTGTCTAAAAATATCAGTAGAACTTTTACTTTTTGAAGTGACTACTTCTTATGGCGGGGTATGGATGTATGTTTTGCACGGGAAATTCAGTTTGCCGTCACTCATCACGCTCTTGTGTGTGTGTGTGTGTGTGTGTGTATATATATATATATATATATATATATATATATATATATATATATAGATAGAGAGAGAGAGAGAGAGAGAGAGAGAGAGAGAGAGAAGAGAAAGAGCATATACTTATATACTACTTCTTATGGCGGGGTATAGATGTATGTTTTGCACGGGAAAAAATTCAGTTTGCCGTCACGCGTCACGCTCTTATATATAATTTTTTTTTGTGTTTAACGTCCGACTATTGTGCACACTAGGGCTAATGCAGACGATGGGATGATTTATAGCGTATGAAAATGCCAAGCCCTGGCCGGGAATCGAACCCGGGTCCTTGGGGTGAAAGCCTAGTACGCTATCCACAGGCTAACTAATCGGCTCACGCTCTTATATATATTTTTGTTTTAAAATGTATTTTTGAAGTGAAAACTTGCATGTTCGCGCCATTATATTACTTACCCAGTCCAACTTAATTATTTAGTTTTGTGTCAAGTGTTAACTGTGTAACAGTGACGTTTTATACGTTATTATATATTGGTAGGTGTGAATAATAAATATTTAAATAATTTCAAACACCATTATACTACTTACCCAGTCCAACTTTATTTAGTATTTAGTTTTATGACTAGTGTTAACTGTGTAACAGTGACGTTTTATACGTTATTATATATTGGTAGGTGTGAATAATAAATATTTAAATAATTTTAAACGCCATTATACTACTTACTCAGTCCAACTTTATTTAGTATTTAGTTTTATGACAAGTGTTAACTGTGTAACAGTGACGTTTTATACGTTATTATATATTGGTAGGTGTGAATAATAAATATTTAAATAATTTTAAACGCCATTATACTACTTACCCAGTCCAACTTTATTTAGTATTTAGTTTTATGACAAGTGTTAACTGTGTAACAGTGACGTTTTATACGTTATTATATATTGGTAAGTGTGAATAATAAATATTTAAATAATTTTAAGCGCCATTATACTACTTGCCCAGTCCAACTTTATTTAGTATTTAGTTTTATGACAAGTGTTAACTGTGTAACAGTGACGTTTTATACGTTATTATATATTGGTAGGTGTGAATAATAAATATTTAAATAATTTTAAACGCCATTATACTACTTACTCAGTCCAACTTTATTTAGTATTTTGTTTTATGACAAGTGTTAACTGTGTAACAGTGACGTTTTATACGTTATTATATATTGGTAGGTGTGAATAATAAATATTTAAATAATTTTAAACGCCATTATACTACTTACTCAGTCCAACTTTATTTAGTATTTTGTTTTATGGCAAGTGTTAACTGTGTAACAGTGACGTTTTATACGTTATTATATATTGGTAAGTGTGAATAATAAATATTTAAATAATTTTAAGCGCCATTATACTACTTGCCCAGTCCAACTTTATTTAGTATTTAGTTTTATGACAAGTGTTAACTGTGTAACAGTGACGTTTTATACGTTATTATATATTGGTAAGTGTGAATAATAAATATTTAAATAATTTTAAGCGCCATTATACTACTTACTCAGTCCAACTTTATTTAGTATTTAGTTTTATGACAAGTGTTAAGTGTGTAACAGTGACGTTTCATACGTTATTATATATTGGTAGGTGTGAATAATAAATATTTAAATAATTTTAAACGCCATTATACTACTTACTCAGTCCAACTTTATTTAGTATTTTGTTTTATGACAAGTGTTAACTGTGTAACAGTGACGTTTTATACGTTATTATATATTGGTAAGTGTGAATAATAAATATTTAAATAATTTTAAACGCCATTATACTACTTACTCAGTCCAACTTTATTTAGTATTTAGTTTTATGACAAGTGTTAAGTGTGTAACAGTGACGTTTTATACGTTATTATATAATGGTAGGTGTGAATAAAAAATATTTAAATGCCATTATACTACTTACCCAGTGCAATTGAATTATTTAGTATTCAGTTTTGAGATATGTGTTAACTGTAGGCTACAACAGTGACGTTTTAATAATATTTTATACTTCCTAATATAATATTTTAAATTTGTAAGGTTGTGTGTGTGTTTTTTTTTCTATTCAAACACACATAACTATTGGACCGATTAAGATGAAACTAAAATGAATATGATGTAGGTACCTGAGATGGACATAGATGTATTCCCGTTTTAAAAATCTGAATCCCTGTCATTATTTCTTATAAAATTATTGTTTATAAGCTTACATTTGCAATGATTTTAATTGAAACAATCTTATAATTCCAAACAACCTGCCTTTCCAAATTATTTATATTTAATTGTTCGCAAGGCGAATGTTAAAGACCTTTTCAAAATTTGTTTACGATATTTTGCAATATTTATAAAGCGAAATTCTTGCAAAAATTGTAAGTTTGCAATACAAATCCTCCTTGCCTGCGAAGTACAGTAACAACAATAAACTATTGCAGCACACAGCTGTCTCGCTGACTTGATTGAAGGCGAGTTCCTAAAATATTTTTCGTTATAAAACTTTTTTGAAATTCTGGTTTAATCATCACACTCAGCATTAAAATCTGTATATATTAGCATTATGTACTTTAGAATTGCATTGAAAAAGTGAAATGACTCATGACCGTTATACAATTTTAATTTCTTAAATTTTGAAAATACAAAATGCTAATTTATGCAGTTTTTACGCTGATTACGACGGTGAAATTTCAGCTGTTCAAAAAACATTTTGGAGGATAAAATTTTAGCTGTTTTGAAACTGTTGAAAGAATTTTACTCGTTGACGAACTTCGATTTTTCTGTCAAGTTTAAATCGAATCTTACCTAACTTGCAAATATGAGCGTACTTATACTTGTGCTTACACACACATGAGCGAGCGTGCGCGCGCACACACACACACGAACACGTGCGCGCGCGGACAAAACACACACAAACTCGCATACGCACGCGCGCGCGCACGCACACACACACACACACACACACACGTGCGCGTGACTGACAAAACACACACAAACTCGCATACGCACGCACGCACACACACACGCACGCACGCATGCACGCACACGCACACACACATTCCGCGCGTACACACACACACACGCGCACGCGCTCGAACACACATGTGAGCGCGCGCCGACAAAACACACACAAACTCGCATACGCACGCACGCAACCCGCGCGCACGCGCCCACACACACACACACACACACACACACACACACACACACACGCGCGCGCGCACACACACACACACACACACACACACACACAATACACAGCCTGGCTAACTCTAACTTGTAAAAGCAAACGTGTTGATTACGTGAATGACACCGGCTTTACTCGTGGAAATAATACGGTAAGAATGTTTAAGGATAGCGGATCTCATCGCATAAAACAAGCCTGGCAGAAGGGCGTACAGCCTTCATGATAAGGGTCAAGAGTTTTCAAAAGGAAAAGGGTCAAAAGGTGAAAAATTGAAACGGGATCAGGAGCGAAAACACTTCAATAAGGGACAGGGAAGTTACAAATTAGAAGTGGGGGTGTTTGATTCCTTTCAAATCCTTAGGTTTTATAAAGAGTCTATGGATCAGTTTTCGTGTTCGAGCATCTCAGAAATATAGAAATGGAGCCAAATGGATCGAAAAAGATCGAAGTGCAATAGTAAACTTAATTATTCATTCGTTCGTTGACACGTTAACTGTTAAAAATAACAGTTAATAAAATAGCCGCCTCGGTGGCCTAGTTGATAGCGTACCCGGGTTCGATTCCCGGCCAGGGCTTGGCATTTTCATACGCTATAAATCATCCCGTCGTCTGCATAGCCAAAGTGTGCACAATAGTCGGACGTTAAACACACAAAAAAATTTTAATTAACTAGAATACATAAATCGTTAACAAAAATACAAATTAAATAAAAAATAATGTATGTAATCTATAAATGCTGCAGTTTATTTTTATCCTTTGGAATAGAAACGCTCAATACAAAACTCCGCAGGGACTACTTTAGCACTTAAGTGCTTCTATAACGGTGAAGATATTTAAATATTCATAAATTTTAAAAGAATTCCCCCGCTTACATATTCAAATGTATTTAGTGGAAGCTATTCCATAACGCACTGTAATCTCTTTGGCCGCGTCCATTTGCATATTGTTTTTAACAATCACGTATTTTTGAAATGTTAAACAGGTTTTTAATTAAAAGAAAACTTCTCTTGAAATCTTTGTAGTCTGTTCGTGAAGCATGTGTTTTTGTCTAAACATTAAAGAGAGTAACGTCAAGCTGAATTTAACGATGTTAGTGTCTTCGAAATTTGTTATATTTCAATTTAATAAAAAAAAACGTAAGGTTCTTTTATTTTTATATCACCGAATACCGTTACTTCGCTGCGGTATGTGTCTTTAATGTTGAAAAGTTAATGTGAAAGTTGAAAAGAATATTGAAATTATTTTAACCTCAATGAATAAGATAGATAGATCAAAAATATAATTGTGGAAGTCGATTGTGTGTGTGTGTGTGTGTGTGTGTGTGTGTGTGTGTGTGTGTGTGTGTGTGTGTGTGTGTGTGTGTGTGTGTGTGTGTGTGTGTGTGTGTGTGTGTGTGTGTGTGTGTGTGTGTGTGTGTGTGTGTGTGTGTGTGTGTGTGTGTGTGTGTGTGTGTGTGTGTGTGTGTGTGTGTGTGTGTGTGTGTTAATGTTATAACAATTGAAATGGTTTGCCTGGACGTTCATTAATAATTTAAATATTTATTAATCGGATTATTTGTGTACATTAATGCAAGATAAATTTAACAATGTAGAAGAGCTAAACAATTTGTTTACATGGGTTTGGTATGTAGTATAATGGCATAAATTATGATTTAAATATTTATTAGAAAACTTACGTATATACGTATTTATATATTGAAATATATATAGTAATATGTGTATAAGTACTTATATTTTGTTAAATACCTGTACTTCGCCATGATATGTATCGTTGATTTCAATGAAAGATGAAAAAAATGTTGAAATTATTTTGTGCCAAACTAACAATAACTGTGAAGAACATGATCGATCATTAAGATAAATTTTAGCCGCCTCGATGGCCTAGTTGATAGCGCACTGGGCTTTCATCCCGAGGATCCGGGTTCTTGGCATTTTCATACGGTATAAATCATCCCATCGTCTGCATTAGCCCAAGTGTGCACAATAGTCGGACGTTAAACACCAAAAAAAAAAAAAATCCTTCCATCCAGCTCTTTCTTGGTCTTCCTCTTGCCATTTTTTAAGGTCGGCACCCACTCCATTGCTTGTTTCGGCAGTCGCGCTTGGCTCATCCGTTGGACATGACCGTACCAAATTAACTGACTCCTCTCAATATCCTTTATAATCGTGTCCTCTATTCCCATCTGTTGATGAATTACCTCATTTCTTATTCTTTGGACTCTCGATATCCTATCAGATCTTTTCAACCCATCCATTTCTACAGCCTCTATCCTTTTCTTGGTTTTTTCTTTAATTCTCCACGTCTCAGCTCCATATATTAAAAAACTCGTAATAATCGCATTATATATATATGAGCTTTTGTGATCTTGTTATATTCTTACTCCACAATACGCCGTTCAAGCATCCTATTATTTTCCTTGTTTCTGTTATTCTCGATCTTATTTCGTTTTCATCCGTACCGCTTTTGTCGAACTTTACGTCCAAATATCTATACTCTTCACATGGTTGTGTGTACTCTGTAGAGTCAATGTGTAGATACTTATTTTGTCACCTATACATAAATATTTTGTTTTCCTGTGTTCATACATAATCCCCACTCTTCATATATTTCTTTTAACTTACGCGCCATGTATTATTTTCGACTTCCTTGAACATTCCATGTACCATAATTCATGAACAGTTTTCTCGCCTTAGGTCGTTGTCCCCTTAATTCCATCCTTTCCGAGGCTATTTCTAGACTTATTAGCAGTAATATCATTTTTATAAGTGTTGGATCGCTAGTCCAACGCCCCAATCCCCAACCTGGATGACCAGGGTATCTCTCTTTGTCTTTCTCCTCACTATTGACCTGACCGGCAAAGGTGGCCCTACCAGTAGCTACGCTACCGCTGGCAAAGCACTCCAGATCATTGGCGTACACAAGCCCCTTCACCCGGTCACAATAGTCAGACGTTAAAAAAAAAAAAAAAAAAAAAAAAAAAAAAAAACATTAAGATAATTGTGGAAGGCATGTACAACAACCTATCGAAATGTTAATGTTATATTAATTGAAATGGTTGGTCTAGGCGTTCATTAATACGTCTAATATTTATTAATGAGCTTATTTATGTATGTTATGCAAGATATATTTAACTGTAAACGCACGAAACAATTTTTTATACATGCGTTGGGTGCGTAATATAAAGGCGTAAAGTATTGTTTAAATATTTGTTAGAAAATTTAGGTATATATGTAATTTAAAAATTAAATATATATTAAAATGTACTAAAATATAAAAATGTACTAAAAATGTAAAAATATATTAAAAATGTTATTGTCAAGTGTTGAATCAGTTTCGGGATTTGAACTCGCTTCCTTTAGTTTCATAAACAGAAACCATTCCACTGAGCCACGATGCGTTAGAAAGAAGTAGCTCACTTATAGCATACATTCACTTCATAGTGAAACGGCTTTCCATGAGCTGACGCTAAATTCAAATTCACTAATCGTCTTAAATTTTCGGACGTGCCTAAAAAGGTTTTTTTACTGGCAGACCATAGCGAGCACTGTATATACCGAATAGATCATATATAGATGTTTTGTGACAATTATTCAAATTACGACCAAAATTTCAGAATGCGGCACGCATCTGTATCACCGATTAGATAGAAGCAAATTTCCAAAAGTATATTTCCTAACCTTTTTTGAAATTCCGATTACACCATCACTATCGGCATTAATATTTGCAAATATTAGCATTTTAAAATTTTAAATTTCACTCGAACACGAAAATTAACGCTGACCGTCGTCAAACATTTTTTTAAATTTCAATGGATTTTCCAAATAAAAAAGTGATATTTTATGCAGTTTTTAACGACGTTTATGATGGTTAAATACAAATGGTTTAAAAACAAATTGAGAAAAAATATATATGAATTTTCATAGGTTTTTAAATAGTCGACATTTTAAAATTGTTGAACCTGCAAAGCACGCACGCGCGCGCGCACACACACACACACACACACACAAGGGGTAGTAAGATTTGAAGCCAGGCTATGATGGTCGCGAGCTATGCGCGCAAGGTTAATGCGGTGCACCGCCGTGCGTTGCTGCGTGTCGCGAGTGGTTACCGAACAGTTTCCTACGACGCTGCATGCGTAGTGGCGGGCGAACCGACAATGGAGCTGATGGCTGATGAAAGAGCTAGGCTGTACTGGCGTAAGCGAAATGCTGAGCCGCGGTATAGTCGTACAATGGCAATTACAGAGGAGCGAAATCGGACCCTGGAGACATGGCAGCGACAGTGGGACGAATCAACAAATGGACGATGGACATACCAACTCATAGGTAACATCCAGGATTGGTGCAACAGGAATTATGGAGAGGTGGATTTCTATCTCACACAGATTCTCACTGGGCACGGTTGCTTCCGAGCTTACTTGTTCCGTTTCGGGCTGGAAACGAACTCGGCTTGTCCCCTCTGTCTTCCAGCAGTGGTGGAGGATGCGGAGCATGTGTTTTTCCGCTATCGGAGATTCGACGAGGAAAGGATGAGGCTGCAAAAATATCTGCGAGGCAGCATTGCACCGGAAAGTCTGGTTGCGACTATGATGGCTTCAGAGGCCAACTGGAGGGCCATTGCGGGATTCGCTGCAATGGTCATGAAGAAGTTGAGGGCTGAGGATCGAGTAAGGAGAGCCAACGCTGTAGAAGATTAGGGGTTCAGCCAGTCCACCTTCCCATGAACCTGGCGGCGGTTCCGTGGGGAGGTTTACAGAAGAGGAATTCTTTTGGTGGTTTTTTTAGTGGGTAACAATATATCTTCACTTGAGTTTGAACTCAATTTGAGTCCCACACTCTGGGATACCCTACCCTACCCTATGTAGGGTACCCTACCCTATGTATGTGCATAGGGTACCCTACCCTAGGTAGTCTATAAAAGATTTTTTCCACCTTTTTTGCCATCGCAAAAAAACAAAAACAAAAACACACACACACACAAAATATATATATACAACCCTTAAAGTGATCCTAAGGTCAAGATTTTCAAGGCCCAAAGTCTGAGGTTTGCCATTTTTCGAATGTATTTTTTATAAAAAAACATCCTTCTTTTAAAAATCTCTCAGTGTTTAGGTAAGATTAGATTTTGTGATAATGCTTATGTTGTTTTGTGACATTTAACGTAAACATGCTAAAATAGTATTCCTTTACGAAGGATATGTGAGCGCCTACGAAAATTAAAAATAAAAGTTTGAAAATTCAGTTTAAAATGTTCATAAAATGTGCACATAACTCAAAGGAAATACGGTAGATATTCTAATTTGTTTTTAAATCCGCCATTTTGAAACGGGTTTTATAAATTGTGTACAATATTATGGGAATAACGTATAGAATTTTGTTTCGTCAACTGAATTTTTTTGGGAAATTATTAAAAGGTAAGAAAGTTTGTGCCAAGTTTTCGCACCGTTAGTTTCGTGTCGTCCGTCAGCAGTAAACTGGAAATGTCGTGTCCTAATTCTTTTAAACAATAAAAACTAACTTGTGACAAAACTTAAAGTTTTAATTATAACTTTAACCTACTAGGTTATGTCTGGCACTAGTTAGCGCTACAACTTGCAGTATCACTTTTAATAGAAGTTTATAATTGCTGTTAGTTCTAACCTAGATAGATCATAGCAACTAGCGCTCCCACGCGGCCAATACATGTAGTTCAGTTGTTAATATGACTTTACAGTCTCGAAGGTGAATTACAAACTTAAAAATATCTGAAAATGATTTGATTTCCTTTGACCCGGTATTATATCATTCAATCAAAAAAAATCAACGATAAAATTGTATACTTTTTTTAGAGTAAAGTGTGGCATTAACTCAGCTAAAGTGTGGCAATATTTCAAGCGACTAAACATTAATTTAGAAAACCACGTTCATTTTAAATTTCATCTCAATCGGTCCAGTAGTTAATGTGCGATTGAATAACAAAAAAAAAAGTATAAAATATTATTAAAACGTCACTGTTGTAGCCTACAGTTAACACACAAACTGAATACTAAATAATTCAGTTGCACTGGGTAAGTAGTATAATGGCATTTAAATAATTATTATTCACACCTTCCAATATATAATAAACGTATAAAACGTCACTGTTACACAGTAAACACTTGACACAAGACTAAATTAAGTTGGACTGAGTAAGTAATATAATGGCGCGAACATACAAGTTTTCACTTCAAAAATACATTTTAAAACAAAAATATATATATGCGTGACGGCAAACTGAATTTTTCCCCGTGCAAAACATACATCCATACCCCGCCATAAGAAGTAGTTATTTCAATAAGAGCGTGATGCGTGATGCGTGACGGCAAACTGAATTTTTTCCCCGTGCAAAACATACATCCATACCCCGCCATAAGAAATAGGCCTATTCATTTCAAAAATTATGGTAAGTCCTGTAGTGTCCAATACTTATTAGAGCAGTCATTTTAATAAAATCATTTTTATATATGTTCGTAAAAAATTGTATATATATATATATATTGTTTGTTTGTGTTTTTTTTTGTGTTTAACGTCCGACTATTGTGCACACTTGGGCTAATGCAGACGATGGGATGATTTATAGCGTATGAAAATGCCAAGCCCTGGCCGGGAATCGAACCCTGGTCCTCGGGGTGAAAGCCCAGTACGCTATCAACTAGGCCACCGAGGCGTACATATATATATATATATATATATATATATATATAATTTTCTATCTTATGTTTTTGATTATGTGAATTCCCCATTGTAATCATTAATTGAATTTACATAATTTATAATCTATTTTCAAATTTATTTATCAAATATAAAATTTATCAAAATTATTAAATATATTTTTCCTATTAAAAATAAAAGTTTAAATTTTCAATTTAAAATGCTCGTAAAATATTCATTTGACTCTAAGAAAATATTTACGGTGTATATTAACATTTTTTTAATCCGCCATTTTGAAACGGGTTTTCTAATTTGTGTACAATATTATGTAAATAGAGTACAAAAATATTCGTTGAAGTTATGTTTACCAAAATTTTTAATTTTTTGAAAATTCATGTTCATTAATTCAACGGCACGAATGCATTTACTTCATGAGTTAAAAACACCATGGCCTATGTAATTTTTTAAAATGCATTTGGATAGGAACGATCGCAGCAGTAAATGCAGTGCAATGTGTCCGATGAGCATTTTACATAAATGAATAAAGAACCAACCTAAGCTGCACGTGTTTCTGCTTGGACGAAATTTACATTTCAAAACTGGTGGAATTTTATTCTAAAACTGTTATTTTCAATTCGTTTTTTCAGACAGATTCTATTCACGGTTTCAAAAGTGGATTAAATATTTAACTTTAAAATTAAATGTCTGCAGTGACTGTATAAAATTATCACAGCACTGTACCGTCTCGTGAACAGGGAATAGATTTAAAAAATAATGTAAGAGAACCTTATCACGGTCGAAAATGTAATTTAGCATACAGTTATTTTGATAATAGTTTGAATAGTTATATCAGTGTAAAGAATTTCAAATAGAAACATTATTACTGTTTTTGAGTAAATCGATAAAACAATCCAGACGGTGGTCAGGGTTCCCTTTCGATTTTTACTCCGTTCTACCCCTAAATCGTAAAAATAGTATTTACACATTGTTGTTCTTTTCTGTCTATCGTCCCAAAAGAAGTAGTAGCTCTTGGTGATATGTTAAACGAGCAACAGAAACATGCAGAAAACCATCCTGGAAGTTAATGTGTGACCAAAACGTGAAACTTAACGTCAACCCATATTGTGTTACTTATAAAAAATAGGAAGAAGTGCCAGTACTGATACATAGTAAAATGTCACACAGAAATTAAGATAAATATTTTAAAGCTGACCTGACAGTCACACGTTACAAAAACAAAGACAGGAGCTTTAGATTAAGTTCAAGAATAGGAATGTGTGTGGAGATACAGACTAGAAATTTGGGGATGTGCCAAATAAAGAACATTCAAATTATTAAAAACAAAATACTTCGGATAATAGTAAATGGACCGTGGTACATACGCAATGAAAATATCCATAGACACGATTGTTGATGAAATCAAGGCATTAGCAAAGAAGCAAGAAAAACGACTTCAAACCTCGTAGCACATAGAACTTGGTGGAGTGATAGCATATCAAGTTAATAGACTGTAGCTGACAGAGCCATTCAGTGGAATGGACATCTGACACACAATCATCTATTTTAAGTTATAACAGCTAGATAAGCTTTACATAGGTAAGGCATCAATACAATTTTATAATAGTAATAAAAATCAAACGGATTTTCAAAAGAAGCAACAAACAAATAATAATTTTTTCAACCATTTGAAATGGGCGCCATCTTGAAACTGGTGAACGTATTTTGTTAGGTAGCAAACTTGTACGAGCTATTACCAAAATATCTTTTATGGCTTTTGAATCAAATTTTGACTTACATTTTTTGAAAGTGATGAGTGTTCACACACGCGCGCGCGCGCGCAGACACGTAAGCACGCACGTATGAACGTACGTACGAACGCACGCACGTATGCACGTACGTACGAACGCACGCACGTATGCACGCACGTACGCACGCACACACACACGCGCACGCACACACACACACACACACACACACACAAACACGCACGTACACACGCGCACGCACATACACACACGCGCGCGCAGACACGCATACATGCACGCACTTACGCACGCACACGCACGCACGCGCACACACACACACACACACACGCATACAAACACAAGAATGTACACACGCACACGCACATACACACACGCACGCGCACACACGGACATACAGTCACACGCACATACACACACACACGCGCGCGCACACACACACACACACACACACACACACACACACACACACACACACACACACACACACACACATAACAAATTTCTCAGCTCACCTTCACACACACACACACACACACACACACACACACACACACACACACACACACACACACACACACACACACACACACCTTCCAATAGACTAGAAAAATAGCCGCCTCAGTGGTCTAGTGGATAGCGTACTAGGCTTTCACCCCAAGGACCCGGGTTCGATTCCCGGCCAGGGCTTGGCATTTTCATACGCTATAAATGATCCCATTGTCTGCATTAGCCCAAGTGTGCACAATAGTCGGACGTTAAACACAAAAAAAAAAAAAAAAATAGACTGAAAAAAGCTGAAAATAGAAGTTGTTTTTCTTTGTAACAATATTTTAACTTTGTATTTATTTTCGTTGTTTTCGAGTTATTTTCGATGTGTAATATTACAACTTGGACCGTAGGAAGCAGCCAAGTTATGCCGGTTGAACACCAAGGGCGGAGGGTTCTCTGTTCTGTGGTACAATAATAAAATAAATTCACTTAGCCGCTCCGATCTGCGTTATCTGTGAACAGCCCTTGTTGGGTATAAAACCGAATAGCTTTTGTCTCTGGAGACTTAAAAAGCCACATTATCTCTGCTAGTGTATAGCCTGCCTTGTCTGGGGAAAATAAATTCCACAAACCTAAACGTACCTACACTAAGCACACCGATAAGAGAATATAATGTATATAAATTTAATAAGCTTTATCAATTCGACCTAACTAGTTTATTGAATGAAATTGTTCCTAATTATTTCGCTAAAATCGTACGTGGCATCCTCGAGGCGGTTCTCACACACTCATAGTCTGAATACTACATTAAAAAAAAATGTTAATTTTGACTTTAGGTTTTTAGCTAGAACCGCTTTGAATATACGATTTCCGAATAATGCTTCTTCCAGGAACATTTGTGTCGAACATACGTAACTTACTTAATGTAACTGACACAACCGAACTAAGTTACGGATTCGGCTCAACAGTTCGGCAGTCTTTGTGTGTGTTACGCAGTTTCGGCCAAACATATTGACCGATTGTTTTGATGTTTACTACAAATTTGTTTTGTGTAAAGCCCGAAAGAAGAATTTATAAAATATTTCACTATTCGCTTCCGTTTTTAGATGACTGTCTTTGATTTACTATGACCAGTGTACGCAGTTTTTACCAAACGTGTTGACCGATGTTTTTGAAATTCGGTACAAAGGTAACTTGTATAAAGTTCAAAAGACATGCGTAAAACGTTTTCCACATCAAGTTCCGTTTCAAAATGGCGGGCTCTGAATTATATCAGTGTACTTACTGATGATTATATGAGTGTACTTACTGCCTATTTTCTATAATAACCAGATCTATTATAACTTAATGGAGAAAGATAAATTTCCAATAAAGTTGATGAAGTAATATTTTTTTGTAAATATTTAAATTAACGGTTTAATTGGCGGACAAAATTTCGAGTTCTCTTATGTAAAGTAATATATATATATATATATATATATATATATATATATATACACACACACACATAAAATACACAAAATATAGAGGTATATTTACTAGAATATTTTTCACAATATCAACAGAAAACAAATTATACTATGTTTAGCACATGTGTATCTAGATTGCCTACCTTGCCCCTTGCAGTTAAAGCTTTGACGAAGACAGAATGACCTGAGTTTAGGACATTATAATTATGCAGTCAGTTATCCTACGATAATACGAGTTATATAGCATTAAAACTTATTCGTTTGTGTATATATTTACAAATCAGAAATTTGTATACAGGGTGTTCCAGAAGCAGCTAGTTCGTTATCATTTAAAAAACGTTTGTAATACAAAATGTTAATAAGGTTTTAGGAAATTTTCATTTCACAATTAACTATAGCAACCGTCATCGTGGTAATATCCGGACCCAGGACTGTAAATAATTGCCTATCCATTGAAGAAAACACTATTTCACTTATTTTGGAGTAGTTAATTTTTTATATATTTGTATAAGTTTTATTAAGCTTTTATTTGTTCGATATTCGATGCCGTTTGGCGGTTGCAATTTTAGACCAATTTGACTCAATTTGGTAATAAGTTGGGCAAGTATTTACCCGGAAATCCGTTCGAATGTTCAATTTGATTTTCTTGGATTCTCAATTCGAATTTCTGAATTGTTTTGAAAACTTTAAGCTAGATTTACCTTAAATTAGCGTGCACTCAAAATCATCTGTAATAATGTAATTTACAAACATGTTCGAGTTCCAGGTTCAGCCGTAACAACCCCTTTGTGATTCTTGGAACCGTAACAGCGTTATATCTGTGGATTTTCTCCCTAAACATGAATTGGGTGGTTCCATGCATTTAAAATGAGAACGATCTTATATTTAAATCTTACCACAGTAAAAGTTAAATGGGGTCTAAACGTTTGTGTTTCTGTTATTTAGTTAACCTTGGCAAAACGAATATAGCAAATAGGCTATTGTAAGAACGCCCCATAAAGCTTTGCTAAGTTTATAAGTTGTATGAATTACCGTTTAAGGAAATTGTCATTAAATAGACAGAAAAACATGAACTCTAGATATACTCTGATTTCTCACCCCTAATATAGCCGCCTCGGTGGCCTAGTGGATAGCGCGCGTTTGTAATACACACACACACACACACACACACACACACACACACACACACACACACACACACACACACACACACACACACACACACACACACACACACAGGTCAGGATTGGCTATTTTTTCGAAGTCCAGGGTCTGGTTTCATGATAGAATTTTTGAATGGACATTAGTTCATAAATATTATACGTACTGTCTCCAAAAACTAAAGTTTTTAAAAAATATCTCCATTTATGCTATCTAAATATTTGAGCATGAATAAAATATTTCAAACTAAAGGCATTAATACCACATTTTACCTAACTTATTTACATAGTCTCCGAGTTATTTCTGCTTTTGAGTTTTACAAAATATCCCCATTTCGGGTCGCGCAATTTAAAAGTTTTTTTGGTGTAAGGGAAATTGTTATTTCCTACTGTTTTGATCTGCAAATTTCGCCTTTCTATATTTTATAATGATCCATATGTTACCGTGCAATATTTTTCAAAATGTGCCCTATTTCGGCAATAAAAACGTTTTGCACCCTTTTGATGATCTAGCTTTATCTAAATATCAAATCCTTATCTGACGTTTTCAAAATAGCCAATTTGTCGACTACCTTGTAAAGATGCAGAGCATAAAATAAAACACCTATTATTATAAATATAGGCAAACAAAATTGTTTAATAGAAGTTACAGTATTTTGACATCTATAATATATTTTGGAGAAAAATATAATTACATTGACCAGTAAGTTCATATGAGAAATTTGTTGACAGTAATTTTAAAATAAAGTTCAATGCCAATAAAGGTATTGTGTGAAAATCAAGATTACGTAAAATTCGAATTAATTTTATGAACCACACTTTAATTACATGGATTACCCGATTTTTAGAATCACACTTTAATTACATGAATTACCCAATTTTTAGAATCACGCTTTATTACATAGATTACCCAATTTTTATAATCTCATTTTAATTACATGAATTAGGCTACCCAATTTTTAGAATAACACTTAAATTACATGAATTACCCAATTTTTAGAATCACACTTTAATTACATGAATTACCCTATTTTTTAGAATCACACTTTAATTACATGAATTACCCAATTTTTAGAATCACACTTTAATTACATGAATTAGGCTACCCAATTTTTAGAGTCACACTTTAATTACATGACTTACCCAATTTTTAGAATCACACTTTAATTACATGAATTAGGCTACCCAATGTTTAGAATCACATTCTAATTACATGAATTACCAAATTTTTAGGATCACACTTAAATTACATAAATTACCCAATTTGTAGAATCACACTTTAATTACATGAATTAGGCTACCCAATTTTTAGAATCACGCTTTAATTACATGAATTATCCAATTTTTAGAATCACACTTTAATTACATGAATTAGGCTACCCAATTTTTAGAATCACACTTTAATTACATGGATTACCCAATTTTTAGTTTCATACTTTAATTACATGAATTACCCTATTTTTAGAATCATGAAAATATTTTTAATTACATGACTTACCCAATTTTTAAGACCACAAGTTGTATTTGTATTGCTACGAAATATAAAACAATATTTTAAATTTACGTAATATTTTTAAAATTATCTTGGTCCCGTAACAAAGTCTATTTATATTATTACAATCGATTGCCAAATTAACGTAACTCTAACGTTATTTTATAAACTGAAAACGAAATATTTCAAGTACATTTATAATTTTGAACACATACTTGAGTTAAGTGAATTAAATTTGCATCTGTATTGCATTAAACAAGTTTAATTGTTAGTGTAGAGTAAACAGGGGAGAGTAGTTAAACTAATTTATTTGGGAATTTACTTTAGGCATGCGTTATTGTTATGGGTATTACGGACATACGACAAAATGTGCACATATGCTGATCTGCCGAACACTTTTAAAAAAAACTTTCACAAATTTAAACACGTGCGTTAGGCCTATACGTTTTCATGTTTTAACCCCGCAGGGGGTGGGTGAAACTATTGAGAGTATTTAGACGTCCCTCGCGGTACCCGAATCTAACATACACTTACACTTACGACTTTAACTTTTTACACTCACACTTACATTTAGGGAGGCGATAATAGCCTCAATGTGCTTTTCGCCTTAAAATTAAAACAAATAATAATAATTTTAAGCGGCATCCAGCTGTCTCGATAACTTCCAAAAGTGGGTTAGACAAAAAATGCTTACAGAAGTTAATATTTAAACTTTCAAATTCAATTGGAAAATAAACCCTGACCGCCGTCAAAGAATTTCTTAATTTCTACTGTTTCTGAAAATTAAAAATGCTAATTTATATGGTTTCCAACGCTAATTATAAACTGTGAACAAGTAATTATATAACGAAAAATACGAAATGTTAAAGATATAAACAGCCGCCATTAATAAAACGAATGAATTTGGCTGGTTAACAAACTTAACCAAGCTATTACAATAATCAATTTGTGCGCCAAGTTTACATCAAATCGGATTAAAATTGCGAAAGTGAGCGTACACACACACACACACACACACACACACACACACACGCTCACGCGCACGAACGCGCACGAACGCACGCAAACACACATACACATATATAGTCGAAAATATCTATCACTATTTGACAATTTGTCATGGGTTGAAAGAGTTTAGATTGAAATGGGTTCGGTAACATAAAGTTAAATGAGGAACAATGCATACTGTACTTGAATGGCAAGGACTCACATTGAAGCTTACAATTATAGAAGATATTAATTGATTTGGTTAATTAATAGTAAATGCAGAATTTATTTTAATATTTTATTATTTTTTTTGCGTATATTCATATTGGACCCCGCAGGGTAGACTAGCTGCACCTACTGAGAGGATTTAGACGTCCCTGGCGGTACCCGAGTCTAACACACACTTACACTTACAACACTACACTTACGACATTAACTTTTTACACTCACATTTATGGAAGCGAGAATAGGCTCAATGTGCTTTTTGCCTTAAAATAACACACACACATACACACACACACACACACACACACACACATATATATATATATATATATATATATATATATATATATATATATATATAGAGAGAGAGAGAGAGAGAGAGAGAGAGTGAGAGAGAGAGAGAGTGAAATTTTGTGTTTTGAGCCTCGGAATATTTCGGATCGGTGAACATTTTCAAAATCTTTGTTCAGGGTCTTCTTATGATAGCTCTTCTGGTAATTCATTTTCCCAATGAAAATTTTGGGTTATAAATGGGCATTACGCACAAGAAATAAATTTATAAGCCTATTTTTGCCAAAAATTGCACACCGTGTAAGCAAATGTAATACAATCACAAGGTACATAAAGTTGTACAGCTGAGTGCGTCTGTGTGGACGAGATCACAATAAATTTCTGTTAGATACTGTTTTCGGTTTCATTCCCTATGCATGAGAACACAAGTTTCTTTAGTAAAAGCACTGAACGTTATTATGTTGCCAATTCACCTTACCTCAGTACAGTCTAAGCGGTAAGTATTCGTACCGCGAAAACTTTCGGTTTTCTTCACTGGTTTTAAATATCAGCGTTGTCGTGAATATTTTAAAATTTCGATAACGTTTAAAAGAGTTGAAAACAAACTTCAAATATTGTTCGAATGTATGTGTGTCAGTAAAGCACTTTGACTTGTAACCTAAGCAAACGCTTGCTGTACAACTTAGAGCAGCTCTGACTGAGACCAAATAAATTGAATAAAAACTCCCTTGTTTTAATGTGCCTTAGAATTTGTAAAAACAAGACACACTATTCTTGTTTGTAGTATTTAATTCATCAACTGTCTAAGTTTTGCTCACGTAAATGTGGCAATTCAGTTCTTGCAGTTAGCAGGCCTGCGTGACCTTGAGAATAACGGCGACAGCACTCACGTCAGACGTTCAGTGCAGTGCAATGGCTACTCCGCAACAAAAGGCGCAGTGTTATTTGGCTTGTGCAAACTGAGTCTGTTATGCAAACTGAGTCTGTTGTGCAAACTGAGTTTGTTGTGCAAAGTGAGTCTGTTGTGCAAAGTGAGTCTATTGTGCAAACTGAGTCTGTTGTGCAAACTGAGTCTGTTGTGCAAAATGAGTCTGTTGTGAAAACTGACTCTGTTGTGCAAAGTGATTCTGTTGTGCAAATTGAGTCTGTTATGCAAACTGAGTCTGTTGTGCAAAGTGAGTCTGTTGTGCAAACTGAGTCTGTGGTGCAAACTGATTCTGTTATGCAAACTGAGTCTGTTGTGCAAATTGAGTCAGTTGTGCAAACTGAGTCTGTTATGCAAACTGAGTCTGTTGTGCAAAGTGATTATGTTGTGAAAACTGAGTCTGTTATGCAAACTGAGTCTGTTGTGCAAACTGAGTCTGTTGTGCAAACTGAGTCTGTTGTGCAAATTGAGTCTGTTGTGCAAACTGAGTCTGTTGTGCAAACTGAGTCTGTTGTGCAAACTGAGTCTGTTGTGCAAACTGAGTCTGTTGTGCAAACTGAGTCTGTTGTGCAAACTGAGTCTGTTATAACAGTAAAATGTAATTTTAGACGTGAAAATAAGATTTTTTTTTTAGACGAAAAGCACCTTGACGGTATTATCGCATCCCTAAATGTAAGTGTGAGTATAAAGTGTTAAAGTAGTAAATGTAGTGTTTTAAGTGTAAGTGTGTGTTTAGACTCGGGTACCTCGAGGGACGCCTAAATCCTCTCAATAGGTGCAGCTAGTCTGCACCCACCTGCGGATGTGAAAATAAGAAAGGTATATGCCAGCGGTCACGGTTTATAAACGCAACTCACTGGCAACATCTGTTGCGTACTTTCAGATGAGTGTCATCTCAAGTTAATTTGCAATTACTTCTTGTACTGACTGTACAATATATTCAAAGGAGCGTTGCATAATAGGCACGTGCTTGCTCGCGAAGTGTTTGAGATGATAAATTGAAAGATGTAACAGCCTCTTATAAAAGAAATACAACAGTACGTAATGCAGACTTGAATGTGTCAAAGAAATGTTAAATTGCAAGTTAAGTTAAAAGAACTCTGTTTATAATGATTTCCAGCGTTGTGTAAGAATATTATGAACAAAAAAGCAGCAAAGGATGGGTGATTGTGTTCCTCGTTACCGACGTTTATTTGATATTCAGAAAAAGAAAATAAGCTTTAAACAAGCTATTTAAATTTTATAAAAATAATTAAAATTAAGTATTAAAATATGAGTCACTATAAAAGCACCTATCCTGTTTCTATAAAACACATTTTCAGGTGCTGTTATAAATCTTATAACGTATTTATGTATGATCGGAAATTTAGTCATATTTGATCCAAACATATATTATAATACGCTATTTTTACTTGATTTGATTCATGCACGAATATAATAAAACAAAATATTTTTAGCTTGTTTCCACTGATAAATTAACGGCGACTTTAAACGCTGACCCTGGCCACTGGATTGCGTTTTGATGCGTCGTTAAAATTATTTGGAAAATTCAAAATCGCAGACACAAATACATATAGCGCCAGACTTCAGACGAAGCGAAAATAAGGCGATTCCGGGCGGTTAACGCAACTTCGAAATAATGTTTCGCTTAGTTTTATCGATCGGACATATTTAAATTTCCAATCTTAGGAGACACACACACACACACACACACACACACACACACACACACACACACACATATATACATATATATATATATATATATATATATATATACACATACACACATACACACAGACAGACACACACGCGCACACACACACACACACACACACACACACACACACACACACACACACACACACACACACACACACACATACAAACACACACAAACACGCCACACACACACACACACACACACACACACACACACACACACACACACACACACACACACACACACACACACACACATAAACACATACACACACACACACACACACACACACACACACACATACAGGATACAGACACACACACACACACACACACACACAGGATACAGACACACACACACACGCATGCGCGAGCACAGCACAGACACACACACACACACACACACACACACACACACACACACACACACACACACACACACAACATACACACACACACACACACACACACACACACACACACACACACAATTGCGTACAATTCTTTTACATTTATTCATAAATAATAAATTGGAACGTGTGTGTGTTGTGTGTGTGTGTGTGTGTGTGTGTGTGTGTGTGTGTGTGTGTGTGTGTGTGTGTGTGTGTGTGCGCGTGTGTGTGCGTGTCTGTATCCTTTGTGTGTGTGTGTGTGTGTGTGTGTAATGTGTGTTGTGTCTGTATATGTGTGTGTATGTGTGTGTGTGTGTGTGTGTGTGTGTGTGTGTGTGTGTGTGTGTGTGTGTGTGTGTGTATGCAATGCAAGCGTGCGTGTAAAAGGTGCGCGCGCGTGTGCGCGTGTGTGGTTTTGTGTGTGTGTGTGTGTGTGCGTGTGTGTGCGTGTCTGTATCCTTTGTGTGTGTGTGTGTGTGTGTTGTGTCTGTATGTGTGTGTGTGTGTGTGTGTGTGTATGCGCGCGTGTGCGTGCGTGTGCACGCGTGTGGTTGTGTGTGTGTGTGTGTGTGTGTGTGTGTGTGTGTGTGTGTGTGTGTGTGTGTGTGTGTGTGTGTGTGTGTGTGTGTGATCTCCTCGGCCAGTAAATTCATATTTCATTTGGTAAAAGCTTAGACAAAATTGTTTCTGAATCTGCTTAATTTTAATATAGCGGCCATTTTAAATATTAATAATAAAATTTTTCTACGTATATTTTTTAACTTCTGATTATTCTACAGACTTAATGAAAGTTAATATATGCATTTTAGATATTGGAAATATCGTTGAAATTCGTAAATTAATTTTAAGACAGTTAAGCAATATGTTCGTATATTAAATGTGTTTTTAAAATAGTAATTTATGCTGCTTTTATAATATATCAGAATTAGAAAGGATAATATTTACTATTATTATTTTTTTGTAGTTATCTATTGGTTATGTGTTAGCAGTACCCGCACGAGACAGCTGCGTGCCGTGATTACTTTCATACAATAAGCGAGTTGTCCAACATAAATATTCACTTGATACCGAAATGTTCATTAGCATTGGAAATGTAAGGGACACTACTCCAGCAAAGCGATATTACACTGCTGTATGTATTTAAATAGTAAATTATTTCTAAACAACCCCCAGTGTCCTTGTAGGTTCAAAAGCACAGCTGTAGCCAAGATTCGAGGTAATTATAACAAAAATATGCAGGCGCGACCTGCCTTCGTGTAAACGTGCAAATCTTCAAGCAAACTTTCCCACATTAAAATAAATTATCTACTTTTTTAAGAAAATTATATGTATTATCTAAAGTTTCACTTTCGAGGATAAGTTATGTTTGTTAGACTAATGTATAAGGTAAATTTACTTGTAAACAAAAGAAAAAGTACAAAAGGTATTTTCGAAGACGTTATTTCAAATTTTAAAGGAAAATATTTTACACTTTTTTTATAAAAATAACCATTAGAACTGATTTTGTCGAAATTAAGTGGGTTTTTACAGCCGGGGCGAGTGTTCAAATAAAATTAATTTTAAATTTATGTTGTTATTAACAAAGCAGTTTTCAACGTTTCTACTTTGAAAGATATCAAATAATATTTTTAAATATTAGTAAAAAAATAATCAAATTCTAACACGAAGGTAATTTTATTACTGAGAATAATCTGTTTGAAGTAAAACATATTATTACAACACGATTAATAAAATTACAAAAAAACTAATACGTTTTTTTCAGGATCTTGTTTTCAATATCTGGACGGTTGGAAATTTTATAAGCACCCTATTCAGTATAACATTGTAAGTAACTTATAATGCAATCATTATTTTTGTTATATATGTTTAACGAATATCCATTGAATAATTGTGGTATTGGATCTGCCATCATAGTAACATCCAGAGCCGGGATCTTGAAATGAGCGCAGATTCTGACTTCTAGATCTCTTTTTAAACGTCGTTAAAATGTACGTTTGTGTGTGTGTGTGTGTGTGTTTGCGCGTCGATTTTGGACGTCAGCTAATATATATAAGCTATCTCCACGAGTTGCTGTGACTCAATCTGGATCAAATTAACAATGCATTCGGTAACATTGAAATGGACTCGTAAAATATTAGTGCAGAATGTGTTGTTTTTTACATCAAACAGATGGCGCTGTTTCACAAAAAAAAAACATATTTACCTATCACAGGTGTGACATCTGTATAATAGTATGTATACAAAAGCATGCGCGTATTAGAATACAACTTTGTGTCAGAATTTCAAAAAATGGGTGATTAATGACCGGAGATTTAAGATTCTAAATAAACTAATATTTATGTAGACACACAAACATACATATAGCTATTATAAACAGCTGTTACAACGTCTAATTTCGTCACGTAAATTCACTGACAATCACACAAATCCAGTATTACTTTATGAATAGACCTCCTAAGCTACCGTACTCAGTTATCACTTTAGAAACGTCGGGTACATTATGCAGAACGTGATCCTTGCAACCACAACACGCATTTGGTGCGCGACAATATAAGCTGGCGTTAAGGCTTAGCGAGGTTTACAAGGAAAGCGACTTCAATTACCAGAGAATCCTGCATCCTGCATCCTGTATCCTGTATCCTATTCAGGCATATGGCTCATAGTATTATTGTTAGCGCCGGTTTACTGATAATTTTATCGGATTCTTATTGAAAAATACACACACACACACACACACACACACACACACACACACACACACACATATATATATATATATATATATATATATATATATATATATAGGTGCCCCGTAAAGAAGCTGGCAGACTTTAGAAAATATTTATGTGGGTACCGATAAAAAAATTAAGAAAAAAATCAAAAATTGCTCATGTTTTCAGATATTTGCCATTTTGTATTTTCAAAATAAACGTTATGACTTGGAAAATAAAAAAATATATTATGTTAAAATTTTTCTAAGCTATACATATTTATGTTTTGTTATAAAATTGTGTTTATAATAAAAGCGTTTATATGTTTTATATATTAAGATAGTTTGAACAAATTTGTTAATTATCGCATTCCGTTCAAGGGTTTGAAAATTGTGGCCATATCAATTTTCTTTGTAAAATCTATAAATTATTAAAATCTACACACACTTTTCGAGAATCCGTTTTTTCGCCGTCGTATTTAAGTGGAATTACGAATATAAACGTGACGCGGAGGTCAGGGTGCGTTTTGATATTTTGGACGTAAATATGAAAATAACGATTAATGGCGCGTAAAAATGCAGTGTATCCTATTCTGCCTTTTTCGATATTTCTTTACTGAAACGCTTCAGTACATGCCCAAAAGCAATAATCCAAAATATAAAAGCGCGGAAACCATACGCCCTCACGCGCACACGCTCGAGCACACACACACACACACGCACGAACGCATGCACACACGCATGCACGCACACGCACGCATGCACACACACACACACACCAAAAACCAAACGGTCGAATTGAAATAGAGACAAGGTTTGATCAGTCGACAAGATTTTCTCTTAAATGACTTTCCCCTGAATCTGAAGCCGTCGTCATTCTTTATTTTCCGAACCAAAGATGCTGTTTCCATGCACTGGCATGTATACACCAATTTATTAGCTCATTTCTATTGGAAAATTATCAGCTGCTATTGTGGCAATACCTAAACCGTTGACCTTGGAATGAACGCCGAATTCAACCACTAATCGACTTTTTTTAATCGTTCATTTATTTCTTAACGTAAGTGTGCGGTGGTATTAACACGTTTGCGATTCCAGTCCGATTTTAATCAAATTTATAGCAAAAATCGATTTTTAGTAATAGCGGTAAAGATGCAGTGCAGCCTGTCCTGCCTTTTTCGATATTTTTTTACTGAAACGTTTCAATACATGCCCAAAAGCAATAATCCAAAATGTAAAAGCGCGGAAACCACGAGAAGTACGATAAAAATCGAAAATAAACGTGACCAACATAACCTCAAAATTGCTACCGCGCGAAAGTCGCTAACGTGTTGTAGATTGGTAAAACGATAAAAATACGTCTAAAATGGGTTTTGTGTGATAGAAAACTTAATTTTTTTAAAACAAAAATACCCCATAACCTAACTGACACGGTTGTTAGGCCTAACACGGTGATGTTTGAATGCTTGAAGAAACCTTTTTTTTAAAAGAAAAAGAATACTCAGTAACCTAACTGACACGGTACTTGCGCGGTGAACCTAACTGATACAGATTAGGTATTCATCTTTCGATCGTATTCGTGTGTGCACCTGTCTAAAAATCAACGAAATTAACCGAGTGGTTGACCGTGACCGTGAGGTGGACAAAGCCGTTGTCAGAAAGGCAATTGTAACTTCTATTCACGCATAACCGTGTTAGGTCTAACAACCGTATCAGTTAGTTATGGTTTTTTAAAATAAAGTTTTTATCACGCAAAACCCGTTTTAGACTATTTTATCGTTTTACCGATCTACAACACGTTAGCGACTTTCGCGCGGTAGCAATTTTGAGGTTATGTTGGTCACTTTTATTTTCGATTTTTATCGTACTTCTCGTGGTTTCAGCGCTTTTATATTTTGGGTGTCGCCTCGGTGGCCTAGTTGATAGCGTAGTAGGCTTTCACCCCGAGGACCCGGGTTCGATTCCCGGCCAGGGCTTGGCATTTTCATTCGCTATAAATCATCCCATCGTTTGCATTAGCCCAAGTGTGCACAATAGTCGGACGTTAAACAAAAAAAAAAATGTTTTGGATTATTGCTTTTGCGCATGTACTGAAGCGTTTCAGTAAAAAAATATCGAAAAAGGCAGAACAGGCTGCGCTGCGTAATTACCTAATATCAGATTTTCAAAAAGTGCGATAATTGTAAATTCGCTTACATCACGTCAGCGAGACAGCTGCGTGTAGCGAGTGTTTCTCTTAAACTGATTGCACAACGGGAAAAGCACATAAACCGTACAGCTTGACAGCCGGGTCTGTTGCTCGTTCGGTTCTGTGATATCTGTTGCTCGTTGTGACAAGTGTGTGTTTGTTCCTACTTCGCGTTCAACAAACAACGTACATATTAGCGTGAAAAGGAACTAAAATGTCCTCTAGACTGAACGTGCACACTGGAGTGGAAGTGAGATTAAGGCGCTAGGTATGCAATATAGACACACGAACTTGCATTCACGTAGTGTTGGCTGAACAATCAATGGTCCTGTTGTCGCAGTGCCTCTCAGCATGCATCGAGTGTTATTTGTTATATATGTTTAACGAATATCCATTGAATAATTGCGGTATTGGATCTGCCATCATAGTAACATCCGGAGCCGGGATCTTGAAATGAGCGCAGATTCTGACTTCTATAAATCTTTTTAAACGTCGTTAAAATGTAAGTTTGTGTGTGTGTGTGTGTGTGTGTGTGTGTGTGTGTGTGTGTGTGTGTGTGTGTTTGCGCGCGTCGATTTTGGACGTCAGTTAACCAACGAAATTACTTCAACTGTTAGAAAATGGCGGTCATTTCAAATCTTTAAAAAATCTTTACCACTTTATACAGTTTTTGAAATCTGATTTTACTATCGTAAAAACTGCTCGATTTAGCGTTTTTGAAATTTCAAAATCAATTGAAATTCAGAAATTTAATTTCACGTAGGTCAGGGTTCATTTTCATATTTTCAATGTAATTTAAAATTTTGACGTATTCAGATTGTAATGCTGTGTATTGCTACGAAATTACAGTTTGAAAAAGACGGCAATATAAATAAATTGCTTTTGTAAATCAGTGGGTTAGCGGTACAGCTTTGTGATGTTATTATCAAATCTGATGTTGTATAAAAAACCAATTACAATTTATTTATTCTTATCCGTAGTCATAGCAACTAGTAATAAACTGTATTTTTGTAACTGTTACTGTAATGTAAAAAGAATCGAGTAATAAAATTTAATTATGTAAATTTGTTACCTTAGCAACCAGTATTAATATTTAATAATTTAAATATTGTTGAAACAGTAAACGATATTGAAAACTTTAAATATCTCAAAGACAAAGGAGAAAAGAATTATGGAGGGGAGGGATGGAATGGAAAGAGGGAGCGTGGGGAGCTGGAAAAGGAGGAAAGAACGGGATAAAAAGAGAGGTAAAGGAACAACGAGAAAGAGAGCTTTAATGACGGCGAGAGAGAGAGTTTTAATGATAAAGAAGTAAAATTAGCCCTGTGAATCACCTCTGGTACATTTTGCTATGAAATACCCACAGCAGCTCTGTTATTCAGGTCGCCTGTGAACTGCATTAGCACTGATTGCACCAATCCCAGTTAGTTAATGAACTGAGCACGCGTTTTTATTCCAGTTAATTCCGCATCCACTTAATCAAACTGCCAGACTTAATGAGTTGTGTTTTAAACGTCGGTTAGTTAGACGTCTTACAGTCTACTTTGAATAACTAATGGCTTTCATTAAATATAGTTTAACATGCAAATTAATGTTTTACGAAATGCCAGTACAAAAACTGTTAAACCCATTAAAACTGTTTCTTGCAACCAATATATTGGCTGTACAGGGTGTTCCATAAAAGCTGTGCAGTTATTTATGTTAGCCAGCAGGGCAAAAGAATGATACAAAACCAACAATAATTACCCATTCCATCTACAATTTTGGTTTTTTGTAGAAATAAATAATTTGGCAAATAAAATTTACACTGTAAAAAGACATTTGATAGGTTCTTACGTTTTAGTAATTAATCAGCTTGAACAACTGTTTCGTTTCAAAATGGCAGCAGTTTGACATTTTTAAGGTTGAATAAATCGAGAAACTTTATTTTGCAAAACGTTTACAAAAACATACAAGTCTTCTTCTGTAAATACAAATAAAAGTGTGTTTTCAAGTAATTTACAAACACAGGTATCAAAAGTTTTTTTTCTACCCTAACCTTTAATTTTCTTGTTTTTGTTATTTTAAGGCGAAAAGCACATTGAAGCTATTATCTCCTCCCTAAATGTAAGTGTGAGTGTAAAGTGTTAAGTCGTAAGTGTAGTGTTTTAAGGGTAAGTATGTGTTAGACTCGGGTACCGCGAGGGGCGTCTAAATCCTCTCAATACGTGCAGCTAGTCTGCACTCCCTGCGGGGCCTAAAGCATACACAATATAATTATTTCGTCGTGCTGATTAATTTGGTTTACATCATCAAATTGCCTTTTTACCTATACGAACAGTGATCGTTCTGATCAGCATACTCGGCAGGTTCTTAAATTTTAGAAGCTTATACATCATCAATGTTCAAGGTTTATTACTCCAATCATATTTGTCTGTACATACAAATGCACACAAATCCTGACGTCGCGGTTCATTTTTGCATTTTTATTTTACATTTTTTAATTTAATACAATTTTAATGTTTTAAATGCTAATTTATACAGTTTTTAACACTGATTACGATAGCGAAATCAAATTTTTATAGAAAGTATTGCGTAAAAAACTTACAAAATTCACGGCTTTTCATTTTTGTATTTTTATTGTAGAACAAAAATTTAATAAATTTAAAATGTTTTTATTTTAAACAAAAACAGCATATTTAGGAAATTTGCTTCCATCAGGTCAGCGAGTAGCGTGCTATAATTACAAATACAAGTTGGAATAGGCAAACTACAATATAAGTCAAAAAGTGACATTCTGTAAAAACAGACAAATATAACGCATGAATGTGAAGTTCTGTTTCGTAAATCGCATGGAAAGATGTCATAGCATACAGACAGCCTTGAAAAAAATGCTCAAGTAAGCATAAGGTCTGATAAAGCCTACAGTCACCGAAGGAACCAAGAAAAGTGTGGAGTGTGGAGGGGGAACCACGAATCACAAAGCGGCTGGAGGGGAAATGTTCGACTAGCAAAAACTGCCTCTAGAGCGAGTGGCCTGCGATCTAGCGGACAAAGTTTGTCAGCGGACGTGATCGCACAACCTTAAGGTTGTACACAACTACATAGAGGTATGTTTTCATTTGTTTAAGACTTTGGTGAACTTGCGTTAGAATTTAAATTATATTTTTAATTATTAGTTTTAAAAATAATAAATAAAGTAGTGCCAAAGGCACAAAGGCCAGGAAAATTACGAAACTGCTGACTAATTACTGCCTGTTGTAGAACAGCAGTATAAAAGCTTGCGGAAGTAGGTCGGGGTCAGGCGATTCTAGGGAGACCGAAGGCCGTTTTAGAGCCAACCGTACGTCGTAAAGTGGTTGGTGCTCCAGGAAGACATTCCAGCCAGGCGGTGCTGAGGAGAAACGGATCGGCAGTCTACGGGTCAAGTGGACCGTTCTGAGTGCACTTCTCCGTTTCCTTTTTGGATTAAATAAAATCGGGCACACGTTTCAGGAAAGGATTTTGAAACATTATTTCGGAGAAACCTTTTGGATCTGGTAATACAATTATGCTCATTCTTGAGTTGTTACAATAAAATATTGTAATGTAGATATATATATTAAAAGTTATTGTTGACCCACAGACAGTTTATTCTTTTAAAGGACCCCGGATAGAAGAGTTTCAAAATGTCTAACAAACATTCCTTGAATGAATACCAACATTATCTAAATGTCGATTTTTTCATGTTGAATAATATATATATATATATATATATATATATATATATATATATATTTATTATTATTATTATCTGCGTATAGACCCTGTTGGATCACACAAAGCACTCCGACTCATGTCTTGCTCCTTCTAATCCTCCACACCTCCTTCATCCTGTCCCCATAGATCCTCTTCCGCTCCTCTGTCCATTTTACCTCTGCTCTCTTTGGGATTTCATTCTCTGGGACCTTCCAAGCGAGCATCTTTCTCCTGTATGCGTTCCTGTCTTCAACGTCTGTTGAGTCTATTTCTGCGTCATGTAGGTCTATTCTGACATGTGCGATCCACGACGTTGTTGATTTGAAACCTTGTATATACTTAAGGATACTGATGGCAAGTCTCGTTGTTAGGGGTCTACTGATGTGTCCATAGAACCGAAGCCTCCTTCTTCTGATATCTGCTGCCAGGTTCGATATCTTCTCTGTGGTCTTCCGGGAGTGCAACCTGTATCCATCTTCTGTTAATCTCGGGCCAAGGATCTTCCTCAAGATTTTTCGTTCTTCCTTCAAAATATCCTCCATGGTAGCTTTTGTGTGGAGTGCTATATATATATATTGTGTGTGTGTACGCGCGCGCGCACGCGTGTGTATATACGTGTTCAGCAAGGCCACGTCGAAATTATAATCCAATTTGATTCAAATTAGGCACAAAAATTGATTTTGAATATTAACTTGGACAACTTCGTTACCAGAACCAAATTTTTAAACAGTTTCAAAATGGCGTACATTTCGTGTTATTAAACATTCATGACTTTTTCCTCTTAAACATTTTTCAAAAAATGATTTTACCGTTGTTTTTAGCAGTAAAACTGTACAAATTAGCTTTTTAAATTTTCAAAATTCAATTTAATATCGGAACCAAATTTGACAGTAGGTGTCACGTACACATTTGTAACGCATTTTTTATAATTTAAAATGCTAATTTATGCAGATTTTATTGCTGTTTATGATGGTAAAATCATGGTTTCAAAAAGAGATTGACAAACAATTTTAGAAATTTGCTTCCGTCACATCAGCGAAACAACTGCGTGCGCGATTACTCTGAAGTTAGTTAAAACACTCTGTTTAAGACACCCAATCCGATCTTAAGGTTACCACTTGTAATATAATTAAACAAACCATCTTCCATTTCAATCAGTGTTTGTGATAATGCAAGAACAGACGGTTTTGTCTTATGTCTGCAGGCGCCTTGTACCCTTGTTTGTAGCTTACAAAGCGAAAATTTAATTGTTTGCGTTAATTGAGAGAACAGTTTGACTAGATTTAGAAACTCAGCAGCGTTCCGCTTCTCCAAGTATTTTCACTCCCACAGGTGTAGTGTCAAAGACAGGGTGATTATACTTTGTATTTGTATTGAGAGAGAAATTTCTCGCCTACGTTTTCTGGTCCACTGGATTTTAAAAAATGGTATTGATATATGGATTTGACACTCTTTCTATCTCTCTCTCTCTCTCTCTCTCTCTCTCTCTCTCTCTCTCTGTTGTTGTTTGTAACAATTAATCTGATTGTCCTTATGAATGAGTGAATATTTGGGATTACAAACACAGTGACCTTCAAAAATTTGTGTACGTCTTCCTACACTCCTGAGACTTCCACAGTATCTTCTACAGTCCTAGAATCTTCACGAAGTCCAGGATTTTGAAAGGATTCAAGATAGGTAGATCCATCAGTTCTAATTGGTGACTTCCCCAAATACAATTTCTTGTAACAATTTCTTCAAAGCCTACCAGCAGATCGTGGGGCTTGTCCTCTTCTCTCCCTCATTATCTGCAAATTAGGCCTTCTATAAGCCAAGATTCCTAAGAGCCTCTTAAGGGTGCCATGCCTCGTAAGAAACCCCGTCAGTAGCGTTATCTTAAGGCCGACATAAATCTTTGTTCTGCTCCTGTAGAATTTCCCGAGGAGCTCCTTGGCTTGTTTTAAGTGCAACTTACATTTCCAGAGCTTAAATCTTCTAACCTCTTCCTTCCTCTCTTAGTTTCATCTTGACGTAACTATCCTCAAGTCTACAAAATGGTTCTGGTCTTATAAATTGGGCCTACCGTCCTTTGCCAGCTCATTTGCTATCTCATTTCCCTCTATCCCAGCGTGTCCTGGTACCCGGAGCAGTGTAACCCAGCCTGCACACATTCCCAGATCACTGCCGGGCTGATGTTTGGAGAATGCAGCACTTTAATTTGACATAATGACGATGTTTTCCTATTGTGTCGCCTGTCAAGATTTCTATGCACCTGATTCCATCTGGTTTCCTGAAACCATCTGTAAACCATATTATGGTATCTTTTAACAGTGACGTTATGAATGTCACACTAGTACTATGCTATGTGTGGGAGGTTGTACTTCCTCTTGAACAAGTCCTTTGGAAATTCTCGGCAATACTTCCGGTTTTGTACCCGGGTCTGATCTAGCTATTCTGAGATGTGCGCTTTTAAAAGCTGTTCCATTATCACGTGGAAGGTATGAGGTCTAGAATGATCTCTATTGCCAGTCTACTTTGTCTAACGAGGTTTTTGTTGTAGCTCAACTTGGTTCTTCCAGCCCAAGCTACTGCCCTATATCTGATAGCTGGCTTTATTACTATCCTGGTCATCCGTCGAAGAATGCGGGTGTAGCATACCCGATGGTCCCAATGTCATACCTGAATTAAATTAATAATGACAATCTCTCTCTCTTTCTCTCTCTCTCTCTCTCTCTCTCTCTCTCTCTCTCTCTCTCTCTCTCTCTCTCTCTCTCGTTCTCTTTTCATGTCTTAAAAATGATTTACATAATTTTTTAAATTTAATTTTCTCAAAATTGGCCCTAATGACTTTAATAAAATTTAATTTAAATGTATCTCCAAGTACCCAAATGAAGATATGGATATATATTTCCGGGAAATTCTTTAAATTTTACACCCTTAAAGAATTTATATTTTTATAATACTTGTTGAAATGTTGACCGGGTTTCTCCACTTGAATGGCTGGTGTTAATACTTTGAATACTAAAAAACTTTGTGTTGACAAATAAAACAGAGTAGTTCGGCTGTGATGCTGGAGGGAAGCGATTACTCCCGGCTGTTCCCGGACTTCCAGAAACTAATAAAAACTTGGATCTCAAAATGCCTGTCGCACGTGCTCTCATCCGGCAAAGTGTAAATCCGTTGCCAAGTGACATTAATGGAAACTCTGCAGACAACAATCCTTAAGAAAATTATATGCGATAATACTACTGAACATTACGCTCGTATAATGCATACTTGGGTTCGATTCCAGGCAGGTAGAAGCTACTTAAACAATTAGTTACTCTAGTAACTATACAAATTAATTAGTTACGTTAGTAACTGTCTCACTGAACGTGATAGAAGCGATTTATTTACAACAATGTTTTTATCTTAATTTTGTACGAACGTCTGATTTCATAATCATACCAGCGTTAAAAGTTTTATAAAATAACTTCCCAAGCTTTAAAATGACATTGAAAATTCGACAATTAACAATGGTAGCTGATGGGTTTATTTTCTAATTTATAGTGGACTTTAAAATAGGAATTTATGGAGATTTTAACGCTAGTCACAATTGGGGCTAAGGTAACACCAAAGTTGACTTTTTGTGCTAAAATTGATCGGTCGAACCAAAATTACGAAAACACACACACACCCCATGCACACACACACACACACACACACACACACACACACACACACACACACACACACACACACACACACACACCACACACACCACACACACACACACACACACACACACACACACACACACACACACACCCCCCACACACATACATACCCCACACACGCATACACACACATACACACACACACACACACACACACACACCCCACACACACACACACACACACACACACACACACACACACACACACACACACACACACACACACACACACACACACACACACACACACACCACACACACCACACACACACACACACCACACACACACACCCCACACACACACACACACGCACGCACGCACGCATATAGATATATATATATACACACACACGCACGCGCACACACACACGCACACCCACACACACACACACATCCGCACCCACACATACCCCCAGACCCACACACACACCACACCCCCACACACACACACCCACACACACACAACACACTCACCTCACACACACACACACACACCACACACACACACACCACACACACACACACACACACACACACACACACACACACACCTCCACACACGCGCACACACACACACACACACACACACACACACCCTTCCACACACTCGCGCGACCCCCCACACACACAGACCCCCCCCCACACACACGTATATAGTTTTAACGATCTCCAAAATTAGTGTATATATTTAAACGGTTGTACGCTTTTCTCTTGGTAAGGAACAAGTTTGTTCTAAAACAAAATCAGTTTATCAGACAATCCAAATCAATCCAAACTTATAAGTTTTCACGTTGCTAATCAAAGTTAATACCTGAATAAATTTAGCACGTCTAAATTGAAATGTTTTGAAAACAACAACATTGTTTTTGGTTCCTGTTATTTAATAAAAAAATACAAATCATGTGTCGTGTTTTGTCTTCCTTTTTATTTTAATTAAGATTGTTCGTTCGAAAACACGACAAATACCCCACACACACAACAGAGTAGTTATGTGTGGGGTACGAAAACCCACAACAGAGTAGTTATGTGTGGGTATGCGTTTTAGTAAAAAACGCATAGCTAATTTTTTAAGAACATAACCTGAAACTTATACCCCATCAGCTGTTCAATGAAATCAGCTGATCGCTATGAGTTAATGTAAAACAACTGATCTTTTTGTATTGCGTATTTATGAAAATCAAATTAACGATTCATTTCATATAAATCGGTTAAACTTCTTCGTAATTTCCGTAGAATAGTGGTTATCACGTACGCCTTACATACGCATAGTCACTATTTATATTACGGGCAGAAACAGGAAATTTTAATATGAGACTTACGACACGGAAAATATACTATTATATATCATTAAAATTTGTGCACTCGCGTCACCCAAAAACCAACATCACAATCAGCTGTAAAACATACGTGTTAAAACAAAGCTAGACAGCTGCGTGCGGTATTATTTTATCATATCTCCGAATTTTTTTTGAATAATTCTACGTATAGAAAAGTTTTGCGAAATGTTTTCAGGTCATTAATTCTAAAAACAAACAGTATGCACTGCCGGATTATCCTCGAGGAATTCCCCGACAGTTGACAGTAATGAGTTATCCTGACAGATGGCGTTACTTGCTGACAGGCTGATTAAAGTACAGGCTTCAACTAGATGTGTTCTACACGTTATCGTACTGTGTGCGTGAATGAATGAATCAGTATGTAGGGTTACTATTGCACTGCGACCTCAGTAGATCTATTGTGCCTCCTTTCTGTATTCCTGAGGTTTTCAGTTACAGCTCCTTCTCCAGTCCTAGTCTTTTAAAAGTTTAGGACTTTGAGCAGATTCAAAATGAGTAGCTCCCCATTTCTAATTGGTGACTTGCACTTTTGTATTGATGTACTTTCAGATGCGTGTTCTGTTAATTTCCTTTCAAGTTTTCTTTCTCTTGTCCTTAATTACAGAGGTTTCCTCCATTTGGCCAACCTTTTTATTTTACTTACGAAACACCCACAATTAGATAAGGAAATGAGGTCCGCCCATACAGAGCCCTGCATGCGTGGGTAAGGTAAGGTACACTGGGAGGTCTCCCAGAACTCCGTTTGTTACACCATTAAACCAGTGTCATTCACTCCATCAGTACGGGTCGCTTTACACTTTTGAGTTAGCCAAGCTGTATAGAGTAATGAATGTGTGTGTGTGTGTGTGTGTGTGTGTGTGTGTGTGTGTGTGTGTGTGTGTGTGTGTGTGTGTGTGTGTGTGTGTGTGTGTGTGTGTGTGTGTGTGTGTGTGTGTGTGTGTGTGTGTGTGTGTGTGTGTGTGGTGTGTGTGCGGTGTGTGTGGTGTGTGTGGGGGTGTATGTGTGTGTGTGTGGTGGGGTATGTGTGTGGGTGCGTATGTGTGTGTGCGCGCGCGCGTGTGTGTGGAGAGGGTGCGTGTGCGTGTTCGCGCGCGTGCGTATGTGGTGTATATGGGGGTGTGTGTGTGTGTGGTATGTGTGTGTGTGTATATGTGTACGTGTGTGTGTAGGGTGTGTGTGTGTGTGTGTGTGTGTGTGTGTGTGTGTGTGTGTGTGTGTGTGTGTGTGTGTGTGTGTGTGTGTGTGTGTGTGTGTGTGTGTGTGTGTGTGTGTTTTGAGTAGATGAGTGAAAGTAGTATGAGCTACGGTGCGATCCCAAAGCAAATTCAGGGGAAAGTCATTTAAGAGGCCTAACCTTGAATACAGAAAATCTTGTTGACTGATAAAACCTTTTCTCTATTTCAACTCGACCGTTTGGTTTTTGGTGTGTGTGTGTGTGTGTGTGTGTGTGTGTGTGTTTCGTTTCGCATTTCCACCTAAACGTACTGACTGAAATTAGATACGAAGGTACTTGTATAAAGCCCGAATGACGCATGCGCAAGAACTATATTTATTCTGTTTCGTTTCAAGGTTACAGCCTCCGATTGAATGCTGGAATACCCTGTAATACTGGCAGAACGGCAGGTCCAATCGCAGTGTTGACTGCTTCATGAATAATTGGCATACATTTTCGAAAAAAGTTTAACACTGACCTTGGAACTGCTAGTGTTATAATACCGGCTCCTATAACGTTGGAATCCAGGTCGAGCTTTGATCAGTAACTGTTTAATTACAACATCTATGCAGCGGTTTTACCTAATTAAAGGTTTCAGTTAATTAGTAAATCAGGTTAATTACTCTTGCGTATAAAATAAAGCGAAGCAAATCACCAAACATTCTTGCTTCATAAGATTTTTACCACAAATTTCCTTATTTACAAATTTCCTTATTTTAATTTTTTCCTTATTTACAAATTTCCTTATTTACAAATTTCCTTATTTTAATTTTTTCCTTATTTACAAATTTCCTTATTTTCCTTATTTCCTTATTTACAAATTTCCTTATTTTCCTTATTTACAAATTTCCTTATTTTCCTTATTTCCTTATTTACAAATTTCCTTATTTTCAAAACTAGAAAAGTACTTGGACTCAGTTGTATTTGTTTGATAATAACAGGTTTTCCAATCTTATCGTATATCATATATCAATACTAACCGAGCACATATTATTTTGTTAGACTAATCCGAGTCTTTAAAAATTTTCTTCCGATATTTCTTCCAAATCTTTATTATTCGAGGATAAATCAATATGTAAAGTGAAATTGAAAAAATGTATATATTTATTGTACTTACATAAGTAATACTAGCATTACTTTTCAACATAATCCCCTCCTACTTCTGTGCACTTAATCCATCTTTCAACCAGCGTTTGAATTCCTTCCTGGAAGAAGGTTTTCGGTCTGGTGTTCAGAAAATTTTGCACCGCTTGTTACGTCTTTTCATCAGATCGATAATGATTCCCTCGTAACGGTTCTTTAAATGGACCGAAAAGATGAAAACTGCTTGGAGCCGCTGGAGATGGTAGTCCAGAAGCTGAAAACCGTGTTTTTGAATCACTGTGTGTTTTGCTTTGTTTTTAGCCGTATAAGTCATTAGTCTTTTTAAGTGGAAGGCCTTCCAGGCCGCTGTTCACAACACAAGAAATCCTACCACTTTTATAGTGATCAATCCATTCGTAGATCTTGCTTCCACTCAAACAACTCTCTCCATATTGTTTCTGCATTCGACGAATAATCTCTACTGGTTTCACACCTTCTGCATTGAGGAAACTTATCACTGCTCGCATATCTTCCTCGGTGCATTCGGACAAAAGTGAACTCATTTTACTCAGTCTTTTAAACATAATCACAATTGTAATAAAAAATATCAATATATTTATTGTACAACAATGTAATAATTGTACAATATAATATAATTGTAATCACAATATAATAAATGAACAGATTAAGATTCCAAGATAAAACCAAAATAAAACCTAAACCTATCATTTCAGAAGAGGAGAGGAAAAGAAGATCAGAAAGAATGAAGAGCTACTGGGAACAAAGAAAAGTACAGCGCGCAAGAAATGATTAATTCAGCGTACCCCAAAGAGGGTGAAACGAAAAGAAGAAGAAATGAACAGATATCGTTGCAAGCATATTTAATTTAAAAATCTAAAAAATTTCAAAAATTAACAGGAGGGATGACCGTTGAAGAGAAAGTTTGAAAGGAGCCAATCAAAAGCGAGCGAAAACATATGATTTTGAAGAACCAATCCGAAGCGAGCACGTCAGGTTTAAAGTACACGTGTTGAATAGAGGAGGGGTACGAGGTGGAGATTGAGAATTATAAATAGGACGGGCCATAATATTGGTGACCAGTATAGATATAGTTTTTGAAGATGGAGTTTCTCCGAAACGCTTCAACAAAAATAGAATTGACGAAGCTAAAGAAGGCAGAACATTATACTCAACATAGTGACAATAATCGTAGCAGAAAACAAGAAGAATATAAAAAGAATTTCAATAATTACAATTAGTTAACAATGAAACAATACTTTCAATGAACAGCTGATAGACGTTACGAGTTATAGCAAAACAATTAGTGCTGACATATATGTGATTTGGAGAGTAATTTAAATTATCCTTTGCTTTTTTGACTTGCCCTCGTAGTTGTTAGAGAATTTCAATTTCAATTGGAATATGAGCTATTGCAACCATCATCATTGTAAATCCAGGACACGTAACCATGAAATAAGCGCCGATTCTAAATCTGGTATTGCACAAGTTTGTTAATCTTCAACATTCATTCAACAGTTTCAAAATGGCGGCCTTTGAGTTAAAATACAGTCGACCTTGGTTATAACGCTAACTCGGTTATAGCGCTATTTTCACAATGTCCCCATTATTCTATATTTAGTGTACGTGTATTTTAGGCTCGGTTACAACGCTTTTTGAACTCGGATACAACGCTGTCACGCTGCTGTTATAGTCCAGCCACTTTGTAAACGGCCTGCGCGAGAATTTCTCGCGCATATAGGAGAATTCCTCTCCAGTTCCCTCCAACAGTTCAGGGACTCAGAGTCTGCCAATCTGAGTCTACAAACTGTTACTACTCAGCGATAGTGAAGGAAGAGGGAGGAGTTATGGTGACAAAGTGGGAATATGACCTCTCACTCGCACATTTTCCCTCTCTGTCCCTCTGGTGCTCTTAGCAGTTTTCTAAGCTGGTGACCTATAGTCACTCTCACTTGAAATACAATTTGTGTTCTATTTTTAGAATAAAGGTTGAGAATAGAAACGGTCCCTTTCTTAATATCTTGTTGCAGGCTAAACAAACAATGTAAATTGTGTCGTTGCCGCAAAAGTGTTCTCTCTTTCTCTCTCTCACATACACACACATGCACTCTGTACGCCTTGGTGGGGGGAAAACTTTAATCTCACGAACCCTCACAACAGTGTACTTTACGCACTGCATTGCTTGTATACATATTAGATAGTACAGTACTTATTTTCTATTACTTTTTTTCACAGTGGGTGCAGACTAGCTTTAGACGTCCGCTGAGAGGATTTAGACGTCCCTCGCGGTACCCGAGTCTAATACGCACTTACACTTACAACACTACACTTACAACTTTAACATTTTACCCTCACACTTACATTTAAGGAGGCGATAATAATCTCAATGTGCTTATCGCCTTAAAATAACAAAAAAAATCTATTAGTTTTAACTAAAATTTATTTTAAAATATGTAATATGTGTAATAAATTGTAATAAAATAGCCATTGACTATGTACGCAGTACAAAGTATGATTTTCTTTCATTAAATACAGTATTTCCGCTGTTTACTGTAAACTCGGTTATAACGCTACCTCGTTTACAGCGCTCATATACGTTTCGTTCCTTCAACCGCGTTATATCCGAGGTCGACTGTTTTTAAAACTTTATAACTGTTTTGCTTTAAAAACTTTTGAAAATTTAATTCCCCAATTGTAATAAACGTTAGAAACGTAATCAAAATAGGAACATTTATTAAGAAAAGGAAAGTAATGTAGTTTGACGACGTTCAGGGTTCATTTATCGGATTTTCGGTTTAATTTTAAATGCTAATATTTCTAGATTTTAATGCTGATTATTGTGGTAATTTAGAAATTTGCTTCCATCAAGTCACTTAGACAACAGCATACAGTGATTATTCAATGTTAGTTACATCCGACAAAACAAAGGTAGATTTCAAAGCATTATGTAAAGACCAGTGGGCCCGTGCGACCTTTCGCAATTAGTGGGCAAAGGAAACGAATAATGTACAAAAATGTGCACCAAGAAATAGAAAAGTACTGAAGCAACGGAACCCTCAGTCAGTTTCTGTTGTGGAGATTTGTCTGTTATTTTAGCGTTTGCGAAAGACTTAACTCTTGAGAATTTAACGTACAACTGTCCGGGCGAACAAACTGGTTTAGGGAGGTATGTCCTCCCTAGAAATTCGTTGCTAAACAATGTGTTCCCACTATTTCTTATCAATACGAAATTCTGTTAAAATAGACGTTATAGTTGTATTTAATACTTGTATGATCTGTTAATAAAACATTGCCATTCATTATATTTGTCATTAAGTACAATAGGCCTTACTTTGTTCTAAAACTTTCCTTTCGTATATAAAAGACCTTTAGTATATAAAAATTCAATTTATAAAATTAATAGCATTCTAACATTGTTCTTTATTGAAATATTTACAAACTAGCATTACCCGTCGCTGCTTCGCCCACGAAACTTAAACTGTTTCAGTAATGTAATAATTTAGAAACATAAAAAAATATATTAATAAAAGCGTGATCATCTAAACTCGTGATTATTTTACAGTGAATATGAAAAAATATTATAACCTGAATATGTTGTTTTATTGTCTTCAAACGTGTTCCATTCGAATTTAAGAAAATCTGATCAAGAATATTTTTTTCCAATACAAACATTTATACCTATTCTATATTTTTGTCCTTTTAGGGGATGAATTCGGGGTAAAATACTGAATTGCGTGTATCATAATTTGTGTTATTTTATTTACTTTTAAGAAAATTTGATAAAAAATATTTTTCTTCAAGGCAAACACTCTTTTTTCTCCAATGATAACTCTTTTTCCAATAAAAATTGTTGTACCTCATGTTTACCTCTTTAGGGGTTGCATACTGGAAAATCGTTTTTCAGTGCATCTTGACAATGTTGTAAGAAGGTACCCTGAAAATTTCAAGTCTCTAGCTATAATAGTATTGGCTGTACGTTGAGTATTAAAATTGGATTGGGTTAGTAGTTTAATGGTTTTAAAATAAAATTTTTACAAAATCCTTTATTAATGCACCTTGAAATTGTTGTAAGAATATACCTTGAAAATTTCAAGTCTCTAGCTATAATAGTATTGGCTGTACATTGAGTATTAAATTTTGATTGGATTTAATGGCGTTAAAATCATATTTTAATCCTTTATTAGGCGTTGAAATCACAAAATTTTTGAAAAATCCTTTTGTTTAGGACTGCATCTTTATTAGACATTGTTGTAAGAATGTACCTTGAAGATTTCAAGTCTCTAGCTATAATAGTATTGGCTGTACGTTGTTTATTAAATTTGGACAAGGTAAGTAGTTTAATGGAGTTATAATCAATTTTTTTGCAAAATCCTTTCTTCGTACGCGTTTATATAGACTTACCGGTGATTTAATAACATCGACCACCGAGTTCCGTAATATTACAGGAAAGACATTTTACGTAAATGCGTAATTTGAGAAAAAATAATTTATTTCCGTGAAGTTGTTTTTAAAGTCGATTTGTTAGGTCATTTTAATTGATTGATCGGTGTTAACAAAAAAAAATTATGGTAGAAACTTCAGTTTCGAATCTATCACCTTAAAGTGCGCAAGTTCATAGTTGCAACACCGCGGACACGCCCCGACGTGTATTTTCTTGTACAAAAATTGTTTGAACAAAATAAATAGTATAAACGTCAATCACTTGATAATACACAAAACAACAATCAGGGTTATTACATGGGCTGTGATTTAATTGTTCCGTATTAAATTCAATTAAAAATCATTTATTTACCTATCGTTACTTCGACTTTCTCAGCAATGATAACCCTAAAGGGTTTTCGCTGGAAAAAAATACTTCGACTTCCGTTCGATTCAGTTATCGAATGCATTGCCAGTCGTCAAACAATAAATTCATAGAATTGCATTGCGACAACAATAAGGCATCAAACAATAGGCAAGAACAGCTGTGCTGAGCTGACAGTGTTCGATTTAATTGCATAATAACTGTGCATTGTGTCTGTCGATTCTATCAGTTCATTTATTAAATCCCCATAAAAATGTCTCTTATCACACTAGTTTATCAAGTCATTGGGTCACCAACGTACACTCTTAAGGTTCTACATAACGCAAATAAGAAACTAAAATAGTCGCGTCACGCAGTTGTCTCGCTGACATGATGGAATCAAATTTCCGAAAGTAAATTTACTTTTTACCCTCATTTTTGAAAATACGTCAAACCATCGAAATCTGCATATATTAGCGTGTAAAACTTTCAAATTGCATTCAGAAGTACCAAAAAAACAAAAACGCTGACACAATGACATTAAATTTTAACAGATTGCTAAAGTTCAAAATTTTCATTCGTGTTGTTTTAAACGATGATTGCGACGGTGAAACCATATTTTCAAAAATAAATAAAATAAAAATATTAAATAGTCCCTCTCCTGGAATACAAAGATAAGGCATTATCATACTGTAATTAAACCAGAAGCCTTATATGCAGCTGAAACATTATCTCTCACAACCCAGGGCCCACTTGAAAGGCTGGAGATCAAAGAAAGAAAGATATTACGAAAAATCTTAGGCCCCAAATTCCGTAACAACCAATTACTCCACATCAGTAATGAAACTCTTTACCAAAAAACTGAAACACTATCGGACACAATAAGAAAAAGGAGAATTGATTTTTATGGGCACATCCTCCGAATGGACAAAACTAGACTAACCAAAAAAATATTTGACTACTTTCGCAGTAGAAGAGCAAAACCACTTTGGTTTAGAGAAACAGAGAAAGACATAACAGAACTGCAGATCACTGACACTATGCTCATGGACAAAACAGTCAAAACAATTACCAAGGACAAGAAGCATAGGTTCCATGGCAAAGTCAAATCCTAGCGAACGATCCAAATCTCTGACGAAGAAAGAAAAGCAAGATCACAACGTATGAAGCAATACTGGGCTACGAGGAAGGCACAGAACATTGAGAAGTGATTGATTTGGTGTACCCCAAAGTTGGGTGAAAGAAATAAAGAGAGAAAAATATTAAAGATTTGAATCTGTAACTATTTTGAAACTGTTGAACAATTTTTTTTTAATTGACGATCTTGTTCAAAGTATTGTCAAAGTTACTTTGCTTGTAGTTTGAATCAAATCGGACTAAAATTGCGAATATGAGCGTGCTAAAATACACACGCACGCACGCACACCAATAACAAATTTATATATTTAGAGGTCAGGATTGTCGCTCATTTTCAATGTCCTGGCTCTGGATTTTACTCAAGTAGCTCATTTTCCAATATGAAATTTGTTAACAATTAACACACTTAAAGAAACAATATTTATGTATGTCCTTTTTTCTATGAAACTAATCTAACAGTTTTGATATTACATTGGTGTGTACACACTCGGGCTCGAAAATTGGACCTAAATGAGTATCTTCTTTGCGAAAATTCTTTTTAATTACAAAACGAGTTTAACGTGTGACCAAAGTATTTACTTAAAAATATAATGATGGTGATAGAAATCAGTGCTTTTTTTGTGTGTTTAACGTCCGACTGTTGTGCACACTCGGGCTAATGCAGACGATGGGATGATTTATAGCGTATGAAAATGCCAAGCCCTCGTCGGGAATCGAACCCGGGTCCTCGGGATGAAAGCCTAGTACGCTATCCACTAGACCACCGAGGCGGCTCAATGAAATCAGTGCTAACAAGTACTATCTATACAGGTGATAATTAGCAGCTGTTTATATTGAATATGTTGATAAAATAATCTTAAATATCAAATAAATTTCTCGTAATATAATTCGTATTATTAGATCAGGTTTATTATTTTATTCAATACGATTTGTGTAATTGTTGTTAATGCGTGCAATGAAATAAAAACAAGCAATTAACGAAAGTGAAAATGTCCGTTTTTCCTCGGGAACGGTTCTAACGAGTGTATGTTGAGCGCTTAAAAACCAACCTTGGTAGGTCTCATATTTGGGTAGAAAAACACAAAAACACGGATCGTATGAATACCTACCCAAAAATGAGACAACTACTTAGATAGCGAAGCCCGGTACTTTCATGATGATTATAAAGTAATATATTAGTTAACGTGTTGCACTTAAAATCTGTCATTATTATTTACCCTTAATTCTGATTGATTTGTAATGTTCGACCTCACTTCTTTCATTACAGGTTGGGTAGGTCTGCCTAGATTCCCCAACGTTTGTGCGTTCCATGGGATCAGATAAAGCCCAACGTCCCTTCACCTGAAAGTCATTTTTACACTACAGGTAAAATTTTGCCAGATCACCGGAATTTTTTGGCATATCAAGGTTGTATTGGTTTATTTCCAGCTTTTAAAATCCCACAAGTAGTTTAGGAAATAAAATGTCCATCCATACAGAGCCCCGCGTGCATATTCAAGGCTAGATTCAAACTGGAAGTCGCCTGGTAGCTAGGATTGAAACTGGAAGTCGCCTGGTAGCCAGGATTCAAACTGGAATCGCCTGGTAGTTGGGATTTAAACTGGAAGTCGCCTGGTAGCCAGGATTAAAACTGAAATCGCCTGGTAGCCAAGATTCAAACTGAAAGTCGCCTGGTAGCCAGGGTTTAAACTGGAAGTCGCCTGGTAGCCAGAATTCAAACTGGAAATCGCCTGTAAACCAGGATTTAAACTAAAAGTCGCCTGGTAGCTAGGATTGAAACTGGAAGTCACCTGGTAGCCAGGATTCAAACTGGAAATCGCCTGTAAGCCAGGATTTAAACTGGAAGTCGCCTGGTAGCTAGGATTGAAACTGGAAGTCACCTGGTAGCCATGATTCAAACTGGAAATCGCCTGTAAGCCAGGATTTAAACTGGAAGTCGCCTGGTAGCTAGGATTGAAACTGGAAGTCACCTGGTAGCCAAGATTCTAACTGAAAATCGCCTGTAAGCCAGGATTTAAACTGGAAGTCGCCTGGTAGCCAGGATTAAAACTGGAATCGCCTGGTAGCCAGGATTCAAACTGAAAGTCGCCTGGTAGCCAGGGTTTAAACTGGAAGTCCCCTGGTAGCCAGGATTAAAACTGGAATCGCCTGGTAGCCAGGATTCAAACTGAAAGTCGCCTGGTAGCCAGGATTCAAACTGAAAGTCACCTGGTAGAAAGGGTTTAAACTGGAAGTCGCCTGGTAGCCAGGGTTTAAACTGGAAATCGCCTGTAAGCCAGGATTTAAACTGGAAGTCGCCTGGTAGTTAGGATTGAAACTAGAAGTCACCTGGTAGCCAGGATTCAAATTGGAAATCGCCTGTAAGCCAGGATTTAAATTGGAAGTCGCCTGGTAGCTAGGATTGAAACTGGAAGTCGCCTGGTAGCCAGGATTCAAACTGGAATCGCCTGGTAGCTGGGATTTAAACTGGAAGTCGCCTGGTAGCCAGGATTAAAACTGAAATCGCCTGGTAGCCAAGATTCAAACTGAAAGTCGCCTGGTAGCCAGGGTTTAAACTGGAAGTCGCCTGGTAGCCAGAATTCAAACTGGAAATCGCCTGTAAGCCAGGATTTAAACTGGAAGTCGCCTGGTAGCTAGGATTGAAACTGGAAGTCACCTGGTAGCCATGATTCAAACTGGAAATCGCCTGTAAGCCAGGATTTAAACTGGAAGTCGCCTGGTAGCCAGGATTAAAACTGGAATCGCCTGGTAGCCAGGATTCAAACTGGAAATCGCCTGTAAGCCAGGATTTAAACTGCAAGTCGCCTGGTAACCAGGATTAAAACTGGAATCGCCTGGTAGCCAGGATTCAAACTGAAAGTCGCCTGGTAGCCAGGGTTTAAACTGGAAGTTGCCAGGTAGCCAGGGTTTAAACTGGAAGTCGCCTGGTAGCCAGGGTTCAAACTGAAAATCGCCTGGTAGCCAGGATTCAAACTGAAAGTCGCCTGGTAGCCAGGATTCAAACTGGAAGTCGCCTGGTATCCAGATCCCGCTGCCATTTAGTCACGCTGTTCCACCTTAACTGGGAATGAATGTTCCACCTTCATTCCCAGTTAATTCATGTCAATCCTATCCGGCTGTGACATCTCAGGATTGCCAAACCAGTCCTGAGGGAACAATAAGGAAGTAACTAAATATAAACATACAACTAACTTGTTCTTTACTTAACCAAAGTAGAATTCTGTTCTTGTCGTGTAATTGTTTGACAAAGTTTCTTATAAAGTTGGTCACTAACGGCTCCACGTGTTGAACTAAAGGTCTCACATGCAGAAGACAACTTTATTTTAGACTTTAGTTATACTTGCAACTGTGTGACCGTGAATACAATTGCAATACAGCGCTGTATAAAACAGTTTTATCAATTTCCTTTTTATTGAAAAATAATAGCCACGTTTGTTGTCACATGGTTATTGCTGATATGCTTATCTTATTTTCAATAAAGTTTAACATTTAAAATGCTAATGTATGCATATTTTTTAGCTAATTATATATTGGATTAAAAAAAAAATCGTTTTGGAAATTTACTCCCATCACGTCAACGAGATAACTGCGCTCGTTGGATATTTCCTATCTTCTGAAAAATATTTCTAAAATAATTAAATTTTATTTTAGCCTATATTGTGAAAACGCTTCAAATGTAATTTATAAAACAATAGTTACAAAACAATCAATTTAATTTACAATTAATTACCAACCTGTTCGAAAATTGAACATAACAAACACGTTTATTCAAAGCTGTAATAATTCAACAAACTGCATTCTGTAACGCCTTTCTGATAATCACTGTCAAATAAGAATTAATCAAAATTTCGTTGAGTGCATTTTGTTATGTTGAAAACTTTCAATGGCTGCAGAAATTTGCATTTAAATACAAAACGGTTCTGTCGCTCGATCGTGTGACCGACAGATGTGGGGGGGCGCTTCCCCGGACATTTCGGGGCGTGTGAAATTATAAACAGTACGAAAATATGGAGCAATTTTTCCCATTATCTATAACTTTTTCATTTTTCACTGTAAGAAATATTTAAAAAAATAAATTCGCATAGATTTATCTTTTCAGGCTTTCTGAACAGAATAAAGTAGGTTTAACTTGAATGTCCGTTCGTCAGGGTAACGTAGCTGGAAATTAAAATGACCTAAAACTAATCGAATAATTGTGATCGATCTTAACACGAATTTCGCTTATATCTTTACTCTTTCAAACTATTTTTAAAACCTTTGTTGGCCAATAAACATTATATAACATATTTTCTGAAAACAAGTTTTACGGATTTTGATCAAATCTCTTGCTTATAAACAACACAAAACGTATGGTACGCCAATATTGCGAAACGAGAACTTTCTAAAAAATAAAAACAGCGGAAAATTGTCTATCATATTCTAACTATGTAACTAATAATTCTCTTATTTTTGCCTGTTTGTCAGCCGTGAGGGATACGTGGTTAGCACATCACTCTAATCAGACGTAGTTCTAAACACGGCAACTAGGTGCGCCACCTCTTGCAGCCACTTAGATTCATCTCAAAATGCAGATATAAAATCGGATACCTATCCTTATATTAAAATATAAGTACAAATATATTATAATATTATACAAATACAATATAATATAATAAATATAATATATATATATATATATATATATATATATTATATATAATAATATAATTAATAATATAATATATAATATAATAACAATAATAATAATAATTAATAAATATAAAAATATAATATAATATTATATTATATAATATATAATATATATAATATAATAATAAATATAATATTTATTATACAAAAAAAGTATAAAAATATAAATACAACGACACGTATGTAATCGTTAGAAAATTTCCATGGGGAAATTATCTATTTGAGCGCCATCATGGTAATACCCAGACCGAAGACGTCGAAATGAGCGCCGTTCCTAACCTCATTTTTAGGGGTTAGTGTAAGTTTAACACATAAAAATTGTATTTTCTCATTTTACACATTTTCCAAAATTGTAACTTTTTTCAAATTGTAATTTTTCAACGTTATAACCAAAATTAAAAATAATTTTAAAATAAACGAAAAATTTATAACCTGACGGCGGTCCGGGTTTATTTCCTCATTTAAACGTAATTTCAATATTTGGTTCTTATTAATATAGATCTTAATATAGATTGCAATGGTGAAAATACATTTATAAAAAATAATATTAAGAAAATTGTATTGTTTATGAATTCGCTAACATCACGACAACTGCGTGACTTGATTATTTCTGTTTTTTAGGATTCGGTGATCGATGTGCCTAAGGCACCGGTCAGTCTGTCAACTGCGCACTTTGAGCTTTTTGGTTCGAACTGCAGTTACTCCCGTTGCTTCATCCTTACCATAAACGTTGATACTTCTTTCTCATTAGTCTAACAGGCATAAAGTTGTTATTATATATATATATATATATATATATATATATATATATATATGTGTGTGTGTGTGTGTGTGTGTGTGTGCAATCCATTTCCTTATTCTTCTTCAAACAGCTAAATTCACATATATTTAATTTCCTTCCATTATTTTTCAACTTGTTCAGGTTATGTTTTTCGTTACAATGATTTCAAAGTAACAACAAGCGTAGCAGTGAGATAAAGTCAAGGCCGTAGGCGAGAGTAAGCGCAGCGAGTCGGATTAATGCCCCCCCCACGCAAGTGAGACGTTAGTACCAAAGTAGATATAATGTCTCAGAGATGTAACGCGTAATGTGGGATTTGGTACAGTAGATGATACGGTTCGATGACGATATTCAGCGCACTCTAGGTTTAACTCCGGTTACCATGGTAACGTGAATTACAGTACACTCAGATACTCAGTAGTGAGATCACAGTGGCGCTGATCGTGTGTGCAGTGCAAAATGGCTGCACTGAACATCAACTGGTCACGTGTTGTATACAGCAGTGTAAACAAAGCCTAAATAATACAACGTGCAGTTTTTATATATTTTATTTTCCGAATATAATTTACAGAATTGTAGATTCTAAGTGTATTTTATTAAGTTTCAACGTAATTCCAAAAACGGAAACGATGTCGCGCGTCTCCGATTCGTATAAAGCGAATAAAAATGCACACTTCGGACGCGAAAAATAGTTCAGTTGAATTTAAACCTGTTTTGGAAGTGTCTAGTGTCAACAAACATGTGTTCAGGCAAGCCGGTTGTTTGGTTGTGCGTTTATGTGATTGCGTTCAGTCTGACTATTTCAACAGGTAAATATTATTTAAATTTTAACATTAAAATAAAATAAAAATCTAAATTTTTAATGCGGAATAAAATGTGTTTATTTTTTTAAATTATTGATAAAAACAAAATATGCCAATGTATAGAATGTATATTTTACACAAACATGTTAATATTTGCTGAGTTATTTGCAATATTTATTAACAGCATATTGCAAAATAATTAAATGTCAATAACTAGCTAAAAAATTCTAAAATAATAAAGATATATTTAAATATTTATAATTAACAAATATATTTTGTTTGTTTTAGAAATAAATCAGAAAATATGTGAAGGTTTTTGTTATAACATAATGTTTTGATATTTTACAAGGATGAACACAAAACAGTTTAAGATATTATAATGTGTGACAATAACAATACGTTATCTTAGATATTGATCAATGATAGGGATATGATGCAAAGGTATTATTGCAATATTCATTATTTAACGGAATCCTTCATTCGATATATTTTTTTTTTTTAACGTCCGACTGTTGTGCACACTTGGGCTAATGCAGACGATGTGATGATTTATAGCGTATGAAAATGCTAAGCCGTGGCCGGGAATCGAACCCGGGTCCTCGGGGTGAAAGCCTGTACGCTATCAACTAGGCCACCGAGGCGGATATTCATTCGATATTGAAATAAACACGAACGATATGGTATTATAATGCAATATTTAATATTGTCATAATATTGTCCTAAATTATTTATTTTACAATGTTAAACACAAAACTTTTGTTACGATATGGTTGTAAATTCGTTTAAATTACTTACAATTTTTGATACTTTACGAGAATGGTCAAGATATATAAAAGTTATGATATTATATTATTATTAAGATGTGGCACTTTTGTGAAATATTTACCATTTATAATCTCGTAGCTTAATTTTGAATTACTAATACAAAAATTGTAACATTGGAATTGCAATAATATTTTTTACTATTATCAAAATTATAGCATATATACTTCACAAATATAATTATTATATATTTTTAAAAAATAGCAAATAATTACAATATCATTTTAAACAATATCATAATCTTGTTGGTTTTTAATAATACATTCAAACAGGTAAAGATATATTACTGCAATATTTATTAGTAACATTATTAGTAATATTTCACGTGTATTAGTTCAATATTTTGTGACGTTTCTGTTCGACGAATGCGGTCTCAACTCTATAAGGTTAATTTTCAGAAATTTGTGCAAAATTATCTACAAAACACAAACACATAATAGGCCTGTATCGTAAGCAACACGTAAACACACGATTGTGTTTGGGAACAAAAAAAAATTAAGTAACAATATTATAATCAATATTGTAACTCTGTTTTAACCATAATAAACTGCATTCAAATCTGCATATATTAGCATTTTAAAATTACAACCTGCCATGAAAATACAAAAATGAACCCTGACCGCGGTTTAATTAAATTTTAATTTCAATGTTTTCTGGAAATTCAAAATTTATGCAGTTTTTAATACGGTTAAATCAGATTAAATTATTTTTAATAAAAGTTAAAAAATAAAATGACTGCCATTTTGAAACTGTTTGATGAATTTCGCTGGTCAACGAACTTTTCCAATTTTTCGATTTGTGTACCATAATGGAAAAATACATATCCCTCAAAAATTTATTTACAGTTCAGGATCCGCATTCTTCTCAATGTTTTGGGGCCGGGCCTTCATATGATGGCCGCTCCGATAGCTAATTTCAAATTCACTAAAAATTGATAAAACTCAAAGGTGGATGAATTTATCCCACTAAATATATTGTGATTCTGCATTTGTATTAAGATTATCGGTAAAAGTATACATTTTCGAAATCATTATTACCTAAATCCAAGCTTTGGTAAGCTCAAAACGTTTCATACAATTGCAATATTTTCCTAGCAAAAGTCTAAGACATTTTACAAGAATGAGTGCAAGATTTATGCAACTTGTGATACAAAAGGCACAAATTATTTATCGTAAATGAAATCGTTGTTTTGGTTTTTGCGCGAATATATTTCAGTTAACTTCCGGAAATTCGTTTCCGCTTCGTGAACGAGAAGCTGCGCGCAAAAGTAATTATTATTAAAGATTTATGTTTGTATAAACTGGCGTTCGAATTAAAATAAAACACGAATTCCAACATAACGTACACGGTGCTGAAATAGACTGCTTTTGACGTGTGTATTCATTCGTCAGGCTGTGTTTACGTTTCGATATTATTGCAACGGTGGCTTGTTTCTGTTTATTTTCAGCGGTAAAATGGAACACGCGTCGCTTTGAAATCGCGAAACATTCTGTTTTTACGAATTCCAACTCCGTTAAGTATTTACAGTGTAGCACTCGGCTAGAAGTGTTAACAGGTTCTGGTTTGACGCGCCAAAACGGGAAAACTCGCAAACATCACAGAGATAAGCTCGATCCAGAAAAAAGTTTATATTTTCAAGTTTCTTTATGAATTGAAAAGTGTATTTTATCAAATGGAGAAGTTATTGTTTTAATAAAAAAACTGTTGTACACGGTATAAGATTTTATTAAAACTGCACCAGAAGGTACTATGTGTCCGTGGTGGTTAAGTCACCGTTCAGTTTGCTGCATGTCTTTTTGTATGTTATTTTAAGGCTAAAATCACATTGAGGCTATTATCGCCTCAATAAATGTAAGTTTGAGTGTAAAGCGTTAAAGTTGTAAGTGTGTTAGACGCGGGTACCGCGAGGGACGTCTAAATCCTCTCAATAGGTGCAGCCTGCACCCCCTGCGTGGTTTTGAAGGTTGTATAAACACTACTAGGTACTGAACATTCAAGAGAAAAGCCGCCTCGGTGGTCTAGTTGATAGCGTACTGGGCTTTCACCCCCAAGACCCGGGTTCGATTCCCGGCCAGGGCTTGGAATTTTCATACGCCATAAATCATCCCATCGTCTGCATTAGTCCAAATGTGCATAATAGTCGGACGTTAAAAAAAAATTCAAGAGAATATAAAATCATAAAACAATCTACTTATTAAATATAGTCTAAACAACAGACTATATTTGAAATATTTTTGAAAATATTTTCAAAAATAACTAAGACAATTTACTGAAAATAATATAAAATGATATTTTGTAATTCGTTGTTTGTCGATACGAAATCGTTACCCAGCATCGTTCATAAGTTTCAAAATGGCTACCATCTTAAAAAAATCTAATGAATGTTTACACTTAAAAAAATTGACTCCGCTACCACAGTAAATTTTAAAATCAGCATAAATTAGCATTTCACATTTACAGTTTGGATTAGCAACTTGAAATTTTAACTTATTCGAATTTTAATTAACAAAATTACTATGTTTTAAGCAGATTTAAAACAAAATTCTAAACAAAAACGTAACCAATATGTCTCGCCGCCATTTTGAAACATTTGAATTTTAATGAACAACAAACGTTTAACTTTGAATAAAATACAAAAATTGCAAATTGTCAACACACATTCGCAAATACAGGGTGTTCCGTTTATTTGTCTTGTTTATTTTATTTTATTCGTGTTTAAATTTTGTCCGTCAACATGTGTATCTTAAGCCAGCTAGGCCAATAAAGGCAGTAACTGCAATGTCGAACCTGTGACCTCAATGTGCACACGTTGAGAGACGCGGCACACTGATTAAGCCACCTCAGATAATCTAGCGCTATTGTAATTCGATTATCGGTGACAGTATCGATACAGAACAAATCATATAATGAAAAAAATGTAGCTGTCATACGGCTGGCGGAAAGAAGTGAAAATTCCAAGAATGGTATCACATTCGTTCATATTGTTTATGAACTGACAATTTTGAAAGCTGTGCTGGTAATGTACTATAATGGCGATAATTTTAATCATTATTATGAACTTATTTATACACATAATATTAAGATATATTTAACTGTTAACGTTCAAACATTTTTGCTAGCTGGGCTGGTATGTAGTATAGCGGTATTAATAATGTTAAACGTATATATTATATTAAATGTATTATTAACTGTTGATTTATTTCACTGTTAATTCTCTAAACAATGTTATGATAGATGTACTGAGTACTTAATATAATGACGTTAATTTTAATTTTAATATTTATTATTGAAGTTATTTATGTACCTAATAATGTGTACGTTAATACTGTATTAATACAATGAATGTAAATACATTGTGCAAACTGATATTTAAGTGTAAAAGCTTTAAACAATTTTGTTGCAAGAGGGTCACGTGTGAAGTATAATGACGTAAATTATAATTATTTATTAATCAGTTTATTTTTAAAATAATTTTAAACAATTAGTTATTCAATATAAAAGACACAGAAACAGCAGTGTGTTTTGCACTCACGTTCGTTAGTTTCATAAGCACAAATTAGCGTGACGATTTTAATCTGTTACTGTTATGTTTTTAATTGTTTTAGTTATTATTGTTTTATAAACCTACCATTCTCGTTTAGCATTAACATAACTTACTAACTTTTGTCGTTTAATGCGTTACAACATTAAAACATTGAAAAATTGAAACTTTGTGTCATTAAAACATCGGAACATTAAAACATTAATAATTGAAAACGTAAAAATTCGTCAAAACATTAAAACTTTCGAACAATAAAAAGTTGAAAAATTGAAACTTTAAAACATTAAAACATTAATCATTGAAACATAATCTTCGAAACATTAAAACTTTGGAACAATTAAAAGTTGAAAAATTGAAACTTTGAAGCATTAAAACATTGAAACATCAAAACATTAATCATTGAAAACGTAAAAATTCTTCAAAACATTAAAACTTTGAAACAATAAAAAGTTGAAAAATTGAAACATTGAAACAATAAAACATTAATCATTGAAACATAATCTTGAAAACATTAAAACTTTGGAACAATAAAAAGTTGAAAAATTTAAACTTTGAAACATTAAAAGAATGAAACATCAAAACATTAATCATTGAAAACGTAAACATTCTTCAAAACTTTAAAACTTTGGAACAATAAAAAGTTGACAAATTGAAACATTAAAAAATTGAGAGATTATAACATACAACTTTGAAACATTAAAATATTGGAATTTTTAAACATTTGAACACTGGGATAATGGAACATTGAAACAAAGGAACAAAGAAATATGGAAATATTAAAACAATAAAATATTGACTATTTCAACATTCCATTCTTTCAATTGTTGAATCAAGAATTCCAGTTAGGTCAGAAAAGTCTGCTCTAAGATTATCTAATTTCAACTGACGGATAATTATTTTCAGATACTGTTATCGGGACCTGGGTCTTACCGTAATAACCCCACCGATATAAATTCGCTAAAAGACGTTACTTTCTTAATTTGAACGTTTGCAATTAAGCCCGGGATAATATATTCCGCAGATAACGACCAAGCGGCAGCCACAGTAATTACATGCATTAATTTGTATTACGTCACAACTGACGTCATAGGGTCGTTAATGGCGGTCTCATGCAAATTGGTACGCAGGTCTTGAGTGTCAGTTTCATTACGCTCAGATCAAATACGGTAGACATTGCATAATACAGTGTCTAAATCTGTGATTACTGAATAAGTCAGAACGTGGGGCTCTGCCCCTCATGTCCGGCAGCTCATATCCCTTTTAACACCTCATCACTATGCTTGTACAATATCTCTAACAAATGTATTAATTAAAAATGTGCTAATTACATTTATCGTAGCAATCAGTTCACTTGCTAACGTGATGGAAGCAAATTAAAGTAATTTTTATTTGTTATTAATAACGCAGAATGATCAAACAGTGCCGTAACCATATGGGTCAATAAGAAAAGTTCTACAAACGGAGAGACCAGATTGACTATATAGGCTTCGTACAGATTTTTGGAACGACATGATGGTGGACTTATTTCGTGCATCTGCCACATTATCTACCTCTAGGAACTTGCCATACATCCGCATGATGATGGACTTGTTTCATTTATCTGTCACATTATTTACCTCTAGGAACTTGACATACATCCGCATGATGATGGACTTGTTTCGTGCATCTGCCACATTATCTACCTCCAGGATCTTGCAGTGCCGTCACATGATAATGGATTCATTTCGTTCATCTGCCACATTATCTACATCTAGGATGTTGCTGTGCCGCCAAATGATGATGGATTTGTTTCGTTCATCCGCCACATTATCTACCTATAGAATCTTGGCGTGCCGCCGCATGATTATTGATTTATTTCATACACCTGCCACATTATCTACTTCTAGGACCTTGCCGTGCCGCCGCACGATGATGGATTTGTTTCGCACATCTGCCACATTATCAACCTCTAGGATCTTGCTGTGCCGCCGCATAATCATGGACTTGTGTAGTGTATCTGCCAAAATATCTACCTCTAGAACTTGCGGTGCCGCCGCATGATGATGGACTTGTTTCGTACATCTGCCACATTATCTATCTCTAGGGTCTTTCCATTCCGCTGCGTGATGATGGATTTATTTCGTACACCTGCCACATTATCTACCTCTAGGACCTTGCCGTGCCGCCGCATGATGATCGATTTGTTTCGTGCATCTGCCACATTATCTACCTCTAGGACCTTGCCGTGCCGCCGCATGATGACCGATTTGTTTCGTGCAACTGCCACAATATCTACCTCTAGGACCTTGCCGTGCCGCCGCATGATGATGGACTTGTTTCGTGCATCTGCCACAATATCTTCCTCTAGGATCTTTCCATTCCGCTGCGTGATGATGGATTTATTTCGAACATCTACCACATTATCTATCTCTAGGATCTTTCCATTCCGCTGCGTGATGATGGATTTATTACGAACATCTACCACATTATCTACCTCTAGGATCTTTCCATTCCGCTGCGTGATGATGGATTTATTTCGAACATCTACCACATTATCTACCTCTAAGATCTTTCCATTCCGCTGCGTGATGATGGATTTATTTCGAACATCTACCACATTATCTACCTCTAGGATCTTTCCATTCCGCTGCGTGATGATGGATTTATTTCGAACATCTACCACATTATCTACCTCTAGGATCTTTCCATTCCGCTGCGTGATGATGGATTTATTTCGAACATCTACCACATTATCTATCTCTAGGATCTTTCCATTCCTCCTGCGTGATGATGGATTTATTTCGAACATCTACCACATTATCTATCTCTAGGATCTTTCCATTCCGCTGCGTGATGATGGATTTATTTCGAACATCTACCACATTATCTATCTCTAGGATCTTTCCATTCCGCTGCGTGATGATGGATTTATTTCGAACATCTACCACATTATCTACCTCTAGGATCTTTCCATTCCGCTGCGTGATGATGGATTTATTTCGAACATCTACCACATTATCTACCTCTAGGATCTTTCCATTCCGCTGCATGATGATGGATTTATTTCGAACATCTACCACATTATCTACCTCTAGGATCTTTCCATTCCGCTGCGTGATGATGGATTTATTTCGAACATCTACCACATTATCTACCTCTAGGATCTTTCCATTCCGCCGCGTGATGATGGATTTATTTCGAACATCTACCACATTATCTATCTCTAGGATCTTTCCATTCCGCTGCGTGATGATGGATTTATTTCGAACATCTACCACATTATCTATCTCTAGGATCTTTCCATTCCGCTGCGTGATGATGGATTTATTTCGAACATCTACCACATTATCTATCTCTAGGATCTTTCCATTCCGCTGCGTGATGATGGATTTATTTCGAACATCTACCACATTATCTACCTCTAGGATCTTTCCATTCCGCTGCGTGATGATGGATTTATTTCGAACATCTACCACATTATCTACCTCTAGGACCTTTCCATTCCGCTGCGTGATGATGGATTTATTTCGAACATCTACCACATTATCTATCTCTAGGATCTTTCCATTCCCGCTGCGTGATGATGGATTTATTTCGAACATCTACCACATTATCTACCTCTAGGATCTTTCCATTCCGCTGCGTGATGATGGATTTATTTCGAACATCTACCACATTATCTACCTCTAGGATCTTTCCATTCCGCTGCGTGATGATGGATTTATTTCGAACATCTACCACATTATCTACCTCTAGAATCTTTCCATTCCGCTGCGTGATGATGGATTTATTTCGAACATCTACCACATTATCTACTCTAGGATCTTTCCATTCCGCTGCGTGATGATGGATTTATTTCGAACATCTACCACATTATCTATCTCTAGGATCTTTCCATTCCGCTGCGTGATGATGGATTTATTTCGAACATCTACCACATTATCTATCTCTAGGATCTTTCCATTCCGCTGCGTGATGATGGATTTATTTCGAACATCTACCACATTATCTACTCTAGGATCTTTCCATTCCGCTGCGTGATGATGGATTTATTTCGAACATCTACCACATTATCTATCTCTAGGATCTTTCCATTCCGCTGCGTGATGATGGATTTATTTCGTACATCTACCACATTATCTATCTCTAGGATCTTTCCATTCCGCCGCGTGATGATGGATTTGTTTCGTACATCTGCCACATTATCTATCTCTAGGATCTTTCCATTCCGCTGCGTGATGATGGATTTATTTCGTACATCTGCCACATTATCTATCTCTAGGATCTTTCCATTCCGCCGCGTGATGATGGATTTGTTTCGTACATCTGCCACATTATCTATCTCTAGGATCTTTCCATTCCGCCGCGTGATGATGGATTTGTTTCGTACATCTGCCACATTATCTATCTCTAGGATCTTGCCGTGCCGCCGCATGATGATGGACTTGTTTCGTACATCTGCCACATTATCTATGTCTAGGATCTTGCCGTGCCGCCGCATGATGATGGACTTGTTTCGTGCATCTGCCACATTATCTATGTCTAGGATCTTGCCGTGCCGCCGCATGATGATGGACTTGTTTCGTACATCTGCCACATTATCTATGTCTAGGATCTTTCCATTCCGCCGCGTGATGATGGATTTGTTTCGTACATCTGCCACATTATCTATCTCTAGGATCTTTCCATTCCGCCGCGTGATGATGGATTTGTTTCGTACATCTGCCACATTATCTATCTCTAGGATCTTTCCATTCCGCCG
>CM040189.1:108101852-108119352 GCA_022606455.1 Callitettix versicolor | reverse complement strand
TCACCACAATGGCAGCCCAATTACTCATTGTCCAATTAATATTCCTTATATTAACATTTCACTGTAAAATAATTTATGTATTGCTGTTAAATTAAAAAAAACTACTTTTCTAAATTAAAAAATTACAAAATTGTTAAACGCAACATTTGTCCAGCTTTGAACTTGAACTCCAAAAAAATCTATCAACTTTTATTGATACACCTTATCCTATGTTTATGCTTTAGTTAATTCACCTACCGACAATCAAATGCGTACAGAGTTTTGACAAACTAACACTCGTAAACCAAAAATAATTAACAAAACAGTAAAATAAAAAAATATAGTATAACGCATTTAAAATATTGTTTATTAACGAATAATTGATCAACAGTTAATTAGGGGACAAGTGTATACAGGCCCGCTGTTATTTACTGGCAAGGCCCGATAGATAATGACTGCGTGAAGCTGCCTCTAATATCGGGTTTCAATATCCATTGGTGCTTTATTAACGGACTAATGGCGTCGTATAAAGCAAGTAATTACCATCAACCTTATTGGCCCATCAATTGCGTAAATTTGTCAAAATTTGAAATATTATACACACAAGGGGGAAACCTCTGTCGGATTGGATAAAACATACTTGCTGTGGGATAATTAGCAAAAAAAGTAAACATACCCTCAAAGTTAACTACAGAGAAACATAACCTCAAAGTCACCTAGATAACTAGAGAGAAACTATTTTTCAATCAAACAGTTTTAAATGAATATAATTTTGTTAGCCTCGTAAATTTTGTTTGCAGCTTTTAGTCTATAAAGTATGTTTTATAACGCATATACCTTTCTCAAATTTAGACTTTTTTGAGGAATTTCCATTGAAAATTAAATATTTTAACAACAATTATAGGTATAACCAAACTAAATATCTGAATGACGCAAACAGAATGTGGGCTAGGATTTAGTTAACATAGATCGATTCATGTAGGCTAATGTGTGTCAATAGCCAGTCAGCTCAAGCCAGCCCATTTTTATTTGTAACGTACTTACGTTACAAAAAATAGTTTGTAAGTAAAAGCTTACAACAATTCGAATTTTAGAATTTAAGCGAGAACCACCTTGAATATATATATATATATATATATATATATATATATATATATATATATATATATATTATTATTATTATTATTACTTGCGCATAAACCCTGTTGGATCACTCAAAGCACTCCGACTCATGTCTTGTTCCTTCTAATCCTTCACACCTCCCTCATCCTGTCCCCATGGATCCTCTTCCGCTCCTCCGTCCATTTTACCCCTGCTCTCTTTGGGATTTCATTCTCTGGGACCTTCCAAACGAGCATCTTTCTCCTGTATGCGTGCCTGTCTTCAACATCTGTTGAGTCTATTCCTGCGTCATGTAGGTCTATTCTGACTTGTGCGATCCACGACGTTGTTGATTTGACACCTTGTATATACTTAAGGATTCTGTTGGCAAGTCTCGTTGTTGGGAGACTACTGATGTGTCCATAGAACCGAAGCCTCCTTCTTCTGATATCTGCTGCCAGGTTCGATATCTTCTCTGTAGTCTTCCGGGAGTGCAACCTGTATCCATCTTCTGTTAATCTCGAACCAAGGATCTTCCTCAAGATTTTTTTTGCGTTCTTCCTTCAAAATACCCTCCATGGTAGCTTTTGTGTGGAGTGCTAGCGTCTCGCTTGCATATAATACCTCCGGTTTTATGAGTGTGTTGTAGTGTCTGATTTTTGTGTGCGTCGACATACATATCTTATTGTAGATATCACGCGTTATACCAAGAGCCCTCTTCATTCTCAGTAGCCGAACCTTTTGCGCAGCCTTCTCGCCACCTGTGAGTTCAAGAATTTCTCCCAGATATTTGAAGTGCTTGACTCTGTTTATCTTACCATATTTTGTGTTTAGTTCTTTAATATTTAATTTTGTACAGAAGAATTCGGTTTTTTTAAACGAGATCTGTAGACCGACCCTCTCTGCACATTCCTTTAGGACTTCTATCTGTTTAATCGCTGTTGTTTCATTATTTGTGAGTATGGCCAGATAATCATATATATATATATATATATATATATATATATATATATATATATATATATATATATATATATATATAACTATATAGTTATAAGTTTTAATTATATAGTTTTAATTAATTATATAGTTTTAAGGATTGTAAAGAGGGTACGGTCAAAGAATAAACACTATTGACAAAGACTCAGGAAAATTATAAAACTTCTGACACACTGCCTGTTGTTGTAAACACAAACATATACAGAACAGCAGTTTAGATAAAGCTTGAGGAAGAAGTAGTTCGCGGTAATTCGATTCTGAGGGGTGGACCAGTTTGGCTGTTTGGGGACCAACTGTACGTCGGTAAATGACTGATGCTCCAAGGAAGACGTCCCAAGCCAGATGGTGCAGGGAAAAACGGAACGGCAGTCTACGTGATACGTAGACAATTTTGCGTACACTTCTTTCCCTTTTCTTTCTGGTTTGAATAAATTAAGGCTTGAGTTTCCGGAAACGATTTTGGAACATTATTTCGAGAGAACAATTTGTAATAAAAGATGAATGTAATATTAAAATACATTTTTGAAATACCGGTAGATAATTTTATAAAGGACTTAGGTTAAGAGAGATTCTAAATTCGTAATAATATGTGTATTTTATTTTCTCTCTCTCTCTCTCTCTATCTATCTATATATATATATATATATATATATATATATATATATATATATATATATATATATATATATATATATATATCGAGAGAGAGAGAGAGAGAGAGAGAGAGACCAACTGCACCTATTGAGAGGATTTAAATGTCCCTCATGGTACCCGAGTCTACACCCGTCACTTGCACTTAAAACACTACACTTACGACTTTAACACTTTACACTCACACTTACATTTAGGAGAGGCGATAATAGCCTCATTGTGCTTTTCGCCTTAAAATAAGAAAATATATATAATACTACATATCCTAACTGACACAGTTGTTAGGCCTAACACGGTGATGCGTGAAAAAACCTTTATATTTTTTTAAAGACTACTACATATCCCAACTGACACGGTTGTTGGGCCTATCATGGTGATAGTGAAAAAAACCTTTATTTTTTTTATAATACTACATAACCTAATTGACACGGTTGTTAGGCCTAACACTGTGATGTGTGAAAAACCGTTATATTTTTTTAAAGAATACTACATATCCTAACTGACATGGTTGTTAGGCCTAACACGGTGATGCGTGAAAAAACCTGTATAATGTTTTAAAGAATACTACATAACATAACTGATACGGATGTTGAGCCTATCACGGTGATGTGTGAAAAACCTTTATATTTTTTTAAAGAATACTACATATCCTAACTGATACGATTGTTAGGCCTATCACGGTGATGTGTAAAAAAAACCTTTACTTTTTAAAGAATATTATATAACCTAATTGACACGGCTGTTAGGCCTAACACGGTGATGCGTGAAAAACCGCATTTTTTTAAAGAATACTACATATCCTAACTGACACGGTTGTTGGGCCTATCACGGTAATGTGTGAAAAAAACCTTTATTTTTTTTAAATAGTACTGAAAACCTTAACTGACACGGTTGTTAGGTCTACCATGGTAATGCGTGAAATATACTTTATAGTTTTTTAAAAGAATACTCCATAAGCTAACTAACATGGTTGTTATGCCTAACACGGTGATCCATTAAAAAAACCTTTATTAATTTTTTTTTAAATAGTACTTATAACCTAACTGACACGGTTGTTGGGCCTAATAAGGTGATGCATGAAAAAAACCGTTATATTTTTTTTTAAGAGTAACTTAACTAACACGGTTGTTAGGTCTAACACAGTGATGCGTGAAAAACCTTTATACTTTTTAAAAGAATACGACATATCCTGACACGGTTGTTGGGCCTACACGATGATGTGTGAAAAAAACCTTTATATTTTTTAAAGAATTCTACATATCCTAACTGACACGGTTGTTAGGCCTAACACGGTGATGCGTGAAAAAACCTTTATATTTTTTTAAAGAATACTAGGCTACATATCCTAACTGACACGGTGGTGCGTAAAAAAACTTTATATTTTTTTAAAGAATACCACATATCATAACTGACATGGTTGTTGGGCCTATTATGGCGATGTGTGAAAAAACCGTTATTTTTTTTAAAGAGTACTTCAAACCTTTACTGACACGGTTGTTAAGTCTAACATGGTAATGCGTGAAAAAACCGTTTTTTTTTTAAAGAGTACTCCAAACCTTAACTGACACGTTTGTTAGGCCATGATGATGCGTGAAAAATCTTTATATTTTTTTTAAAGAATACTGCATAAGTTAACTAACATGGTTTTTAGGTCTAACGCAGTGATGCATTAAAAAACACCTTTATTTATTTTTTATAAAAGAGTACTCCAGAATGACACGGTTGTTGGGCCTAATACGGTGATGCAGGAAAAAAGCCTTAATTTAAAAAATACATATATATATATATATATATATATATATATATATATATATATATGTGTGTGTGTGTGTGTGTGTGTGTTAAATGTGAACACGTCTAGTATATATTTTTATTCAAACTTGGTACAAAAATAGCTTTTGTTCACATGTTAGACAAGTTCGTTAACCAACAAAATTAGTCCAAGAGTTTCAAAATGGCGATAAATTTAAGAATTTAAGTCGCAATGTAGGAATTATCAATTTGCTCTTTCGCCGAAGAAAGCGTTTCAATCACTTCGATAAATGAGCTAATATGATTGCCCAAAGTCATATTAAGTGCGTCAATAAGTGTGTATTTCGCCTCGACCAATGTCCGAATAAAATGTTTACTTCGCGATACCTGGAGCTTGTGGCTGAAAATATCGTTCACAGTCGGAATTCGGTGTCCGAGTGTAATGCATTTCTGCACCATACCGTTCCCATATATGCAGTCTACCTACTCGCTGCACTAACTTTACGTGAAGCACGTTGACCTAGGGACGTTTGATCCGTACTGTTTGCGCACATTGTTTCCTTAGGTCGTGTTTACTTATCGAAGTTTACTCACAGTGTTGACGCAAACTGACAATACCGACTAATGAAACGGACGTTTCGCACTGGATCTCAATTTGCTGCATATCAATATTGACTACACCAAGCAATCTGCAAACAACACAAATAATTTATGTTTATTTAACTGCACTTTGATTGCGTTGAAATGGAAACTTTATCTAAAAAATACCGAAAAACAAAAATACCGATTTATCACAGGTGTTTGCTAATGGACACGAATTTCCACAATACGAGGTATGGCTATTAAATAACGAGACTGACGTAAAAAAATTTATTTTCATTTTATACATAATTACTTATTATCACCTTCAATATACACCCCTTCTCTATCCCTACAATGCTCCATGAGAATTTTCCATTGTTGGAAACAGTGCTGGAAGTCATCTTCTGTCGACTCCTTCAGGACTCTTGTGGCATTCACTTTTACAGCTTCCACGGACTCAAATCTCGTTCCTTTTAATGCAGATTTCACCTTAGGGAACAGATAGAAGTCACGTGGTGCAAGGTCTGGTGAGTAAGGTGGATGTTCTAACACTGAGATGCTGTACTTGGCCAGGAACCTCTTGACAGATAACGTGGAATGAGCTGGCGCATTGTGTTGGTGGAAAACCCATGATTTGTCCTTCCACATTTCGGGTCGTTTTTTCCTTACTCTTTCACTTACTTTACCAAGTAGCTCAAGGTAGTAATATTGATTAATTGTTTGACCTTCAGGAATCCAGTGGAGGTACACAATCCCATGAATATCGAAAAAAACAATAATCATTGCTTTAAATTTTGACTTGCTGATTCTTGCTTTTTTGGCTCTCGGTGGAGTTGAGGTCTTCCAATGCATGGATTGGCGCCTTGTTTCCGGATCATACGTAAAAAACCTCGATTCATCACATGTTATTATCCTTTCCGATAAATTTGGGTCATTTTCAATGGCATCCAAAGTGTCAGTACAAACATTTTTGCGAGCTGCTTGTTGTTCAAACCTGAGAATTTTTTGCACTATTTTGGCACACACTTTTCGCATGTTCAAATTGTTACGTAAAATTTGCCGTACACATTCTTTATCAATGCCTACAGTTTCACCAGTTGCTCGGATAATTAATCGACGGTCAGATCGAATCAAATTAGCAACTTTTTCGACATTGTCATCCGTTTTTGACGTTGAAGGGCGACCTGGCCGCGAATCATCGTCTTGTCGGCCACCTTGAAAACGCTTAAACCATTCAAAACACGTGCCCGTGAAAAAAATTCACTGCCATACACTTCTTTCAGTAAATTATAAGTTTCAGTAGCGGTTTTTTCAAGTTTTAAGTGGAATTTAACAACAATTCGTTACTCTATTATTACACTAACCATTTTTTCCAGCAAAACAAAATAACATTAACGGAAATGAAGGTTATGACCAAACGGTGTTGGTTACACAAACGAAACTAACTGCATTCTGAAGAGAATGCTTCACACTAAACAGCTGTAGGTGAATGGCGGTTGGCGCATGCACACTGGTTCCGCCGCAGCGTCAGTCTCGTTATTTAATGGCCACACCTCGTATATTTTCTCACGCTTCTTAAAATTCTTATCTCACATCATAAACAACAATAAAGCCTGTAATAATATTATAATTTGAAATTTTCAGTAGAAAAAGAAAATCTAAAGTGCTAATGTATGCAGATTTTAACGTTGATAAAGAAGACGAAATCAGTTTTTTTTTAATTTTTAACAAAACAAAGTAATATATTTTACTTTAATTTGGGTATACACGATTTATAAGAAACTAATGGGTGCGTGCGATCCTTTCGCAGTGAATAGTAACAATAAACGAATAATATACAACTATAAATAGCAAAAAGTTGAACATTGTTATAGAACCTTGTTATAAATAATGTTGGAATTGTTCTTTGAAATACGTGGCAATCATTACTTTCCTTGTTGCTACATCAACGAAAAGGAAAAGAGATAAGGAAATATTTTTTATAAATAAGTCCGTAATTAAACGTAAAAACATGAATTCTGTAAATAAAATAATTCAAATTAATACCAATGGTTCATATTTAATTATTATAATACACTAATCGGTATTTCAAAACTTGTATTTTAAGATTACTGTTTATATCTTCTTAAGTAAAATCGTTGCAAAAGCAAATAGGCCTACTGTTTCTTGTCATAATGAATTTATTTTAAAATAGACGTTATTTTTTTTAGTTTACGCCCTCATTGGAGCATTTCAACAGTCCATACTCCTCCAAGTCCAACATCGCTATTGAGAGACTAGCGTTTCAGCCTCTTCTTCCGTTCCCAAAATTTCTTCGTCCTGTCCGACTTGGCTGCCCTTTGTTCGTCAGTTATGGTTTTTTTAAGGCGAAAAGCACATTAAGGCTATTATCGCCTCCCTAAATGTAAGCGTGATAACGTCTACATCCTCTCAATAGGTGCAGCTAGTCTGCACCCCCCCTGCGGGGACATCAGTTATGGTGTAGGTCTTTCGTTCAAATGTTGTTAGCTTGAATCGCAGATATTTATTCCTTAGAATCCTCTTCTCTGCTCTACCTTAAATTGGAGGCACCGTCAAATTTAACTCTTCTGAATCACTCTGGATCTCTTTAAACCAGTGATTCTACATTTTAATCTTCCAGAAATAGCTAAATAGCTTTTTCACCAGTCGGGTTTCTGGAAGGCGTGCTATATGGCCGAAAAAAGCAATTCTCCTTTTCCGTATCGTGTCTATTATTGACTCACTTTATCGATATACCATTTCATTCGATAGTAATCTCCATTGGCCATTCACTTGGTGTTTCTTGTTAATGATTGTTCTGATGATACATAGGCTGTTTAATGCAAAAGCTTTTACATTCTTCAAGGTGGGTATTTAATATTACAACCTATAAATTCAATGACTTAATTATAACGTTGTATATTATTGAAATATTTACAAATGAAACCTACTATAACCGAATTTTACATTACATACCTAAATTAGGCTACAGTATTTACTGTTTAGAAAAACTGAGTCTTTCATTTAATAACTGATTCGGTCAGTATTTAATTATTTAATACATTAATAATTTCAAATATTACTTTCAACAATGTTTTTTTACCAATCAGCTGTTTTGGTACACACACAATTTTTTGTCACTTATACCTGAATTGTGCTGCACTCTCAAGGCGACACTTTGTAATGATAATGGAATCTTGTTTACAGAAATGTTTGTCGGTTTCACTTTATTGTAAAGCCATAATATGTAAAAGTAGTAGTCGTGAGAGATTCCTGGTGTTCTGACGAATCTGTAGATACCCAATACTTTCAATAAAGCAGATGATGACCTTATTTTTGGTATAAAACCATTGGAATATTCAGCCTAATAATCTATGGAAGGATGCCCGTAAGCAGATATTAATAATATAAATAATCTATAATTAATAAACATTTATAACATTGTAACTCGTATTAAAAAAAAGTAGGTTATTTTATTTATAGTCAGTGTTTGTAAATACCGTATAGAATAACTAAACCGTGAAGCTATGTTCAATTATAAGCTAAATAATTAATGTTTAATTAAAACAGAGAATAACAAAGTTACATTCGCAATAGCGACAATCAGGGGGAACAATATATGTTATGAGTTTTTTTATTCAGTACAATTATAAATCTGCTTTTACAAAAACCCAGTATAAATAAACAGCGAAAGGCAGCTGTATCGCTGGCGTGATAGAAGCAAATTTATAAAGTATTTTTCTTTATCTTACGCTTTTTGAAATTATTGATTCACTATCGTAATCAGCATTGCAATGTGTGGATTGTAATGTTTAAATTATATTGGAAATACGAAAATAAACCTCGAACAAAGATAAAACACTTCATAATTTTATCGGATACTGAAAATCTAAAATTTGATTTGTGCAGTTTTTAACGCTAATTACTATAATGAAATGAGATTTTAAAGACAAAAATAAAAAATAAATGAATTTTTATCTATTTTTAATAGCCGCCATTTTGAAACTGTCTGTATTTTACTGGTTGACAAACTTGTTGTCATTGTCAGTTTTTTTGCCACAAGATTGAATCGAATCGTAGAAAAATTGCAAACGTTAGCTTGGTCTTTCTCTCTCTCTCTCTCTCTCTCTCTCTCTTCTCTCTTCTCTCTCTCTCTCTCTCTCTCTCTCTCTGTCTTGTAAAGACACACACACGCGCACGCACGCACGCACGCACGCGCACACACACACATCATATATATATATATATATATATATATATATATTATTTATTTATTTATTATTATTTGTGCATAGACCTTGTTGGATCACGCAAAGCACTCCGACTCATGTCTTGTTCCTTCTAATCCTCCACACCTCCCTCATCCTGTCCCCATGGATCCTCTTTCGCTCCTCCGTCCATTTTACCCCTGCTCTCTTTGGGATTTCATTCTCTGGGACCTTCCAACCGAGCATCTTTCTCCTGTATGCGTGCCTGTTTTCAACATCTGTTGAGTCTATTCCTGCGTCATGCAGGTCTATTCTGACTTGTGCAATCCACGACGTTGTTGATTTCACACCTTGTATATACTTAAGAATTCTGTTGGCAAGTCTCGTTCCCTCTAAAAAAGGTATATAAAACGTTCCCTCTAAAAGTGATCTAGAAGTCAGGATCGGTGCTCATTTTAAGGTCTCAATCTGTGTCTTACCACGATAGTCGCTCTAATAACTCATTTTTTATGTAACGTTATTGTCAATTTTATTTAGAAATTTAATTTTTAACACAACCTCATTTGAAATGATATTGAAGCAACAGCTGTTGTGTGAAATCAGCTGTTGTGTGAAATCAGCTGTTTAGACATAGCCACAATTATAATTGTATAACAATAGCACGCAACGTGCTAAATATGCTATTATATGCAATATGACATTGGCAGGCATCGTGCAAAATGCAACATCACAACGGGCCCTAAAACATGATACATGTTAATAAAATGTCCACTTATACGGAGTCACGCACGCATAAAATCTGGAGTCGCCTTATATCCACGAGTCCCTTAACCTCACGCGCACTGTTCCACTTTAGTATCAGATAAAAGGATTTAATTTAAGAGCAGAGATAAAAAAATGTTAGATCCAGCTAGGGTGTATGTGGATTGCCAAACCTGTACTCACAGTATGGATAACAAAACTTGGTCGTATTTAATACAATACAAATTTCGGATTTTAATGCAACATTATTGAGTGTAAATATGCTTGCATCGTCTTACAGGCTCTGGGTATGTTATAAGTGTGGTAGAAAGGATTCAAGAGCAAGTTGCCAGCAGATCACTTCAAACTTCGGAGCACTTTGAGGATCGTTGAACCTTAGTAACCATGGAAACCATTCTACTGTGTTGGCTATAAAACAGAATAGGCTGTTAACTTTTTTTTATTTTATTAACAAATATCTGCTGACAAATTAGCAATTGGGCCATAGTGGTAAGACCCAACCCACGCTTGGTATAGCTTTAATAAGATTGTTACCCAGCAGTGTGCTTTCAATCGTTTCAATGTAACGGCCTTTCAAAAACCTAACTAATTATTGAAAATACGATTTCACCATTGTATCTTAAGTAGATTAAAACTTTAAAAATTCAAATTACATTTAAAATACTGTAGAAAATGAAACCATGCGGCCATTGTTCAATTTCATGTTTTCAATTTGAATTAAAAAATTTAAGATGGAATTAATCAGATTTTAACAGTGATTGTGACGGTGATTGTGTGGTAATTGTGGCGGTGATTTTAACAGTGATTGTGACGGTGATTGTAGCGGTGATTGTGACAGTGATTATGACGGTGGTTGTGATAGTGATTGTGACGGTTATTGTGACGGTGATTGTGACAGTGATTGTGACGGTGATTGGGACAGTGATTTTGACGGTGATTTTGACAGTGATTGTGATAGTGATTGTGACGGTTATTGTGACGGTGATTGTGACGGTGATTGTGACAGTGATTGTGACGGTGATTGTGCAAATGATTGTGACGGTGATTTTAACAGTGATTATGACGGTGAATGTGGCGATGATTGTGACAATGATTGTGACGGTGATTGTGACAGTGATTGTGACAGTTATTGTGACGGTGAAATCAGTTTTTCTAAAGCGAAAAATAAAGAAATTGTGATATTAATTTTTTTATCTCGATTCCTTCACTTTCGTAAAATCTCAGGGCTTAGAAATTTTAATACAAGAACACGTTTTAATACAAGTTTTCGTAATTTATGTGCGATTTGATTTAAAATTTTCACAACAATCGATTTTGTTTCGGACAAGTACGTTATTCGGAAAAATATAAATTCGTTAAAAACGTTCGGTGTTTTGAATTACCTTTTAATTTTGCATATTTTATTCAGCTTTAAGGCTTAAATACGGTTTTAAAAAAATCAAAATTAATTAATTATCTTTCTAAGGACACTACGTATAAATATCAGGAAAATTATTCACGGAAAAATAATAGAAATATAGAAGAACAAACTCTAAATCAATACAAATGTAACTATACTGCACAGATAATACTAATTGTAAAAATAACACGTCAAAGTTATATTATATACAATACAAAAATATATTTATTAATTTTTAATGCTACTTTTGCACTGAGACCTTTAATGTAGATCACGTGTGCCCTTTTTCATATATTACTGAGATGCTCAATTACGATGCCTTCTGTAGCGTTAGTCTCGTCTGAATTTTTAGAGGATTCAAGGCGGGTATCAACCAAGTTCTAATTGGTGACTTCCCCTTTAGTTACTGAGGTACTTGCAATGCTTGCTCTGCTTTTGATTTTGATCTTTTGACTTTTATCACGGAAGTGCATCATTTGGTCAGTTTTATGTTGTGCGGTGGGATCTCGTTCATTCTACTTTATATTTGTAATGTTGTTTCAATGGGTAGCTATAAAATGAAGTTCACTTATAAGGAATCCCGATGCATTGGTAAGGCAAAATGACACTGGGAGGTAGCCAGCCTTGATATACCACTAGACTGTTTTACACTGTATTCACTCCATCAGCAAGGGTCATTTTAACCTTGAGCATACTCGCGCGAGTGTGTGTTTGTGTGTGTGTGTGTGTGTGTGTGTGTGTGTGTGTGTGTGTGTGTGTGTGTTGTTGGCGCGCGCGTGTGAATGCGTGCGCGTGTGTGTATGTATGTGTGTGTGTGTGTGTGTGTGTGTGTGTGTGTGTGTGTGTGTGTGTGTGTGTGTGTGGCCCGCGTGAGTGAATGTGTGTGTGTGTGTGTGTGTGTGTGTGTGTGTGTGTGTGTGTGTGTGTGTGTGTGTGTGTGTGTGTGTGTGTGTGTGTGTGTGTGTTTGTGTGTGCGCGCGCGTGAGTGTGTGTGTGCATGTGTGCATATGTGCGTGTGTGTGTGTATGCGTGCATATGTGTGCGTGCATGTTGTGTGTGTGTGTGTGTGTGTGCGCGCGTGCGTGCGCGCGTGTGCGTGTGAGCGCGCGTGCGTGCGTGCCTGTGTGTGTGTGAAAGAGAGAGAAAGAGAGAGCTACAGGGTGGGTGAGATCGATATGCCCACCACTTCATCAGCTGCTCACTTCAGGTGCCTCTGCCTTTGCCTACAAATAGAGGATGAAAGCAATATTGATAAATGATTAGCTACTTGTAAGTAGGCTTACCCTATTTACAGACACTACATTGAACACTAAGATAAAGTTACCCAATTACGAGAAAGGTTTGTGCAATTTTCTTGTACTAATTATTAAAGTTATAAAAAAGAAATCAATTTTAAGGTGAACCCTTCATAGTTTATTCACGATAAAACATTAAATAAGTTTCCTGTTCGCCCAACTTTACGAGACAAGTTCAAACTTTGCCTGTTCCTGAACTTTGATGTAGACACCCTTTGAAAGATCGGATATAAATCTAAAGCTAATTAAAGAAGGGTAACACCATCTCACCACCCCAACCCCGGCACACCCTTATTCAACGCAGTATTGATTCCAGTTCGGTTACAACTTCCTTTCACCTCTGTTTACACTAGTTTAAAAAAAGTACTTGTAAATATTGGACTTGTCAGAGGGGAGGTTTGAGTTTTCGACTTAAGGGTAGTTTTTTCGTAATTGCTTGTTTATATTTGTAAACAATGTACACGATAAAATCATTGAGAGTCTTTTTACGACTAGGGGAACTACGCCCTCACTTAACTCTTCGAACTTGAAAAAGCTCCCCGACAAAGCGGTATTTTTTTACTCGATATTTTTCCAATAAATTTCCTTTGCTCCCTTATTATTAGGGGTAGTAGACAGGAAACTGGGGTTCTGACATTCCCGAACATCATGTCACATAAAAGCCTTAAGGATATTTCAACTTTAAACGTTTTTTAACTAAAATTTTTAAAAAACAAGTTATATAATATGAGAAATGAGAGAAAGTAATGATATTAACAGTCTTTTTATTTTTGTATAAATATACGACTCCAGCGGAGGCAGGTGAAATGTGCAGCTAATGGCCTTAGCGATCCCACCTTACCTCTAGCTCATACTGCTCCCGCTCATTTACTTTAAACACGTGCATTCACTATTCTATATACCCTGGCTAACTCTAAAGTGCTGGTGGAGTGAACAACACCGGCATAATTATATATCAAACTGGGAGATCTGCCTTCCAGTGTACCTAAATCCTACCTATGCATGCGGGTCTCTGTGTGGGCAGTTCTATTTCCTAATTTCCCAGCTATAGAATGCAGGAACTCACCGTAAAAAAAGCTGGCCAAATTTGGCACAACCTTCGCGATAATAGTTAAAAATTGGAAAGAAAAATTGAAAGTCAATTAGTATAGAAAGCATCTATAAGTACCTCAATAATGAATTGGGAAGTCACCAATTTGAAGTGTGGAAGTTATCGACCTTGAAACCTCTCCGAATTCTAGATATATATAGAGACTAGGACTGGAGAAGGCGCTGTAACTGAGCATCTAAATGATATAGAACGTGGGCACAATAAATCTACAAAGGTTGTAGTGCAATAGTAACTTTATAAAGTATTTATTCATTCATTCATACTTATACGATTCTAAAGTGCTCTAATTTCTAAAGTGCCTGTATGCGGATGTATGCACATTGCACTAATTTATCAAAACGGTAATTGTAGAATAATGGTAACTGCAGACATTGCGCATCACTTCATTAAATTATAGCTTCATTTTATTTGTTTAAATAACAAATATTACACTTTGAATTATTTTGGCACTTACTTATTTTTCTTTCACGGTAAATTTATGTTGAAATTAACCCTTTGGTAACGAAAGACGTATATTGCCCGTCCTTCTCTCTCAATGGCTTAAGTACTAAAGATGGGCAATGTCCGTCCTCTACTTCCCTGATCTCTTTGCCGTATGTTTCTAGCCTAAAAGTCGAATATAGAAATATAAATTTCAATCTATGAGATATTTTTCCTTCGTTTATTTCCGTTGTTACTCGTTAATTTCCGGCAGTTTATTTGTGAAGTTGTGTACGAATTTGACAGTTGTAGAAACATGGCTTCTCGTGAGGAATTGTTTATTTCTTCGAGTGCATTTAGTGAGTTTGTTGGGGATATTTTAAATGAAAGTAGTTGTGAGATTAGTGATAATGAAGAGCAAGAAGGTATTGTTGAAAATGACAGTAGTGATAGTGATAACAGTGATGATGAGATCTGTGAAAATAGGCCTAATTGCAGACAATACTACACATAACCTACAAGTAAATGATTGGCAGTGGACTTCTAATCCAAATATAACTAAAATTCTGGTGACATTTTATAGGAAAATTCCCCAACAAGCAAAGCAAGGCCATCTAGAAAGTGTAGAGTATGTACTGCAAAAGGAAAAGGTCTGAAACAATTTACCAGTGCAAAAATGTAGTGTTCCTTTGCATTTGGAAAATTGTTTTGAAATTTATCATAGTCGGCCAAATTTTTGAAAAGGAAACAAAATGTACATAGTGTAAATATATAAACATAAAAATGTTAATATAGTGTTAAAAGTGTTATTAAATATGTGTTAACAATTACAACATTATGTAGGATAAAATTGGTAGGTTACTTGCTTTTATTATTGCACATAATCTTAGTGTAAACTACTGAAAAAATTCAGTACTGAAGGCCAATAGCATGTTAGTAAAATCCAGTTTCCAATGGGTTAAAAAACACGTAGTAGTAACTTCGCTTACACGTCGCGATATCAAGAAGGCACATGCCAGAGTTGCCGTAACTACACCGTAATATGGCTAGATGTCCCTTGTTGCCGTTAATCTGTTTTAAAAATTATTTAACAATGGGATATTCATATTATTACTATTGTCGTTTAATCTGACATTTGCCATATTTTTGTACACACAAATGTTTTCTATGTTTCAAGAGTAAGGATCAGCTCTCGTACCCCAAGTGCCTAAAAACATAAAATTGGTAGGTAGAACATAAGTTGTATTGACGTAGGAACTGATCATACGATTACTAGATGGTTTGCCGTGTTATCGTTAATGCATCGTACAACAAATAGACGATTCTAGGGATATCGTTTGAGTAACGTACAACAAATAAACTATTCCCATGTTATCGTTAATGTAACTTACAATACATAGACGATTACAATGTTATTGTTACTATAACGTACGACAAATAGACGATTCCTGTGTTATTGTAAATGTAACGTACAAAAAATAGACGATTTCCGTGTTATCGTAAATGTAACGTACAACAAATATACGATTTCCGTGTTATCGTAAATGTAACGTACAACAAATAGACGATTTCCGTATTACTTTTGTTGTTATTTCCGTATCGTTCTATAGTTAATTTAACGTAAACAAATAGACGATTACAGTGTTATCGTTAGTGTAACGTAAAACAAATATAAGAATCCCGGGTTATAACTAATGTAACGTAAAACAAATAGAAGATTTCCTTGTTTTCGTTAATATAACGTAAAACAAACAGACGATTACAGTCTTATCATTAATACATCGAACAATAAATAGACCATTGCCGTGTTATCGTAAATGTAACGTACAACGAATAGATAAATCTCGTCTTATCATTAATGTAACGTACAACAAATAGACGATTACGATGTTATTGTTAATTTAACAAATAGAGAATTCCTGTGTTATCGTTAATTTAAAATACAACAAATAGACGATTCCTGTGTTATCGTTAATGTAAAGTACAACAAATAAACGATTTCCGGGTTATCGTTAGATAACAACGTAAAACAAATAGACGATTCCTGTGTTATCATTAATGTAACGTAAAACAAATAGACGATTCGCGTGTTATCGTTAATGTAACGTACAACAAATAGACGATTCCTATGTTATCGTTAATGTAAAGTACAACAAATAGACGATTCCTGTGTTGTCGTTAATGTAAAATCAAATAAACGATGCTCGTATTATCGTAAATGTATCGTGCAAAAATAGACGATTTCCGTGTTATCGTTAATGTAACGTAAAACAAATAGACGATTCCCGTGTTATGGTTAATGTAACGCAAAACAAATAGACGATTCCCGTGTTATGGTTAATGTAACGTAAAACAAATAGACGATTCCTGTGTTATCGTTAATGTAACGTACAACAAATAGACGACTCCTGTCTTATCGTTAATGTAACGTACAACAAATAGACGACTCCTGTGTTACGTTAATGTAACGTAAAACAAATAGACGATTACGATGTTATTGTTAATGTAACGTACAACAAATAGACGATTCTTGTGTTATCGTTAATGTAAAGTGCAACAAATAACCAATTTCCGGGTTATCGTTAGAGTAACGTAAAACAAATAGACGATTCCCGTGTTATTGTTAATGTAACATAATCAAATAGACGATTTCAACAAATTGGCGAATCCCGTGTTATCGTTAATTTAACGGAAACAAATAGACGATTACAGTGTTATCATTAATGTAACGTTCAACAAATAAACGTTTCCCTTGTCGCCGCAATCATATCGTCAGATCGATAGGCAATCACCATTTTTGTTCTATGAATGGAATTAGAATAATTATAGCTCCTAATTAAAAGCTAATCAAAGTATATTTAATTACATGTATATTTTGAAGTGTAGTAACGAGGAAGCCAACATTCCATATATTGTAAATTTACGTCCACTAGATTGCACCACATATAACAACAGTTTAAACTGTCGAACACACTATGTTTATTGTTTACGGCATTACCTCCCCCCCCCCAAGTAATGTGTATAGTAAACAGAAACACTAGTTCCCAATAACCATATGGGCTGTTATTACTGGTATAATGGCGTCATGAAGTGAGTATCTCCCTTCAATCTTATTGGCTCTTCATGTTATGGATAAATTATTCAAACATTAACTAAAACTACAGCGGTCTCTCTATCTCTCAATATGGAATAAATATTCAACAGCTAGGAAAGTAGTGTTCCAATACTGTTGCGGACACCT
>CM040189.1:108051852-108096852 GCA_022606455.1 Callitettix versicolor | reverse complement strand
GGAGAGCTCACCAGGACTGCGCTGAATGCAAATTTCTATCGAAGAAGAAGAGAGATCAAGAAAAAAGAGGGAGTGAAAGTGTGTGAGAAGTAGAGGGAAAGGGAAAAGGAAAGAGGAAGAGAGAGACAAAGTGAGAGTGAGAGTGAGAAAGAAAGAAAGAAAGAAAGAGAGAGAGAAAAAGGGAAGGTTGGCGGCAGAGTCTTTGTTTTTTTGTTGTTGTTAATTTAAGGAGAAGAGCACATAGAGGCTATTATCGCTTCCCTAAATGTAAGTGTGAGTGTAAAATGTTAAAGTCGTAAGTGTAAGTGTGTGTTAAGACTCGGGTACCGCGAGGGACATCTAAATCCTCTCAATAGGTGCAGTTAGTCTGCACCCCCATGTGGGGGCGAATCTTTGAAAGAGTGTTCTTACTTAACTAAACATGAAATACAGTAAATGAATACAATTATTTGAAATAGAGTCTTTGTATGTTCATCGCTAAAGGCTAAGCGAATTGATCGAATTCAATGATAATTTATCCATATCTCGTACTACTTAAAAAAATTGTCGCTTTTTAGTTAAAAACTATTATAAATATGATTTTCTAGTAATAGGTAAAACGATTTTGATTGAATTTTAATAAAATATAGACTTTAAATAGTGAAACAAAAAGTATGGGTTACTAAATCTAAAAAAGTCAGTTTTGTAAGCTACTAAAATGACTAAAATTAGTAACAATCTTTCAAAATCGGTTTATCAATTTTATATATAGGCCTATATATACATACATACATATATATATATATATATATTTTTTTTTTTTTTTTAACGTCCGACTATCGTGCACACTTGGGCTAATGCAGACGAATTGATGATGTATAGCGTATGAAAATGCCAAGCCCTGGCCGGGAATCGAACCCGGGTCCTCGGGGTGAAAGCCTAGTATGCTATCAACCAAGCCACCGAGGCGGATATATATATATATATATATATATATATATATATATATATATATATATAGTGTGTGTGTGTGTGTGTGTGTGTGTGTGTGTGTGTTATAATTGTAGTCCTCTTTGATTCAATCTTGACACAACATTTTATTTTGGTCTTTGCTTATACCAAGCAAATTCCGAAGGAAAATGGAGAACTTAAGAAATCAAATCTATTTTATCCCACTCATATTTTTCGAAAATACGGTTTCACCACCGCAATCAGCGTTAAATATTCCTCACTAAAGTTACCTTCACGGAGATCAGGGTTCGTTTCAGTATTTCCAATGTAATATGAAAGTTTAAAACTCCAATTTGTACAAGATTCAATGTTTTGAGATACGATGATCAAAAACATTTTTTTAATGTATAAAAGATAAAGCAAGAATGTTGATCTTGCTTCAGTCACGTCTGCGGTGCTGTGTTAGTATTTTAAAATCATTCAAATTACGTCCAGCCACTGTTAAAAACTTCGATAATACCCGTTAAAATAATGACCGCAGAATGGCCGCAAAATCGCGTGAATCAATTTGCATTGCGTTACCAGAATAACGTCACGCGGTTAATAATTGCGGTGTGCATGCAAATGTATCCAGAACTGACTGTCGGTTTCGTTAGTCAGTATCGTCAGTATAAGTCAACAGTCAACAGAGCGTAGGTTAGCTTTGCATAAGTCAACAGGGCTTAAGATAACACACCCAGATCAACACAGTGTACGGAGGTGTTGCATAATTCAACGGAGCTCCGGTTACATATTCAATGTAACTTGATAAGTTGTGCATTTATGTTTTGTTTCATAATTCAAGAGTTAAGTTATTCGCGATACGTTATATAATTTGTTACGCTGGTAAATTTTAACATATGTCTTATGGCTGGTCGTGTTGTTGGAGTTTGCGTAATACGAGTGCACAAGTTTGTATTGACATAATAGTATATTTTGCTCGTCGCAAGTCTTGTATTAAATTCATAATAATTAAAATCCCCTGAGTTTCTGCTCGGGATCGAACCAGGGACCTAGCTTATGAGCGGCGCATGTGATAACCACTACATTTCGGAAAATATGAAGAAATTTGACCGATGTATATACGAAGTGATGTTAATTTAATTTTGGTGAATATGTAATAGTAAAAGAACAGTTGTTTTTATTTTAATTCGTAACGATCAGCTGATTTCACTGAACAGCTGAGTCATAATACTTTTTAGGTTATGTTGTTAAGAACTACATGTGTTAATTGGTCGTTTATTTTAATTCGTAACGATCAGCTGATTTCATTGAACAGCTGATAGGCTGTATTAAGTTTTAGGTTATTATATTAAAAAATCGTAATTAAAATAGCAATCCGTACAATAAATACAAGTTTATTTAATAACATACAATACATGTAATTATAATTTTTAAGAAAAAAAATCTCTTACTGAATCAAAAATAAAAATCACGTGTTATGTTTTCGAACAAAATTCTAATTAAAATAGAAAGAAGAAGGAAACATAATATATGATTTTTATTTTTGGTTCAATAACAGAAGTTTTTTATGCCACTCGTTATGTCTAACAATCGCGTCACGCCAACTTGATGAAAACAAATTTCCAAAACTATATATTGTTCATCTTAATCTCGTTTTTAAATTCTGATTTCACTACGATAAGCAACATTAACATCTGTGTACACTGGCGTTTTAAATCTTTTATTTGATAAAAAAGAAAGTAAACTTTTGACTGTTGATTTTTTTAAATTTTAACAGGTTTTGAACATTAAAAACACTTTCTGTGAAGATTTTGATGCTTATTTCGATAATAAAATCAGATTTTCAAAAACATTTTAAAAAACGTATTTTCCAGGGTAACGAACTTGCTTATACTATTATAAAAGTGAAAAACTTGTTTGTGCCACGTTATATATATATATATTTTTTTTTTTTTTTTTTTTTTTTGGTGTTTAACGTCCGACTATTGTGGACACTTGGGCTAATGCAGACGGTGGGATGATTTATAGCCTATGAAAATGCCAAGCCCTCGCCGGGAATCGAACCCGGATCCTCGGGGTGAAAGCCTAGTACACTATCCACTAGACCACCGAGGCGGCTTATATATATATATATATATATATATATATATATATATATATATATATATATATATATATATATATATATATATATATATATATATATATATATATATATATATATATATATATATATATATATTTATTATTATTATTTGCGTATAGACCCTGTTGGATTACGCAAAGCACTCCGACTCATGTCGTGTTCCTTCTTATCCTACACACCTTCCTCATCCTGTCTCCATGGATCCTCTTCCATAAGGGATAAGGGAGGTGTGGAGGATTAGAAGGAACAAGACATGAGCCGGAGTGCTTTGCGTGATCGAACTGGGTCTATACGCAGATAATAATAATAATTATTATTATTATTATATATATATATATATATATATATATATATATATATATATATATAGAGAGAGAGAGAGAGAGAGAGAGAGAGAGAGAGAGAGAGAGAGAGAGAGAGAGAGAGAGAGAGAGCATAGATATTTTATAGATCGCGCAGGATTTTGACGATTTGGAAAAAATGAGTAGGAAACGAATAGAGGAATAAGATATTTGGGGACTTGAGGTAACGGAGTGCATGTGGTCATAGCAAGAATCTTTTATTGTAATACAATGCAAAAATCAAGGGTTGTACAACTTACAAGTATTTGTGAATGACAATTACTAGCGATGGACTCTTGGACACAGCGATAAAAGAAAGGAACATCTTGTGAAGAAGAGCAATAAAGATGTAAAACAGCATCATATGGGATCAATATATATAAAAAAAATCATGTATAACAATTATAAAAAGTATAATCGTATTTGGAAGCGAAGTAAGGCCAGTGAAACAAAAAACAGAAAAACGTCTTGTAGCTACAGAAATAGTCATTGGCGAAGAGCCACAGGTCGGTCCAAACGGGAAATGATAAAAAAAATGTAAGAATCAGTGAAATCGTGGATAAAAAGCACACCTTTTTAGACGATATCAAGACAAAACAAGTTCGATGTTTGGTCATGTCCAAAGGATGGACGGAAATCGACTTCCCAAACAGATTTTAAAAAGAAAACCACACGGTCGCAAAAAAGAGGAAAACCGAGACAAGGAGAGAAGGAATTGATAAGGGAGCGAGAGGTAATTAAATGTTAAACTGTGGAACGACAGGAAAAATGGAAGCTAAGAGTCGGAAGACGACGGAGGACGTTTTGAGACGAAAAGAAGAGAGCAGTGATAATTTTTCAAAATCAGTTTATCGCATTATGTAAGAAATTCAATACGCAAAAGAATTTGTAAAGAGTTTTAAACGTCATCCAATTTGAATCTGAATAAATAATCATTTTATCCTGTTTTGAAGATTCGATTTGACCGGCTAATTCGGCGTTAAATTGGAATTTAAATTTTAAACTTAAAAAAAGTAAAAGTGTGATGAATTGTTTTTGGAATTTTGTTGCCGCCAAGTCATCCAGACAGTTGTGTACAGCGAGGACATAAAAGTTGGAACAATTAATTACTGCTACAACTAGACTTTTGTAGAAACGGCGAAGCTCAACATGAATCGATACTGTATACAAGTGTCTGTGGCGGGGTGGGGCGTAATACCTTCTTCTTTAATTACCTTTGACTTTCCATTCGCTTCCGAAGTGTATCATTAACGAAGTTGGTAGCCCAAACTGTATCACGTAGCTTGTAGCTTGCAGCGACTAACAGAATCTTGGCGGAACGTGTGTCAACAATTAATTTATATCGAAACTAAAAAAACCTTTCATTTGAACTAAGGAAATTGCGTGCACACAGCATTCGATGATCTTAAATATTAATACAATTATATATTGTATTATCTTTACAATTTACAAATAAGAAATCGCGACACGCAGCTGTCTCGCTTACTTGATGGAAGCGAATTATATCCAAAATTAATGTTTTTATTGTAACTTTTTTTGACATTCTGATTTCAACATCATAAACAGCATTGATAGCTTCGTGTATTAGCATTCTAAAATTTTTAATTGCATTGAAATAATTTTTTTAATTTCAAAACATTTTGAAAAATCATAACCCTAATTTAACGGTAATTACAATGGTAAAATTATATTTTAAAAATACTTTTAGGAGAAAAGTAATTATTTTTTTAAATTTTAATTGCCACTGTTATTCTAAATTAATACCGTAAAGGTTGTTGCAATTGCATGAATTTGTCTCGCTGTCGTGATAGAAGCGAATTTCCTAAAATTGTATATTACAAATCAGTAGTGTTTTATCGATAAATGTTTTGGAAATGTGATTCACCATTAAAATTAAAACTGCATAAAAGCATTTTAATTTTCAAAATTAAAAAAAATTATTTCAACGACCATACGGCTTCATTTTTGTAACTTACTTAAAATTTGAAAGTATAATGCTGTTTATTATTGTGAAATCAGGATTTAAAAGGATAAGATGAACAAAATTACTTTCGTTAACAATAATTAGCTCCCATCGCGTTAGCGTTTACGCGCTAGGGAAGTATTGACACCGTGTACGTAAACGCTCGCGTGAAAAGAACAGTAGCGTTTCACCGTCATAAAAAAAATGCTAACTTCAATTTAAGTTTTAACCTAATTAAACTTTTATCAAGTCCGTTTAAGTTCCGTACCAGTAACCATATAACCATAGCGCTGAACTTTTATTCCGGCTACTTTCTTTAAAAGAGGGGTAAATCCAAAGCTAATTAAAGAAGGGTAGTTAGCAATTCTCCCCGGCACACCCTTATCCGACAAATTATTGATTCTTTGTACAACCCCTTGTATTCTGTTTACAACTGTTATTCGTTTAAAAGTGTAGTGCTTGTTAAACATTGGCTTTAAATTGGCTTTTACTGGTGGCAAGGGTGGTATTTCATTTTCATGTCGATTGCTAAGGGTTGGTTTTCATCTTGCGAACAACTGCATGCTCAATACTGTTACTTATGTTTAACATCTAACTGCTGAACAGTTTGTGATTATATTTCAACATTAAACCAATCGTGACGTACAGCGGTTGCTGGCGTGATGGAAGCGAATTTCTGAAAAATAAGAACACAGAAGCGAACGTAGTAGAAAATATTATATACTAAACGTTTTAAAATCTGATTTTACGAGTATAATCGGTGTAAAAACCATAAGAATCAGGCCGAGTGGTCACGAAATGTGCACCGGACTGTGCATTCAAAACCTAACCTATAGTTCTTAATATAAGTGTGACCACTGAAAGCATAGAGGAGCTGATAGCGTATGAAAATGCCAAGCCCTGGCCGGGAATCGAACCCGGGTCCTCGGGGTGAAAGCCGTATGATTCCGTTACGCTTTAAGTGGCCGCACTTACATTAAAACAATAGGTTAGATTTTGAATGCGTAGTACCCACCGCTCAGCACAACTCCCTTCCGCATCTAGTGGCTATCCTACCTTAAAGTTTTAACAAACCCTGACCTCCGTCCGGTTTATATTAGTTCTTTTTTTTTTTTTTACATTATTACAACTGATGTATACCCCATCTAGTAATTCTATTTTCATATGTAATTTCCCTGTTTGCTGGGTTTCAGCCCGACAGCTGTTCCCAATGTGTTTACTGGCTTGAGAGGTTCACTGGCTTGGTCCTTTTCAACCTTCTTGTTGTTAGGTTGTCATTCCGGTACGATCTCTTTCTTATGCTGCTCTAACCGTCGACGATGCTTTACGGGTGCTTCTTGATTATTTCTGCAACAGGTTCAATGCCTAGGTCTTTATGTAGGTTGTCATTACTGACATACCACGGGGCGTTGACAATCGTCCTCAATATTTTATTCTGGAAGACTTGTATTATGTCACTACAGCCCCATAGTGGTGCAGCAGTTTGTTGCTTATTGACAATTCGGAATTCCTTCCAATGAGCCAATACATTTGAGATTTAGTTCTTTTTTCTTTTTTACATGCTCTTTCCAGCGGAGTTTTGTATCCAGTGTCATCCCGAGATATTTTGCACTGTTTGCATATGTTACTTGTTTTTCATTTAATACTACTGGTACTGGTTCGTACTTTCTGTTGGTAAAATTGATGTGTATAGATTTCGTTTCATTGACCTCAATTCTCCATTTTTTCGTCCATCGACTTATTGTGTCAGTAGCATTCTGTAGTTTCTCTGTTGCTTCCAAAATATTGTCAGCCACTGTTAATATTGCTGTGTCATCCGCAAAGGTCGTCACAAGTATATATTAGTGAACTTTAAATATATTAAAAGAGCCGCCTCGGTGGCCTAGTGGATAGCGTACTACGCTTTCACCCCAAGGACCCGGGTTCGATTCCCGGCGAGGGCTTCGCATTTTCATACGCTATAAACCATCCCATCGTCTGTATTAGCCCAAGTGTGCACAATAGTCGGACGTTAAACACCAATATATATATATATATATATATATATTAAATTAATTTTAATTAATGCACATTTTGGCGCAGAACTTTTTTGAATTAGAAATTATGCTAAGCTGAAACCGTTTAATGGATTTTAGTGGAACATAAAATCGCTGAAACTAATATTTTTTACTTTTTATTACTATTTTGCTAAATTTTAATCAAATTAATCCCGAATTAAGAGTGCTAGTGCATTAATACGTTAACAAACAAACACACACACACACACACACACAAAATCTTTTTCTCGCTGAGCTAGGTTTGTAGTATAATGCCGTTAATTATAATCTCAATATTTGTTATTTAACTTCTTGCATACGTAATATTTAAAAAAAAATTATACAAAGTATATACAAGATATTTAAATGAAGGATGTTGATCATAAATTAAGCAAACTTAAATAATAAACCCTTTATATAACCTATATATAACACACGGATATCCGAAAATTGTTTGATAATAAATTGTTATAATTAAGATATTTTGATAAATGATGTATTTAAAATAAATTGTTATATTTTAAGAAAAATAATTGTTAATTGTTGTCTTAAATTGTTAATATCTTTATAGAAAAAAATGTTTGTCTAAAAAAAGATTATCTAATTAACTTAATTGTCTGTAGTTATTTTTACTTGACAGTAAAAATGTTTGATATTTTTCAAATATTAATCATTGTCGAAAAGGTTTATTGTAAAGTGACACAGACTTTGAAGACAATAGCATAGTCTCTATCAACATGACTTGACGGCACCGCAATCAGGAAGTAATCAATATTAATAAATCAGTGGGTCTTTTAACTCCAATACATGGAAATGCAAAACAACCCTTACAGGGAAGAAATTTATTCTTAATCGAAAGAACTTCATTAGGAAAGACATCGATCTCAGACAAATTCTTCATCCCCTAACCTCTATTAACATCGATTATTCCTTCAAAGGCTGTGGGCCTTTAAGGGTGAAAATTTAGGGAGGCGCCTCATTTGTAGGCAAACCAGGAGGGTGGTGGGGTGGTTCGCGCTCAGAATGTAAATATGTAAAGATGCCAAACCTTGACAAGAGGGTTCGTTTTGGATTTTAGGGGGTAGACATCGGTTGGGAAAATTTTCATGTAAGCAACATAAAGGATTATACCTTTAAGAAATGTAAAATCAATAGTAATACTGCCTTCGGAACGGTTTACTTGTCATCCTTACGTGATTGAAGCAAATTTCTAAAATTCTTTTTCACCATTATAATCAGCATTGAAATATAGAAACAGTAGCATTTTCAAATTACATTGAAAATACAAAAATGAATCTTGAACGCGTCAATTCATCGGTTTCTAAATTTCAACCGATTTTGAAAATTAAAAACGTCGTTTTTAATGCTTATTGCGATGATGAAATTAGATTAAAAAAAACATTTAAGTCAAAAAAGCTTATAAAGTTTTAAACATATAAAATGTGTATTTTGAAACTGTTAAGCGAAGGTTGCTGGTTAACGAACTTGATCAAGCTTGGTTTCCATAATCGATTTTTGCTCTAAGTTTGAATTTTATTGCAACAAAAGGGAAAACACCGAGACTGGCGCGCGCACACACACACACACACACACACTTAATTTAATTAATAAAACACACACACAAACATACAAACACACACACACACACACACACACACACACACACACACACACACACACAAATACACACACAAACAAACACACACAAACATACACACACAAACACAAACATACCAACACAAACACAAATACACACACAAACACACACACAAACATACACCCACAAACACACACACACACAAACATACACACACACACACAAACTTATACAAACACACACACACACACAAAACATACACACACACACACACAAACATACACACACACACACACACACACACACAATCACACACACAAACATACAAACACAGACAAACACACATACACAAATACGCACACACAAACATACACACACACACAAACATATGCACACATAGACGCACAAACACACACACACACACAAACATACACACACAAACTTATACACACACAAACATACACACACACACACACACACAGATAAATACGAACACACACAAACACACACATACACACACAAACATACACAAACACAGACAAACACACATACACAAATACGCACATACACAAACACACACACACACACACACACACATACACACACACGCACACACACACACACACACACACACACACACACACACACGCACAAACACACACACACACACAGACAGACACACACACCTAGACGCACAGACAGGCACGCGCACGCAAACACACATACACACTGACGCACGTGCGCGCGTGCGCACACATACGCACACACACACACACACACACACACACACACACACACACACACACAAATAGATTACATTAGAACTCAGAGGAAGGGATTATAAAACGATAGTCCCAGGCACTGCGCTTGACGTGCCTGTTATGCAACTAAACCTCCTAAGTACTAGCCTTACAGATAGATGCCCTCAGTAAGTCTTCTAGTAATAATCCACTAATTATCCCATCCTGCTGGACGTCCCTAGAGTCCTGGAAACCAAAAATCCCATAACCTCTTGCTAGCAAATACTTTACAATCATGTATTATGTGTCCTGCAGTTTCCTCTTTACCCCATAACCTTCACACGGACACTTACATTTAAGCACCCCTCTAAAATTAATGTAGAGGTCATTATCAGTGATCCTTTTTCGAATTACGGGTTTGGGTCCTTACCATGATGGATCTTCCGGTTCATTTTTCCAACAGAAATTTGCTAAGTATTGTTTACAACCTGTTAGTTGTTGTAGAATTTTTTAAAAATTGCTAAGGTTACTGCAACTGGCCAAGAAATTGTAAGGTATATCTATAAAATTTTCCTGAAGTTTAAATTCAATAATCCAAATATTACATTTTTTTAACTAACCTTTTCAGTTAAACCTTTTTGGGTGCGTTTTTTTCACCAATGTAATTCGCGTTTATGTTTTTGTACATTACCATTATTTTATTTAAATTTTAATAAAATCCATCTAACAACGGTCAGGGATTGTTTTTCTCAGTTACAATGTGATTTATTTTTTGAACTCTTAATTTTATTTTAAAGTTATTAAAGCCTATTGTAATCGTAAAATCAGATATTTAACTGCACGATATATAACGTTGTATTAAATATTGTATTACAGTAAATATTGTATTAAATGTTGTATTAAAGGGTGTTAGAATCTTTACTTACTTGGGGTCAGAGTTAACAAAAAAAAAACGCAATGGTAAGTAAAGTAAAACAAAGAATATTGGCTGCAAATCGCGCATACTTGGCGAATTTAAGTTTTTTAAATCATATATTTTGTCAAGAACCGCTAAGGTTAGATTGTACAAAACTCTGATTAGAGTACTAATTTACGGAGATGAAACATGGACAATGAAAACCAGTATCGAAATTTTCGGTAGGGAAACTGAGAGCTGGAGAATTTTTAAAAATACTGAGCTGTACACGCTGTATAGAGATATCTGTGTCACCAATTTTATGTGTCTGTCAGCCACATTGAGTGGTTGGGTCAGTTGGAAAGGATTGGAAGATAGAATGCCGAGGAAACTGCTGTTCGGAAAAGTCCTTAGAAATAGAGGAGTTTGGGCGGCCACTTAAAAGATGGCTACAGGATGATGAGGGTAACCTGCGGACGTTGAGCATGAGCAGGGGAGAGAGACATAGAGAAACTTGAAGTGGCATTATTAGGCAAGCCCAGGCCTAACTCGGGCTGTAGAGCTAATCATAAGAAGAAAAAAGAGTGCAAAAAAGAGAAACTTGGAGGGGCATTATTAGACAAGCCCAGGCCTAACCCTGACTGTAGAGCTAATCAGAAGAAGAATAAGAAGGCAAGAAATAGTGGAAATAATGAAACTTGGGGTTATTAGGCATTACCCTTCAGAAGAAGAAGAAGGCAATAAAATTGGGAAAATAATGAAAATTGGAGGGGCATTATTAGGCAAGCCCAGGCCTACCCCCGTTCTGTAGAGCTAATCAGAAAAAGAAGAAGGCTATAAAATTGGGAAAATAATGAAACTTGGAGGAGTATTATTGGGTAAGCCCAGGCCTACCCCGGGCTATAGAACTAATCAGAAGAAGAAGAAGAAGAAGGCAAGAAATAGAGAAACTTGGAGTGCCATTATTAGACAAGCCAAGGAGCATCTCGGGCTGTAGAGCTAATCAGAAGAAGAAGAAGAAGAAGGCAAGAAATAGAAAAACTTGGAGTGCCATTATTAGACAAGCCAAGGAGCATCTCGGGCTGTAGAGCTAAGAAGAAGAAGGCAAGAAATAGAGAAACTTGGAGTGGCATTATTAGACAAGCCAAGGAGCATCTCGAACTGTAGAGCTAATCAGAAGAAGAAGAACAACAACAAGAAGATGATGATGTAATGATGATTATGATGATAAAGAAAAAAAAATAAGAAGAAGAAGGAAAATGATAAGAAGAAGAAGAAGAAGAAGAAAGTTATATGTAGTACTCGTAATAATATTAGTTCATAATTTTATATAAACGTTGGAATTGAAATTAATTGGAGCTGTCCTTTGAGAATGGTTTTTAACTTTTCTTTACCGAAAGAAGTCCAGTTTTGTTTTTCATTCTTAAAGAATAGTCCCAAGGTATGGACGAACCACGAGAAAGTAAGAATGACAGAACGAAAGGCATCAAAATACATACTACCAATTTTTTGGCTTTATAGGAACTGAAAATGGAAGCATTCACTGTAAAAATAATTTGTTTAATCAATTCTTTCATTATATTGTACCTTTAGTTGTGACAAAGGAAAAATCATGTTTCAACACTGTAATAATTGTTTACACCTAAAAATGGCTAACGTATGAAGTCGAAACAACAAACAAATCAATCGAAGCTGGCAGATACAGTGTATTTTTTCCGGTTACTTCAAACGTTAATAAATAAAACACACAAATTGCACAAGGGCATGTGATGCTTTCGGATAGACTGTGTTTTTAAAATTGCATTACACTAAGTGACCCAAATTGCTGAAGTGTCGCAGGTTGTATCACTGAAACGTGTTTGGGTTTGCGGGACAAGTTTAATTTTCTGATCAAATTATCAAAAACAACAAACATAGTGTAACTGTGAACGTTTTGGAACGCTCGATTTTAATTGTACAAAACACGCGCTATCATATCCACATCAAAGGATGACCGTTTGCACAAATATTTTGGCTGAAATATCACTTCGAACATTTTTCAATAATCGCGGCACGCAGCTGTCTCGCCGTCGTGATAGAAGCAAGTTCATTAAAATATTTTCTTATCTTGCATTTTTTTAAATTTTTACGATCATATTATGATTTTAAATGTGCAATTAATAAGGTTTTTAACTTCCAAATTACATTGAATATACAAAAGTGAACCCTGACCGCCGTGACATTCACTTGCGCACGCATGCACGCAAGACGTGGTGTCGTTCCTACTAAGATGGCAGCTTGTCAGTTCGTTTTGCAATAGATATTCGCCAAAAACTGTACACGGATTTCATGATATTCGAAAATTTACCCAAATTGTCTAATCACCGCTCAAAAAAGATCGCAACTTTTTTATCAAATTACACAAAATTTCTTCAAAAATCCGGTTTTAAAATTATCGATGGAATGTGAAATTTAAAACAAAAACGATTATTAGTGATTTTGAAAAGTCGTAACTCAAGTCAGTTACAAATTTTTAATAAAAGGCCTTTACTTTTTGACAATAAGTGGAAAAAATCTATCGGCGGTCAAGGTCTATTTTTGATATTTTTATACTTCTTTACGAATCACACATTTCGTTTATTTGAAATTCGCAGCACTGATTTTAGTTAACTATCTTTAAATTTAAAAACCTTGAGCAGATCCTAATGAAACGTTTTGTAAAATTAGGCATATTTTTCTGTGTCTTTAATATTCCTGTTTTCGGATATATTTTTCACCTAAATTTTCTCCAGTTTTTAATTTTTTAAATTAAAAACATCGTACGAAATTATCTGTATTACAAATTTTATGAAAATCGATTATTTGTAGCAATGTACAGCTTGTCTAGACACGTTTAAACACAAAACGGACAGGCGAAAATGTTATCTTCTACAAAATGTCCTTTATTGGATGCTATTAATTTTGTTAGTTTTGGTTTATTCATTTCAATCGTACCAAAAACCGTACTGATCAGTGTTTCTTACTGAATGAAAAGAATGTCCCTTACTTTCAAATATTTTTATCAAATCTGAATATTTTCGAAATGAAAAACTGACTACAGTTTAAGAAATTCGAAATCCAGTGAACCGAAGACTTCCACCCCCTGGCAGAAGGGTGTGTCACAGCTAATTAAGCGGGGCCAGCAGTGACTCCTGCACCCTCAATATCGATCGCCTGATTCTTTTTTATAACACTTCCGTTGGTAAAATATAAATCGGGTTTCCTTTAATAAGAACTGCAGTTGAAGGAACCAAAAATATTACCAGAGTCAGACCTAAATAAAATTTGTGCCAAGATGTTCTAGTGTGCAACAGTGTAACCCAGAAACAGTCACTTGTGAAATTACTAGTAAAGCTGCAAGCTGCTAAGGTAAACTTGCAGGCCGCTAAGGTAAAACTAAGCTAAAGTTTCAGGCCGCTAAGGTAAAGCTAATGTAAGGTTTCAAACCGCTAAGGTAAAGCTACAGGCCGCTAAGGTAAAGTTGCAGGCCGCTAAGGTAAAGCTGCAGGCCGCTAAGATAAACTTGCAAGCCGCTAAGGTTAAACTAAGCTAAAGTTGCAGGCCGCTAAGGTAAAATTAAGGTAAAGCTGCAGGCTGCTATAGTTAAGTTGCAAGCCGCTAATGTAAAGCTGCAGGCCTCTAACGTAAAGCTAATGTAAAGTTCCAGGCCGCTAAGGTAAAGCTACAGGCCGCTAAGGTAAAGTTGCAGGCCGCTAAGGTAAAACTGTAGGCTGCTATATTTTAGTTGCAGGCCGCTAAGGTAAAGCTAATGTAAAGTTTCAAGCAGCTAAGGTAAAGCTACAGACCGCTAAGGTAAAGCTAATGTAAAGTTCCAGGCCGCTAAGGTGAACTGGCAGGCCGCTAAGGTAAAACTAAGCTAACGTTGCAGGCCGCTAAGGTAAAGTTGCAGGCAGCTATGGTTTAAAGTTGCAGGCCGCTAAGGTAAAGCTGCAGACCGCTAAGGTAAAGCTAATGTAAAGTTGTAGGCCGCTAAGGTAAAGCTAGTGTAAAGTTGCAGGCCGCTAAGGTAAAGCTGCAAACCGCTGAACTAAAGCTGCAGGCCGCTAAGGTAAAGCTGCAGGCCGCTAAGGTAAACTTGCAGGCCGCTAAGGTAACACTAAGCTAAAGTTGCAGGCCGCTAAGGTAAAGTTGCAGGCAGCTATGGTTAAGTTGCAGGCCGCTAAGGTAAAGCTAATGTAAAGTTGCAGGCCGCTAAGGTAAAGCTGCAAACCGCTGAAATAAAGCTGCAGACCGCTAAGGTAAGGCTAAGATAAATTTTTCAGGCCGCTAAGGTAAAGCTGCAGGCCGCTAAGGTAAATCTGCAGACCGCTAAGGTAAAGCTACAGACCGCTAAGGTAAAGCTACAGACCGCTAAGGTAAAGCTACAGACCGCTAAGGTAAACTTGCAGGCCGCTAAGGTAAAACTAGGCTAAAGTTGCAGGACGATAAGGTAAAGTTGCAGGCAGCAATGGTTAAATTGCAGGTCGCTAAGGTAAAGCTAATGTAAAGCTGCAAACCGCTGAAGTAAAGCTGAAGGTCGCTAAGGTAAAGTTTCAGGCCGCTAAGGTAAAGCTACAGGCCGTTAAAGGTAAACTTGCAGGCCGCTAAGGTAAAACTAAGCTAAAGTTGCAGGCCGCTAATTTAAAGTTGCAGGCTGCTAAGGTAAAGTTGCAGGCCGTTAAGGTAAAGTTGCAGGCCGCTAATTTAAAGTTGCAGGCTGCTAAGGTAAAGCTGCAGGCCTCTAAGGTCGCTCTACGCCTTACAGCAACAAATATCCAAAACATTGTTTTCTCTAACCGTGTGTTCAACAGATTCTTTAAAAGACAAAATGTCTTTCTCAACAGAAACAATTTAATGAAGTAATTAGGTATTACGTAACAGTTATTACGTCATAAGTTAATAGGATCTTGAGGATGCAATTAACTTCAGTCGAACACTTCATTAAACAAGTCATAAGCTTAACAAACGGAACTACTAAAACAGGAAACAGTAAATTACGAAATAAAAACTAATAATATTTTTAAAAACTCAAAAAGTTAGTGTTTTTTTGTACTGTATATTCAATTTTTGTTAGCATATTTCCATTATAAAATGATCTGTTGGAGCGGCCATCATGGTAGGACTCCCCCATGAGTGCTGACACAGGACCTCTAGATCACTCTTCAAAAGGACGTTATACAGTTAATTCTCAAACTACCACATCCGGCAACTCCATCATAGCAACTTTACTGTACTGACGCTCTACTGATGCTTCTACCATTGCGTTCAACTATGAACTAATAACATCAGATCGAAATACATACCAGGTCATTTATCAACTGAGATATTTCCTTTCAGTTGGTGTCGTTACACTGGCTTGTTTCCAGCCTCTTAAACAGATTCATGGCAGTTCAGTAAACCTTTGAATACTTTTAACATGTATCACGTTTTAAACCTAGTTGTGATGTTAGTGTGTCGCGTGATGCGTGTGAACAAATTTATATTGGTATTTATATTAAAAATCGTTTTTTACATTAATTTGTAACGATCAGCTGATTTCATTGAACAGCTGACGGGCTGCAATAAGATTTATATTATGCTGTTGAAAACTAGCTATGTTAATTTGTCGTATTTTCGAAAAAAATATCGTAAATTAAAATTAAAAAAAGCGATAACATGAAACATGATTTTTATTTTTGGTTCAATAGCAGAAATTACGTATTTAGTCTTCCAGTTCTCGCGGTGATTTCTGCGAAGGAAAAGCTCAGTGTGACGTTATCGTTTGCTTTAAAAACCCTTCAAGTGTTAACAAGGAACCATTCAAACTCTACTTCCAAATGTTCACTGTAGTGTTATAGTACGAGTACTATTTCTAGTTGATTACCCTTGTTAAGAGAGTTAACGTGAAAAACCACTTCTACCAAAGTGTAGCACACAAGTCGAGTTGTACTTGTAAAGGAAGATCATGTTTAGGGTTGTCGAGAATTACGTGATAAGCGCCGATTGAATATCAGATTATATAAGGGCACAAATTACTGCGCACAAAGCAACGTGCAGTGTAATACTTGTAAAGGAAGATCATGTTTAGGGTTGTCGAGAATTACGTGATAAGCGCCGATTGAATATCAGATTATATCCGGGCACAAATTACTGCGCACAAAGCAACGTGCAGTGTAATACTTGTTTGTCGAGAATTACGTGCTAAGCGCTGATTGAATATCAAATTATATCCGGACACAAATTACTGCGCACAAAGCAACGTGCAGTGTAATACTTGTAAAGGAAGATCATGTTTAGGTTTGTCGAGAATAACGTGCAAAGCGCCGATTGAATATTAGATTATATCCGGGCACAAATTACTACCAACAAAACAACGTGCAGTGTAATACTTTAAAGGAAGATCATGTTTAGGTTTGTCGACAATTACGTGCTAAGCGCCGATTGAATATCAGATTATATCCGGGCACAAATTACTGCGCACAAAGCAACGTGCAGTGTAATACTTGTTTGTCGAGAATTACGTGCTAAGCGCCGATTGAATATCAAATTATATCCGGGCACAAATTACTGCGCACAAAGCAACGTGCAGTGTAATACTTGTAAAGGAAGATCATGTTTAGGGTTTCGAGAATTACGTGATAAGCGCCAATTGAATATCGGATTATATCCGGGCACAAATTACTACCCACAAAACAACGTGCAGTGTAATACTTGTAAAGGAAGATCATCTTTAGGGTTGTCGAGAATTACGTGCTAAGCACCGATTGAATCTCAGATTATATCCGGGCACAAATCACTGCTCACAAAGCAACGTGCAGTGTAATACTTGTTTGTCGAGAATTACGTGCTAACCGCCGATTGAATATCAGATTATATCCGGGCACAAATTACTGCGCACAAAGCAACGTGCAGTGTAATACTTGTTTGTCGAGAATTACGTGCTAAGCGCCGATTGAATATCAGATTATATCCAGGCACAAATTACTGCGCACAAAGCAACGTGCAGTCTAATACTTGTTTGTCGAGAATTACGTGCTAAGCGCCGATTGAATATCGGATTATATCCAGGCACAAATTACTGCGCACAAAGCAACGTGCAGTGTAATACTTGTTTGTCGAGAATTACGTGCTAAGCGCCGATTGAATATCGGATTATATCCGGGCACAAATTACTGCGCACAAAGCAACGTGCAGTGTAATACTTGTTTGTCGAGAATTACGTGCTAAGCGCCGATTGAATATCGGATTATATCCAGGCACAAATTACTGCGCACAAAGCAACGTGCAGTGTAATACTTGTAAATGAAGATCATGTTTAGGGTTGTCGAGAAATTACGGCACAAATTACTGCGCACAAAGCAACGTGCAAGTTTGTCGAGAATTACGTGCTAAGCGCCGATTGAATATCGGATTATATCCGGGCATTACTATCCATGGGGTTGTCGAGAATTACGTGCTAATTGAATATCAGATTATATCCGCACAAATCACTGCTCACACAAAGCGTGCTAACGTTGAATATCAGATTATATCCGGGCAGTCCAGTGTAATACTTGTATCACATTACATCTAATGTTATACACCGTTTTGCAGGAAGGAGCAGCGCCGGAGTCAGCCTGCGTCACCGGCAACACGGAATCATTTCCTTGCGACGACCCAGAGATGACGTCACCGGAAACGTGACGCAAGACGACGCCACTTCCGTTGAATACGTGGTGAAACAACACGAAGAGGTGACCTTGGTGTGTGACCTTGGAAACCTTACAGCTGTACCAGTGGTGAAGTGGCTGCACAACGACGTGGAGGTGGATAAAGGACACAGGTACACGCAGGACCCAGCAGGACGTCTTACTGTTTCCAGTGTCAGACTGGAGGACGATGGAACGTGGCAGTGCGAGGATCACAGCGGCAACACTGTGCGGCCTATTCGTCTTACAGTCTTGGGTATGTAATAGTCAACACAGACCACATTGCGTTTAAATTTAGAGCTTGTACAAAGCTGGGAAATACATTTTACTTATTTGCGTGAAATGTATAACGTAGTTAGTTTGGCCATTATTTCGGAACAATTTTAAGAAACTTACCAATTGGATATTCTAAAAATTGTACTTCAAATTATACAATAAGTACTTTTCGCTTTATTTCGGAACAAACCATGTAAGAAGCTTTAAAAAACTAAAAAATCGACCGAATTAAAAAAAAAATTAGATTGTTCTACGAGAATTGTAATTCTCTCGTAATTGGAGATATATAAACAAACTCCTAACACGTACTTCAAAGTACAGTAAATTTCGCAAAATATTCTTAACTAATTATGTAACTAACTATGTAATTATGTAACTGACTAATTATGTAACTGACAGCCGCCCATTCAACTGTTAACAGTAAAAGTTATTGGATTTACGTACTTTATCGGAAATTTTATGCTCTTTCTCCATGAAGCGGTCAAAATTATGTTAGGACAAGGCTTTTATCAAGAATTACAAGAAATAAGCCAGCAAGTACACGCGTCATCGTTAAATTAAAGACCGCCATCTTGAAACGGAAGTAAATCAGTTTGAAGCTAATAAATATAAACACAAACCAATTGCTGAACGGTAGTGTTGAAGCGACGTTCTCGCTTTGCTCGATCAACTGAAAAATTTACGCGAAATAAATCGAAAAATTTAAACAATTTTGATTGTCATCAGTTAGTTTTTCTAATCGAGTTACAAATCTTCGTACGTGAATAAAATTTGAGTAAAATCGGATAAACCGAATTTGAAACAATGTACAAATTATCGAGAGTATTTTCGTCTATACTCCTGAATTGATTTTTTCGTGGAATGGTTTTTGTACACACTTTTCAAAGGTTGATCGATTATGCGAATTCCTGTTTACCCGGATGTACCCAACGTTCAATTATTGCAGATACAGTTAATGACAAAAATATAACCGTTAATTCTTTTTTTAACAATAAAGCTCAATTTTAGCAGCTTTCAAATGATACAATCGACTCTAAAGAAGTAAAGTTCGTATGTTTCAATTTATTTCAATTAATTTTAAGTAATACACGATTTTACTCTTGGACAGCTATACAAGTTTGGCGCATTATCGATAAATACTTGAACAAATGTAACCACCTAGCCGCCGGCTTTATTGCCAAAGTTTCAACCCCCTCCTTCGTGCTACCCCAATCCACCCTTAAGGACGGTCTGACTTTGACTTTAACTTTTCCTATTGCGTTAAACCAGAAAGTAGTCCATCGCCACAACGCCTTTGGAGGGCAGTCCCTTATCCTCGATGATTTTATAGACTTTGTAAATGTAATACACTGTAATGAAACGATAATACGCCAATCAGTTTGAAGCTAATTGTAGAAAAAGTAGAAACGATTGACTAGCGATTTTCCGATGGAAAATGAGCGGCCATTATGGTAAAGCCCAGACCCGGTACATTGAAATGAGCCCGATCCTGACCTTTAGAATATTTTTTAAAAGATCGTTCAAATAAGAACTTTGTGAACTCGCGTTTGTGTGTGTGTGTGTGTGTGTGTGTGTGTGTGTGTGTGTGTGTGTGTGTGTGTGTGTGTGTGTGTGTGTGTGTGTGTGTGTGTGTGTGTGTGTGTGTGTGTGTGTGTGTGTGTGTGTGTGTGTGTGTGTGTGTGTGTGTGTGTGTGTGTGTGTGTGTGTGTGTGTGTGTGTGTGTGTGTGTGTGTGTGTGTGTGTGTGTGTGTGTGTGTGTGTGTGTGTGTGTGTGTGTGTGTGTGTGTGTGTGTGTGTGTGTGTGTGTGTCACTTAACTTAAAGGACGTGTCACTTAACACGCAGGCATGCACACGCGCGCGCGCACACACACACCATATTTTTTGAAAATCTGCTCTAACATCATCGTAATCAGCGTTAAAATCTGCATATATCGGCATTTTATAATTTATATTCGTACTGAATTGGAAATACAAAAATGAACGGCGTTATAATAATATTTGTAGATTATTCACATCCTAATATAAATTATTGTTTTTATAATGCTAATATATGCAGATTTTTACGCTGATTATATTTGTGATTAGATTTTCAAAATTGAGTAAGTTAAAAAAAATATTGTTGTAAATTTATTTTCATCACACTAGCGATTATGTAGTCCTTGAATTATAAAATGTTGCTCTGATATAAAAGTGGACCTCTCACTATAAAATGCTTTGTATTCTAAATTTGGTGTTGCTTTCTTCTCAACAGATCCTCCGCGAGACCCGTACCTTCTGATCGATGGACGCCGGCTAGACCCAGGCAACCTTTTCATCCCCGTCAAGGAGACAATGAAACTGACAGTGGAGTGCGTCTCCGAGGGCGGCAGACCTAGTCCTTTCCTCCACTGGGACCTGATCCTTGTCAAGGACAACGCGCCAGGACTGCGTCTAGCAAACAGCAGTCATCTAGGTCCAGGGTCCCGTAGCGAGGCTACGATAGATTACATCGTGCGCGCGCATCACAACGCTACTATCGCGTGTCTCGTGGACCACCCGACACTGACTAAGCCTCTGAACGCCTCTTTGCTGCTAGACGTGCAATGTGAGTGCGAGGACCGGCGTGTCCGAGGTGGTTAAAGCGACTGTCAGTCAGCTGATATCAATGACTTTGCGTCAGTTGAACTGGTGACGACGGAAGTGCGCAAGTGAGGACGGACATGCTTAAACCACCTCAAACACGTCCGCCTCCATATATACATTTAATAAAATAATTATGATTGTACTGAATAAAAATTATGTTTCATAGTTCAAACAAATATATTAGGCCTATAGAACGTACATTATCACCAAATAGTTGTTTTTTTAACACGTTGAGTTTATTTGACGCAAAATTAACGCTTAGAACGAAACAGTGTTTATCTTACAATAAAGATAAAATATTTTACTACTTAAGAACGTTCGTCTTAATTGTTACAGATACGCCTTCATTCGCAATAAGCAGAGTGCCAGGGTTCGGGTTCCCAATAAGGGAAGGTATTCCAGTATCCTTGAAGTGTGACGTGGACTCCAACCCCCCCGCCAACCCGATTTGGCAGAAAGGTAAACTAAATTATATTTCCACCAGCTCCGGTATTAAAGCAGAGCTATACGAGTATATACTACAGCTAATAACAAACATTATCAATTATTTCCTATCTTACATTATTAAGATTTTCCTTCGTCCCTTAAATGTTCTTATTTTAAATTACTATACTTTAACTATGCATGTCATCAAAATAATATAAAATATCGCAATAAAGGATAACAATGTATTCATTTTGTTTTTATTGTTCTCATTAAATAATTACACTAATATTGTCTTACTCCTTAATAATAAACTATTACATTCTTGCCTCTTAAACAATATTATCTTCAATTTTCCTTATACATCTCCTTACTCTGTTTAAAATCCTCTTTATTCTTCCAGGATACGCTTTTCCTCAATCTGTATTGTTCGTGTTTTGATGGGAAAACTAACTTTAACATTGTACACCATCTTTGATCTATGTTATTAGATTGTTCTTCTATACGTACAAAATTGATTTCGGTAATAGGTAAAGAAAAAATTCGTTATCAATATCCGTCAACTGTTTAAAATTGGCTGCCTTTTGGCATTGAAAGCATTACGTGTGCCTTAATAGTACATTTATTTTTAATTACCTTGTTCAGCGTAAATTTGCATAAATTAACATTTCAGTTGGAAATTGTAGGGCTATTTACTTAATCAGTATTTGAAATGAACATTAAACACATGTATGTGTGTGTGTGTGTGTGTGTGTGTGTGTGTGTGTGTGTGTGTGTGTGTGTGTGTGTGTGTTAGTGGTGGGGCGGAAAACACCAAACTGTTAAAAAAAACAACTTTCTATAAAGGCCAAACAAGCTGCTTTTTCAAACGGAAACAAGCAGTTTGATTTGGATTGGTTTATGATTTGTTAAACAATCATACTTTCCCCACTACCACACCCACGTTCTATTTGAACGTTGCCGCAAGCGCTAAAACTGTTTTCCTGCTAACTGCTTTTCTTCTACCTACTTTTATGCTTTTTCCCTTTATTCCAAAGTTGCTTGTTGCTTGTAGTGAAGTAAGAACTGTTTGACCAATGTCAACGTTTATCTCTATTTTGTTGCGAGTTGTAGTAACAACCTCTCATATTTTGTAGATACAGAGCCTAATTTTATTTAAACATATTTTTTATATTTATTATCAATCATCAATATTTTTTAATCAACTAAAAATATTCTAAATCGTTTGCATTTTGGTGAATATGCAAAGGACTATTTAATTTTTCAGTAAAAAAAGAATGTTTCTATTAGAAATTCATTGCATTTTGTAAATATAAAATGGCATACATAATTATTACGTTTTGATAATGTAATTTAATTATTACTATACTTATAAGGATTATTTTTATCCTTTCTAAATGCTTTATACCCAAAAACAGTTAAGGACATGGTTGCAGTGAAAATGAAAAAGTAGTCTTAGAAAAATGAACTTATGTGCTTTATGTTTTAGCTGCTAATACAACTTTGGGTTTCAGTTTTCTAAACCTGTTTTTTCCAACTGTTTTAAAAAGCAGCTTTTTTCCTCAACAAACAGTTGAGGACAACGTTTTCCTCAACAAACGTCAGTTTGTTGACGTTTTGTAAAAATATCAGAAACGCCCACCTCTATTGTGTGTGTGTGTGTGTGTGTGTGTGTGTGTGTGTGTGTGTGTGTGTGTGTGTGTGTGTGTGTGTGTGTGTGTGTGTGTGTGTGTGTGTGTGTGTGTGTGTGTGTGTGTGTGTGTGTGTGTGTGTGTGTGTGTGTGTGTGTGTGTAAAAGGCTGAAGATTGAATTTACAGATTTTAAAGCCTTTGCCGTGTATGTACCCAAATCTACATATACTAATACTTCGAGATTTTAAAAAAATTTCGTAAATGTTTTAATCACAATTTGTAAAGACCAAGCAAAACTTATACGTCGGTATTTTCTTTTCCTCCACCCAAAATACTATTGCTTCAAGAAATATAAAATAATTAAAAATCGTTCCAATATATCGAAATCTGGTTATCAGATTTTGCTAATGTTTTGGTTACGCATTTAATGTTTTACACATTACTTCAGTCATTGTAAGGAATGTGAGATAAAGGTAATGTATTTTTTTGGGAGTAAATCAAATGGATACACTTTTAACGATATCATTTTTCATTTAAATTTTTATAGCACAGAATTCAGTTATGAAGCTTTACATTTTTTTAAAATATCAGCTAAACCAGTAAACATATTTTCAGAAATTTAGGGTAAATTTTTTGTTGTTAGTTTTTTATCTTATTTTTAAATTTTCATCAAACTTTATTGCTATATTATTTTTGAACCTTTAATTTAATTTTTCAAAAACGTATTTAGTTTACATCTTTCCCTTCTGGGTTTTCCTGTTCAACTCTTTTACTTTTTCGTTCACCCTTTTCTCTTCACCCAACCAAGCCGCACCATAATATGACGTCACAATAACCGGATGTGGGTATGTTTACAGACGACGAGAGCCCGCCAGTGGAGCAATCTGTCGACGGTTACTTGAACTTCTCGGCCATACAGCGTGAACACAGCGGGTGGTATAAGTGCACCACTAAACAAGTACTGGGGTATTTCTCGTCTATTGGGTACTTTCTTAACGTCAGATGTAAGTAAATACTGATTTAAGTTCTTTTTATATTCTTCTTCTTTTCTGCTAGGATTATTGTCACTATGTTCAGTATAATGATCTGCCTTCCCTAGCTTCGTCAATTCTACTTTCGTTGACGCGTTTCGGAGAACCTCCATCTTCAAAAACTATTTCTATACTCCAACGTATTTTGAGTATAGAAATAGTTTTAACAGGAAGGACGACCGTTGAAGAGAAAGTTTGAAAGGAGTTAATCAGAAGCGACCGAAAACGTATGATTTTGAAGAGGCAATCAGAAGCGAGCATGTCAGGTTTAACGTACACGTGTTGAATAAAGGAGGGGTACGAGGTGGAGATAGAAAATTATAAATAGGACGGGCCATAATATTGGTGACCAGTACAGATATAGTTTTTGAAGATGGAGTTTCTCCGAAACGCGTCAACGAAAGTAGAATTGGCGAAGCTAGGGAAGGCAGATCATTATACTGAACACACTGATTTTAGTACTACTTTATCGTGATGGAAGCAAATTTATGGAACGTGTATTAACCTTACCTTAAAAAATACCAAATTTTCACCTTACATCTGTAATCTTTATAGCTTGTTTTATTTTATCAAAAGTCTGATTTCAGTGTCGATATCAGCGTTACAATCTGTGTAAATTAGCAACACAACTTTAAACTGAAAAATTTTAATTAAAACAAGACATTTTATGAAATGTTTTTTTTCAAGCAGGAATCAAAAACACTTAATATCACATAATAAAGCACGAAAAGTCTACATTACAAAAAAAAGAAACTGAGCGGATCCGGAAACAGTGATTCAAAATGGGTTTTATCGCTTTAAATGCCATAAATTTAAAAAAAACTGTAATAATCAAGCTGCATATTCAAATTTATCGTAATATTTTTAATGTGTCTAATATCCTAAATGCCCTGTTCAGTAAAAATTCTAAATTTATGATTTTTGTCTCCAAAGGTCTCAAATTCTTCATAAATTCACCAATTCTAATTGCATTTCAGATTACCGCAAATCCCCTTTGAATTTGATTCCCAATTTGAAATAAACGGTAGTTAACATCCTTTCAACTTTGCAGCCCCTTATAATGTCTCCTCTAGCCCCCGAAATGTTCGAGCAACAATGCTGAACAAAACAAGCAGTTTCAGTTTAGTGTTACAATTTCAAATTGATTGATTTAATATTTTCTTTTGTTATAGTACTTACAAAACAACCAGACAGACACAATATATTTTCAAAGTTGTTTAAAAATCGATTCTGAGCATGATTATACAACACAAAATTGTTAAGCATTCTTTTTATATATATTCTTCTTCTTTTCTGCTAGGATTATTGCCACTATGTTCAGTATAATATTCTGCCTTCCCTAGCTTTTTAAATTCTTTCGTTGACGCGTTTCGGAGAACCTCCATCTTTAAAAACTATTTCAATACTGGTCACCAATATTATGGCTCGTCCTATTTATAACTTTCTAGCTCCAACTCGTACCTCTCCTCTATTAACGTGCCTATGTTTAACACGTGTATATCAAATCTAACGTGCTCGCTTCTGATTGGCTCTTCAAAATCATACGTTTTCGCTCGTTTCTGACATTTAATAAAAGAGGACACATACCTCGAGAAATAGAAAACTCAATGAAGGTACTACACATGGCAGAAAAAGAAAGACGTATGAACATTTTAGAGAACTTGGAAATTTTTAATCTAAATTAAAGGAAGAAAACATAATAAATATTACGTTTTATTTTATTATGCATAATAAGCAGATATTACTTTTAAAAACCTAAAAATTTTTGACCGCTGAAGAGAAAGTTTGAAAGGGGCCAATCAGAAGCGAGCACGTTACGTTTAATGCACACGTGTTGAACACAGACACGTTAATAGAGGAGGGGTACGAGGTGGAGCTAGAAACTTATAAATAGGACGAGCCATAATATTGGTGACCAGTATAAAAATAGTTTTTGAAGATAGAGGTTCTCCGAAACGCGTCAACGAAAGAAGAATTGACGAAGCTAGGGAAGGCAGTTTATTACACTGAACATAGTTGTTAAGCATTCTTAACTATTTTAGAATTTAGATTAGTAAAAACAATATATACATCGTCTTCAGCTGGAATAGTATTTTTTTAAAAAACACCTAAAACAAAGCCTTTTTTTGGTGTTTAACGTCCGACACTTAGGCTAATGCAGACGATGGGATGGTTTATAGCGAATGAAAATGTCAAACCCTGGCCTGGAATCGAACCCGGGTCCTCGGGGTGAAAGCCCAGTACGCTATCAACTAGGGCACCGAGGCGGCTTTGGAATAGTATAACGTTCATAGGAGAATAAACTTTGCACGCTATTATATATTTAACATTGCTTCGGAATGAAGTAAAATGCTTCACTTAAACAATTAATATAAAAATTATTTAAAAATGTTTTAGATAAGGTAGTTTAAAGTGTTACAGTTTAATAATGTACCAAATTAATGGTCTACTTTTTAAATAATATTGAAATACAAAATAATGTTTTTCCTCAATGATTCGATCGCCAAATATTGAAGTTAACTAGATTAATACTGTAACGACTAAACGCATGTTCCAGACGACGCCCCGGCGTTGGAGTTGGCCCCCAAGGAAGGCGACGCTTCTGAAGACGCTGCGGTGGAAGTCAGTCTGGGAGGCACGGTGCAGCTGCAATGTCCCGCCGGAGCTGCCGGGTGTTGGAGCAAAGTGGGGAGAGAGGGGACCCTGGATCCCGTGGGACCGGGACCTAAACTTAGTTTGGAGAGAGTGCTCTACCAAGAGGCGGGAGAGTACCGGTGTATAGTAGCACGGAGCGCCAGGCTGGAGAAGTGGCGGGCACATAATGTACACGTCACAGTTACTGGTGAGTTCCGGGAGGTCACGTGACCTTGTAGTAGTCACGTGGTTTGGAGTGAACTGTAATGGTTCAACTTGAGTGGAAATGTTCAGTCAGATTGGAGATTTATATAATGACTGTATGAAATTGTCTGGCTAACGTGATAGAAGCGGATATCCAAAAAGTGCAAACATTAAAATAACAATGACTTTTTAATACAAACGTTCCTATAACGCGAAACGTTTTGTAATTTACAACGCGATCCACGACCGTTGCTTTATCATCGCAGCTTCAATGGAATTTGAAAATTTCAAAGAATAACACAAAGCTTAACACATACTAAGATGGTGAACTGAATTTTCAAAATAGTGTAAAAAAGTTATGACCTTCGTAAATTTTGTTATAGCCACCATTTTTAATCGTGTTAACGAAGTTTAACAGCTTTTTTGTAGCTGGATTACGAACTTGTCCGATCTATAGCCTAACCGAAATCAATTGTGTCACGATTGAATGAAATCAGACTAAAATTGTGATGGTTCGAGTGCTAACACACACACACACACACACACACACACACACACACACACACACACACACACACACACACACACACACACACACACACACACACACACACACACACACACACACACACACACACACACACACACACACACACACACACAAACACACACACACACACATACACGCAAGCGCACACACACACACACGCACATAACCCCCACACACACAACCACACATACACACACACACACACACACACACACACACACACACACACACACACACACACACACACACACACACACACACACACACACACACACACACGTAAACACACACACACACACATACACGCAAGCACACACACACACACACACACACACACCCACATACACACACACACACACACACACACACACATACACAACCACGCACACACACACACACACACACACTACACACACACACACACACACACACACACACACACACACACACACACACACACACACACACACACACACACACACACACACACACACACACACACACATACACACACACACACATACACACACACACACACACGCACACACACACACACACACACACACACACACACACCACACACACACACACACACACACACACACACACACACACACACACACACATACACAGCATACACACACACATATGTATATATATATATATATATATATATATATATATATATATATATATATATATATATATATATATATATATATATATATATATATATATATATATATATATATATATATATGCACACATATATATATATATATATATATATATATATATATATATATATATATATATATATATATATCTTTAAAAAGTGTTCCAGAAATCAGAATCAACGGTTTTCAAGGCTCCTTGTATTGTTATAAATGCTGCTATATTCATTACCAACCAAGAACGAAACTGTCACGCTGACGTGATGGAAGCAATAATCAAAAACTAAAAATCTTTTGCTCCATAAACCCTGACCGCTGTTTGTTTACCATAGTAGGTCCTACGAAATTTTAAATGCTAATTTATTCACAACAAAGATCGATTACGCAGTTGAAATATATTTTTCAAAACATTGTAACATGAAAAAAGGTATTCAATTTTTTCAATTACCGCCATTTTGAAACTGTTTTAAGTTATATTACCCAGGTGTCGACGTTATTTTTTTGTGCCTCGTATGTACGCAAGTAAATATCCTACGTTTTAAAACTTTACAACTCTGTGAAAAGTGTTTCCGAGATCAGTGCAGTGCTCATTTCATAGATCATAATGGGTTTAATGGTCTTGATTAATGATTCAATAAGTACATCAAGGACAGCATGCACTGAACAATGAATTGGCTTACAAATATTAAATTTTTTTCAGGATATTATATGAATTATTTTTTCTTTTTTTTATAAATTTTATTTTTCTTTACTTCTACTGATAAACTGATACTTTTGCTAACCACTCCCTGTTTCAACACATCGAGGCTGTTATATTGTTCCAATGTGTACTAAAATATTATAAATAGGTAATTTTCTTTTTGTAATTTTATTATTTTTTGTTTTGTCCTTAAGAATATAATTATAGTTTACATTTTTTTTGTTATTTAATCTTGTATTTTAATTGCACAACAAATATATTTTCAAACATCCCGTTGATAAACCATTAAAAGAGATTCTTTTTATATTCTTCTTCTTTTCTGCTAGGATTATTATCACTGTGTTCAGTATAATGATCTGCCTTCCTTAGCTTCGTCAATTCTACTTTCGTTGACGCGTTTCGGAGAACCACCATCTTCAAAAACTATATCTATACTCAACTATATTAGTATAGATATAGTTTTTGAAGATGGAGATTCTCCGAAACGCGTCAAAGAAAGTAGAATTGACGAAGCTAGGGAAGGCAGATCATTATACTGAACACAGCATTAAAAGAGCCATTTTCGTTACAAATTGACGTCATTTTCCAAGAAACCCAAGGTACTATAAAGCGAAACATAAAGCCACGTGTAGTTTTAGTACTAATGGATGCTTTGAAAGTACTAAAAGTGTTTCACACAAAGAAATATTACAATTTTAAAGTGAAATATTGTTAATGGTGGTCTTTTTTATAAATTTGTTATTCTTTGTGCTACGGAATGTTATTTAAAAATAAAAGGAAAATATAAAAGGGAAGAAGGTATGTTGTAATAAGTAATAATACAGAAATATGAAATCAAAGCGAGATAAAATGAAGGAAGAATAAGAGATTCAACACTTACCATACGAATTTATTTTCTTAATATTCGTTATCCGGCAAAAATGGTGACAGCTTCAAATATTAAAATTCATAATATTTTAATCAGACACTTTCTTTAGAATATTCGCATTGGAAAATGAGCTATTGAAGCTAATCATAGCTTCACCATCAGAGCTTCTTACCTCTATAAGACCCAAATCCGTGACCTTGAAATGAACGCCGATCCTGTTCCGCAGATCATTATTTGAGAAAACTTATTAATATTAAATTATTTATAAGTCTGTGTTAACAAGCTCACATTCCATTTTGGTAATTGTTTGAACGAGTTGGTTAACCAGCAAAATTCGTTCAACAGTTTCAAAATGGCGACATAAACTCTAATCATCGTAATCAGCGTTAAAAACTGCACAAACTAACTTTTTCAAAATTCTTTGAAAGAAATTCAATTTGACCGTGTGTAGAGGTCGTTTTCGTATTTTCGATAAATTTTAAAATTTTAAAATTCCAATACGCGGAGATTATGGTGGTGAAATCGGAATTTTGAAAAAAAAAAAACAATATTTTAAAAAAATCGCTTTTATCTTATCAGTGATTTAAATTCTCTTAAATTCTAGCGGAGACAGCAGAAATGAGCAGCTGATAGACTTAACGTACCTCTAGCTCATACTACTCTCGCTCATCTACTCGAAACACACTCACTATTCTATATAGCTTGTATAACTCTAAAGTGTAAACCGATTCGTGCTGATGGAGTGAATGTCACCGGCCTAATGGTGTATCAAACGGAGCAACCTCCCAGTGTACCCGTGCATGAGGGCTCTGTGTGGGCGGACCTCATTTCCTTTCTACTTGTAGGTGTTTAAGTAAGTAAAAATATAAAGTATAATGACCGGGACCTTACAGCACAACAAATGGAGCAGACCTTCCGTAATGAGGGCAAGAGAAAGACAAATTGAAAGGGAATCAGCAGAACAAGAAACTGGGAAGTGACAAATATGAGTTGGGGAACTACCCGCTTTGGAAACTCTCCAAATACTTGACTTTAAAAGAGACTAGGACTAGAGAAGGCGTTATACTGAACATTTCAGGAATATAGAAAGAGGGCGTAATAGATATATAAAGGTTGCAGTGCAATAATAATCCAATATATTCATTCGAATATTTAAATTTCATTGAAAATACAACTATTCTCAAAGGATTAGGTTTTATATTTTAAATTAAGTAAAATAATCAAAAATGTTTACTTATTTAGTCTTTAGCTCCCCCGCAGGAGGGTGCAGACTAGCTGCACCTATTGAGAGGATTTACACGTCCCTCGCGGTACCCGAGTCTAACACACGCTTACACTTACAACACTACACTTACGACTTTAACACTTTACCCTCACACTTACATTTAGAGAGGCGATAATAGCCTTAATGTGCTTTTCGCCTTAAAATAAAAAAAATAATCCTTAACGCTAATCTATATATATAAAAGGCAATGTCCTGACTGACTGACTGATCAACGTACAGCCCAAACTATAAAACCTAGAGACTTGAAATGTTTAGGATTCCTTAGTTTTAATATGTAAGCACGTACTAAGAAAGTATTTTTCAAAAAATTGATTTTAACTCCATTAAACTACTTACCCAGTCCAAATTTAATAAACAACATATAGCCAATATTATTACAGCTAGAGACTTGAAATTTTCAAGCTACATTCTTACTACAATGTCAAGATGCTCTAATAAAGGATTTAAAAAAAATGTGATTTAAACGCCATTAAACTACTTACCCAGTCCAAATTTAATAAACAACGTACATCCAATATTATTATAGCTAGAGACTTGAAATTTTAAAGGTACATTCTTACAACAATGTCAAGGTGCACTAATAAAGGATTTTGTAAAAATTTGATTTTAACACCATTAAACTACTTACCCAGTGCAAATTTAATAATCAACGTATAGCCAATACTATTATAGCTAGAGACTTGAAATTTTCAGGGTACCTTCTTACAACATTGTCGAGATGAACTGAAAAAGGGGTGCACTGAAAAACGATTTTTCAGTATACAACCCCTAAAGAGGTAAACATGAGGTACAACAATTTTTATTGGAAAAAATATGTTTTTCATCTGACCTTCTTAAAACGTAACATAGTCACTCTTAAGTATAAGTAATGAAATATATTTTCACCTTTTCCCCAAAACGCATCCTCTAAATAGTATGAAAGAAGGTATAAAATATAAAAAGGGGTACAATTTTGTATTGTAAAAATAGTTTTTTTATCTTATATTCTAGAAATATGCTATAAAACACGTATTTCAACATTTTTCTGAATTCATCCCCTAAAAGAATAAAAATGGAAAAAGAGTTATCATAGGTGAAAAAAGATGTTTGCATTGGAGAAAAATATTTTTATCAAATTTTCTTAAAAGTAAACAAAATATTTTAAAACACAAATTATGATACACGCAATTCAGTATTTTCCCCCGAATTCATCCCCTAAAAGGACAAAAATATAGAATAGGTATAAATGTTTGTATTGGACAAAAATATTCTTGATCAGATTTTCTTAAATTCGAATGGAACACGTTTGAAGACAATAAAACAACATATTCAGGTTATAATATTTTTCATATTCACTTTAGATAAAAATAATCACGAGTTTAGATGATCACAAAACTTTTATTAATATATTTTATTCACTGGAAATAATGTTTTTTATAAATTATTATTATTACTGAAACAGTTTAAGTTTCGTGGGCGAAGCCGCGACGGGTAATGCTAGTTAATTATAATGGTAGGACGAAAAGTTTTAAAACCATTCGACATTTATTTTTTTGGAATATTCACTTCGTGGTAGAGCTGTAAGTCTGTCATTAATTGTATTTGATCTAATCTAAAATCCCCATGTCATACAGGTCGACCAGTCGTATATCCGTCCAAGACTAACCTGACAGCGTCTCTGGGTCAGGAAGTGACTTTGTCAGTGGAGTTCTGCGCCAACCCCCCGACAACCAAAGTACTGTGGTTAACAGAAACCTCGTTGTTGAAACCAGGAGAAACAACCACCGAAGGGATTGTGGTTCATGATATTACGGTATGTAACTCTGTTCTAGTTGTAATAGAATTCAGTCCACCAATAAGAATGCTTTGTTGTGGTCTGGTAACGGCAACAGTATTGATTGTTAAGGTTTTAAAGGAATATTGATATTTACTTTATGGTGCGGTATTGAAATTGTCGTTTTTATAGAGGTAAAGTTCTTTAGACTATCCCAAAAATTTGAAATGACATTTTCGAAAGATGATCACGTTTCGAAAACTGTAAGAATGCAGCACACAGCTGTTTTGCTGAACCGGTAGAAACGAATTTCCAAAATTAAAAATCACCATCGTAATCAGCCCTTAAATCTTCAAATACTACCACTTTGAAATGCTATTACAAATACAAAAACGAACCCTGAACGCCGTGAGATTAAATATCTTAATTGCATCGGATTTTGAAAATTTAAAATGCTAATTGCACAGTTCTTTAACGCTGATTACGATAGTAAAATGATATTTGAAATGGCAGCCATTTTGAAACTAACGAATTTTGCTGGTTACTGAACTTATCCGAGCTATTAAAAAAACGGATTGTTGACATGTTGTACGTTTAACACTGATTTCGACGGTGTTGTGTTACGGATCGAGCCGCCATTTTGAAACGTTCGAACGGATCTGGCTGCGTAACGAGTTCGTTTAAGTGACAGCATTACCGAAATGGATTATCGCACTAAGGCTTGCGACCAAAATCGGTCTAAACGTGATATATTTTAACTGAAATATACCAGAAGTCAAAACGGACAAAAGAACAGTTTTCCTAATAATTAAGATCGGAGCACGTTACGTAGAACTATGTTTGGTTATTGTAAAGGATAATCGCGTTCGTTTTGTTTTAATACAAAATGAAAGTGTCCGAACTTGAGTGTATTTTAAGGTCGCACTTGACCTTGAAGTAAAAATAATATAATTTCTAAAACACGTCCGCATTTTCTCCCAAACCAGAAGCATTTCTTTAGAAGACTTCGAATGAACTCAAGAACAACCTATACAATCGTATTCTATTAGCCTATACGAATCAACCATTCGTTCTGGTAAAAATTATTTAACGTATTCTCCAAATGTATTCACGTCACAGTCGATCGAATCTACTTTTTTGCGTTTCCAATTAATTCAGCCGCTCGTGACAAATTGAATATACCAATTTACTTCCGCAAAACACCGCTCCCCCGTTTCCCACCCGTAATAATTAGATTTACCCTTATTGTTGCAGGAAAGCGCGTCGCCGCATTGTCACCACGCGGATGTAACCATCACTTCGGTTCAAGCTTCGCACCAGGGGGAGTACACAGTCTACGTCAAGTCTCCCAGAGGGGTTGCCGAGGCGACTATCTTCCTTAACGTGCCTCTAGCGAGCGGCTTTATCGTCACTTCGGCGGCCCCTTACCACCAGGTGGCGTTAGCTGTACTGTGTATCGGAACCCTAGTCTTGATCCTTTGACAGAAAAGGTTGACATAAGTTCGCTCAATTATAGCTTGCGGTTAAAGCAGACATGAGATTCGTGACTTCAAGGATGTAACAATGAATTGGAGTAAACCAACAGTCTGATACTACCCGACTGAAAAACATTAATTTTTAATATATGTCACTATAGTCGCGGTTGTAAGATTTGGCGTGTCATCAGATGATGCGAAGAATGGTTGATACGTTCTCCTTAACACAGTGTATTATGTATATAAAAGGAAAAACATAAGGGAAACTTTCTAAGAGAGTACAATTAATTTACGTTGTAGATCAGAAAATCAAAAGAAACTTATTTATTAATAGATCAATGTGTTTAACAAAGTAATATATTATTATTTAATATTTTTCCAAATTTACACAATATAATTTTTTTTTTTTTTAATTTGGAAATTGTTTATTTGTTTCATTCTAACAACAGGTCCTGATTTAAAATTCATAATTTTGAAACAGACTGTTTGATTCAAAACCGCTTTATCGTGGTTTGTGAAAGAACCGCAACTTTGTTTGCCATCAAACAATCAACATTGCAGATCTTATTTTTAATCAATTGTAGAACAACCAACTGGCAACGTCGCATTTTATCTGACATGTCTGCTAACGTTTTCAACAACTGAAATGTCCAATGTCGGCGAGGAATCAGAAACAATAAATGTTTTCAGGTTTGGATTACAAAAACTGCGCATTATTGCATGCGTACTGTGTAACATATTGCCACGACTGCGCATCGATCAATCTTCCCACCAACACTGAGTAGTATACTCAACATACCTTTTGATCTACGCATGCGCAGAACGTTACTACCCATTTATAAAACATTGATTAATGTAAAACATAAACAATGTTAAGTAAAGTGCACAGTTAATATGCATGTATAGTAAACGTGTCTTATATACAGTGTTTATTAATACTATAATATTTAAAAGCCAATTATATTATTTTTTATAAATTATCTCTGTTGTGGTTACCATAGTTTATTTTTAGGTTTATTAAGAAATCAATTCTGAAAGAAGTGAAAATCGAATTTAAAAGCGTAGTTAGGCGATGCCGTAGCTATTGTGATACTTATGACGCAGTATTTTGAAAATTGTAGAATATTTAGTTTTTGTACTCCAAAAATGTTTTTACCTTAATAGAAAATATTTAAATAATTGTAATTTTATAATAATCGAGTTTAGAATTAAATGTATCAATTTGTCGGCCGTATTTACGTAATAATTGCGTTATTTAAAAACACATTTTTTAATTATTGAAGACTTTTAACACACTGGACATGTTTTGTCGAAATGAAAATTACAAAGATATATATTTACCGTGAAATTTGAAAGATACGTTAAAATACAATATTGAATTTCTTGTCTCAAAAATATTCATAATAATATCGAGAATATTGTAAACTATTTATATTTAATTTGTAAGTGTTTGACGTTGATATTTTTAGTTTTCCATAAGTGTTTATAAAATTGTGTTTAAAAGTTCTAAGAATTAAGAGGTAGTTTTGTTCAGTGGTAAAATATCAAAAATTTAAATTGTTCTATTAAAAGAGTTATGTTTTTTTAAAATGTTGAGACTTTAACTTTGTAAAATACAACAAAAATTTGCGAAATCAGACCTACGTAAACGATTTTTAAAGTAAAACAGTGACGAAAATCAATAAATATTCAACATATAAATTCATATACAGGGTAAGGCAAAAGTCCGCAAACTTTTTTTATTCTCTGTTGTTTGCAAAGAGTTTTACAAGTGTTCTGGTGGTAGAATAAAATTTTACAGTTTTTAAAATATATAGTTTCGCGTTTATTTCTATAATACTAGAAATTATTCTTCCTTGTGTGTTTTTTTTGTAAAGGACAACTTTTCTACATGGCAGACTGATGCTTTAACCATCTCGTACACGCCGGGCCACTTTACAAAAAATCAGCTTTTTTAACGTAATTATTTTTCAACAATTATTACTCACTAATACATTTACAAGGATTGTCACGTGACAATTATTGTTAATGCATCTCGATAATACTCTCCTCAATGCTATCAATAGCTAACTTTTATAAATATCGCTGCCTCTTTGTTATTTGCCTTATCACTGTCCTTACAGTCATCTCGGAGAAACCAAGGTCAATTACATTCCTTCTTATATTATATGTTTAGTTTTACTAGTTTCCACTTATTTTTTCATACTATGGCGGTATTTTAAGTTGCACTTAGTCCTATTGTTCTGCTCACTCTGTATATTGATCAAATTAATTGTTGTACATTTCCGATGTTAATACACTCAGCCTATCTGTAGAGTTACTATGAAAAGACTTCCGCATCACCCTGTATATGACAATTTGTGTTGTACTGTAATTAGAGTATAATGGGTTAATTTTTTACCGTATTTCAGTGTTCATGCTTGTCTGCAGTTTGCAGCGTAATTGTGCTTTATGTTTGATATGATACAAAATAAACACAGCTTATTTAATTTCATCAAAATAACACCAATGAATGATTTCTCCGTTATGTACATTTACAAGATATGTCAATTCGTAAATATTTTTAACAGTGTAGATAATTATTTTTATGGTATTATTGTTGAAAAACATGTTGGATGCTAATATTAAACATTTATATTTGATGTAATGAGCACTCGTTAAACGAGTGACGTTGGAATAAAAGAAAAAAATGTATATTTGTCTTTTACCTTTAACCTGTTTATAGAAAATACTAAACAGTGCTTGAACGGTAAGACTGAATTAGGGAGCTGGAAATGTTATTGTTTATAATAACAATATTCACTAACTTTTTTTTTTGTGTTTAACGTCCGACTATTGTGCACACTTGGGCTAATGCAGACGATGGGATGATTTATAGCGTATGGAAATGCAAAGCCCTGGCCGGGAATCGAACCCGGGTCTTCGGGGTGAAAGCCCAGTACGCTATCAACTAGGCCACCGAGACGGCTAATATTCATTATCATTTCTGTACATGGAAACAATAAACAATGTTTTGAGAGTATGGATGAACATAGGTACTACGCCTTTGTACCTATGTACTAAACACCACTAAACATTAAGTATTTTTGTAGTACCTTTACACAGCAGTAAACATTAGGTACCTTTGTAGTACCTTTATACAGCACTAAAATTAGGTACCTTTGTAGTACTTGAACAGCACTAAATATTAGGTATCTTTGTAGTACCTTTATACAGCACTAAACATTAGGTACCTTTGTAGTACCTTTACACAGCACTAAACATTAGGTACCTTTGTAGTTTCTTTATACAGCACTAAACATTAGATACATTTGTAGTACCTTTATACAGCACTAAACATTAGGTACCTTTGTAGTTTCTTTATACAGCACTAAACATTAAGTACGTTTTTGTAGTACCTTTATACAGCACTAAACATTAGGTACCTTTGTAGTTTCTTTATACAGCACTAAACATTAAGTACGTTTTTGTAGTACCTTTATACAGCACTAAACATTAGATACATTTTTAGCTCCTTTATACAGCACTAAACATTAGGTACCTTTGTAGTACCTTTATACAGCACTAAACATTAGATACATTTTTAGCTCCTTTATACAGCACTAAACATTAGGTACCTTTGTAGTTTCTTTATACAGCACTAAACATTAAGTATGTTTTTGTAGTACCATTACACAGCACCAAACATTAGGTACCTTTGTAGTTTCTTTATACAGCACTAAACATTAAGTTTTAGGTACCTTTGTAGTTTCTTTATACAGCACTAAACATTAAGTACGTTTTTGTAGTACCTTTACACAGCAGTAAACATTAGGTACCTTTGTAGTTTCTTTATACAGCACTAAACATTAAGTACGTTTTTGTAGTACCTTTACACAACACTAAACATTAGATACCTTTGTAGCTCCTTTACACAGCACTAAACATTAGGTACCTTTGTAGTTCCTTTACACAGTACTAAACATTAGATACATTTGTAGCTCCTTTATACAGCACTAAACATTAGGTACCTTTATAGTTCCTTTACACAGCACTAAACATTAGATACATTTGTAGCTCCTTTATACAGCACTAAACATTAGGTACCTTTTGTAGTTCCTTTACACAGCACTAAACATTAGATACATTTGTAGCTCCTTTATACAGCACTAAACATTAGGTACCTTTTGTAGTTCCTTTTACACAGTACTAAACATTAGATACATTTGTAGTACCTTTATACAGCACTAAACATTTACACAGCACTAAACATTAGATACCTTTGTAGTTCCTTTATACAGCACTAAACATTAAGTACCTTTTTGTAGTTCCTTTACACAGCACTAAACATTAGATACATTTGTAGCTCCTTTATACAGCACTAAACATTAGGTACCTTTATAGTTCCTTTACACAGCACTAAACATTAGATACATTTGTAGCTCCTTTATACAGCACTAAACATTAGGTACCTTTGTAGTTCCTTTACACAGCACTAAACATTAGGTACCTTTGTAGTTTCTTTATACAGCACTAAACATTAAGTACCTTTTTGTAGTACCTTTATACAGCACTAAACATTAGATACATTTGTAGCTCCTTTATACAGCACTAAACATTAGGTACCTTTATAGTTCCTTTACACAGTACTAAACATTAGATACATTTGTAGCTCCTTTATACAGCACTAAACATTAGGTACCTTTATAGTTCCTTTACACAGCACTAAACATTAGATACATTTGTAGCTCCTTTATACAGCACTAAACATTAGGTACCTTTATAGTTCCTTTACACAGTACTAAACATTAGATACATTTGTAGCTCCTTTATACAGCACTAAACATTAGGTACCTTTATAGTTCCTTTACACAGCACTAAACATTAGATACATGTGTAGCTCCTTTATACAGCACTAAACATTAGGTACCTTTATAGTTCCTTTACACAGCACTAAACATTAGATACATGTGTAGCTCCTTTATACAGCACTAAACATTAGGTACCTTTATAGTTCCTTTACACAGCACTAAACATTAGATACATTTGTAGCTCCTTTATACAGCACTAAACATTAAGTACCTTTTTGTAGTTCCTTTACAAAGCACTAAATATTAGATACATTTGTAGTACCCTTACACAGCACTAATCATTAGGTACCTTTTACAGTAAACATTAGATACCTTTGTAGCTCCTTTAGCACTAAACATTAAGTACCTTTTTGTAGTTCCTTTACACAGCACTAAACATTAGATACATTTGTAGTACCTTTACACAGCACTAATCATTAGGTACCTTTGTAGTACCTTTAAGCAGCACTAAACATTAGGAAGAAACGTTCAAAGCGGTCATAAACAAAAAGTGACGCATGTATACTGGGGAAATACAAGCCACCCGGAACACAAAACAGCTCTACAGCTGATGACAAATACAGTCTTATTTTTAACCGTTCAGTTTATCAGATTTGAATGTCAGTTTTTAGTATTTAAAACTTTGCGCATGGTTTCGAGACTGCAGTTACTGACGTAAGCTTACCATTTAAACGCCGATCTTCTGTTGTCATTAGTTTTACTGTTATTAAATGCAAACGTTAAAAAAACAGCTGTTTACCAGATGTTGAATTTGTGCGAAGATCCTTTACTTAATTTTAGCTTAACAAATTCAAAATAAAAGAAATTCGCAATTAGAGAGCAATTCGAAAAAATCGACAGTGATTCATTTTTTTACATGTTTGCGAACTGTAAATTAATTATCTTACTTAAAATTAATTACGCTGATTTCACTTGCGAAGATATATGACGAAAATTTGAATAATCAAAATGTTATTTCCATTTTTTTTATTTATTACGTACAATTGTGTAAATAGAAATTTCTCTGAAACTGAAATTTGTGCACTGTAGTAAAGTTTAAACGAAATCGTTAGATCCGAATTTTAAAACTCCGATGAGAAAGTAGAAATATTACAAAAGTATGTACGCGATGAAGATATCTTTATGGTATATTGTATTAATTTACGCATTTACACGCACTCACACGCACACACGCACACACACACACACACACACACACACACACACACACACACACACACACACACACACACACACACACACACACACACACACACACACACACACACACACAAATTTTCACAGAGCCAAACGAATATATATAGGCCTAAATGGTCTTCTCAACTTTCAAAACTATAAGTATACGGTATAAAATGGTATTTGTATTTCGGTATTCACATATTTGATGGAAACTATACAATTTTCCGTAGAATACCTCACGGAACTAAATACTTGGTGTAAGTACATTGTTGACCTATATTTACGTAAGTCGGGATTTCCGGAAGTGGCGTGCTCGGTTGCCGTTGAATAATGTCTTCTGCCCGGCAACGAGACAAGTTCTGCCCGCATTGCGATGCTTAACAATAGCACGTGTGCTTGTATAAGATGCTTGTGTAAGGTAATTGTATAAAGTGCTTGTGTAACACGCGACAGTTACATATTGAACATCTCAATTTTCGTTGAAAATCTCTGAACAAATTATAAATAGATTTACAATTCATCATAAGATTACAATTCACAATAGAAATACAATCTGTTCAAATCGATACGCCAATGGCGTAACAGCTTTATTCGCGATATGTATTTTGAGGATGTAATATTTTTGTTAAAATTGTCATTAGAAAATATCGGTTAGAGTTTGCCATCACAGTAAGTGCCAACTTCGGGCCATTAAAATGAGCGCAAATAATTACTTCTAGAACCCTTTTCAATTTAGCACTGTTGTGTTGGCAACAGTCGTCCGATTTGATTTACATTCGGAACAAGAATCGATTTTGGTAATAGCTTTGATCTGGGAAAAACTGTTCGGTTATTTCAAAATGGTGGTCATTTTAAAGGGAGATCATAACTTTGACATCTTCTATATATATAAAAGGCAATGTCCTGACTGACTGATCAACGTACAGCCCAAACTATAAAACCTAGAGACTTGAAATTTTGATGATACCTTCGTTTTAATATGTAAGCGCGTACTAAGAAAGGATTTTCCAAAAAAATGATTTTAACCCATTAAACTACTTACCCAGTCCAAATTTAATAAACAACGTACAGCCAATACTATTACAGCCAGAGACTTGAAATTTTCAAGGTACATTCTTACAACAATATCAAGATGCTCTAATAAAGGATTTAAAAAAAATGTAATTTTAACGCCATTAAACTACTTACCCAGTCCAAATTTAATAAACAACGTACATCCACTATTATAGCTTAGAGACTTGACATTTTCAAGGTACCTTCTTACAACAATGTCAAGGTGCACTAATAAAGCATTTTGCAAAAATATGATTTTGACGCCATTAAACTACTAACCCAGTCCAAATTTAATAATCAACATAAAGCCAATACTATTATAGCTAGAGACTTGACATTTTCAAGGTACATTTTTACAACAATGTCAAGGTGCACTAATAAAGGATTTTGCAAAAATAAGATTTTGACGCCATTAACCTAGTCCAAATTTAATAATCAACGTACAGCCAATACTATTATAGTTAGAGACTTGAAATTTTTATGATACCTTCGTTTTAATATGTAAGCGCGTACTAAGAAGGAATTTCGCAAGGAATTGATTTTAAGCATTAAACTACTTACCCAGTCCAAATTTAATAAACAACGTACATCCAATACTATTATAGCAAGATACTTGAAAGTTTCAAGGTACATTCTTACAACAATGTTAAGGTGTACTAATAAAGGATTTTGCAAAAATATGATTTTGACGCCATTAAATTACTAACCCAGTCCAAATTTTATAATCAACCTACAGCCAATACTGTTATAGCTAGAGACTTGAAATTTTCAAGGTTCATTTCTACAACAATTTCAAAGTGCACTAATAAAGGATTTTGTAAAAATTTGATTTTAACACCATTAAACTACTAACCCAGTCCAGATTTAATAATCAACGTACAGCCAATACTATTATAGCTAGAGACTTGAAATTTTCAAGGTACCTTCTTACAACAATGTCAAGGTGCACTAATAAAGCATTTTGCAAAAATATGATTTTGACGCCATTAAACTACTAACCCAGTCCAAATTTAATAATCAACATAAAGCCAATACTATTATAGCTAGAGACTTGACATTTTCAAGGTACATTTTTACAACAATGTCAAGGTGCACTAATAAAGGATTATGCAAAAATATGATTTTGACGCCATTAAACTACTAACCTAGTCCAAATTTAATAATCAACGTACAACCAATACTATTATAGCTAGAGACTTGAAATTTTTATGATACCTTCGTTTTAATATGTAAGCGCGTACTAAGAAGGAATTTCGCAAGGAATTGATTTTAAGCATTAAACTACTTACCCAGTCCAAATTTAATAAACAACGTACATCCAATACTATTATAGCAAGATACTTGAAAGTTTCAAGGTACATTCTTACAACAATGTTAAGGTGTACTAATAAAGGATTTTGCAAAAATATGATTTTGACGCCATTAAATTACTAACCCAGTCCAAATTTTATAATCAACCTACAGCCAATACTGTTATAGCTAGAGACTTGAAATTTTCAAGGTTCATTTCTACAACAATTTCAAAGTGCACTAATAAAGGATTTTGTAAAAATTTGATTTTAACACCATTAAACTACTAACCCAGTCCAGATTTAATAATCAACGTACAGACAATACTATTATAGCTAGAGACTTGACATTTTCAGGTTACTTTCTTACAACATTGTCGAGATGCACTGAAAAAGGGGTGCACTGAAAAACGATTTTCCCGTATGCAACCCCTAAAGAGGTAAACATGAGGTACAACAATTTAATTTGGAAAAAATATGTTTTTCATTTGACCTTCGTAAAACGTAACATAGTCATTTTTAATTATAAGTAATGAAATATATTTTTCACCTTTTCCCCAAAACGCATCCCCTAAAGAGATGAAAGAAGGTATAAAATATAAAAAAGGGTAAAATTTTGTATTAGAAAAATATTTTTTTTATCTTATATTCTAGAAATATGCTATGAAACACGTATTTCAACATTTTTCTGAATTCATCCCCTAAAAGAATAAAAATGGAAAAAGAATTATCATGGGAGAAAAAAGAGTGTTTGCATTGTAGAAAAATATTTTTATCAAATTTTCTTAAATGTAAACAAAATATTTGAAAACACAAATTATGATACAAGCAATTCAGTATTTTCCCCCTAAAAGGATAAAAATATAGAATAGATATAAATGTTTGTATTGGGAAAAAATATTCTTGATCAGATTTTCTTAAATTCGAATGGTACACGTTTGAAGACAATAAAACAACATATTCAGGTTATAATATTTTTTCATATTCACTGTAAAATAATCACGAGTTTATATGATCACGCTTTTATTAATATATTTTTTTATGTTTCTAAATTATTACATTACTGAAACAGTTTAAGTTTCGTGGGCGAAGCCGCGACGGGTAATGCTAATCTTATTATAAGAAAGGATGAGTTATTTTATTATTTATTTATTATTATTAGTATTTATTATTATTTTATTAAATGTAAATATTATATTTTTTATACTTTCGAAGCTAGAACCAGCATATTATATGACTTTTCTAAAAATATAAATAATTCACTATGCAATTAATCAGAAGTTCTTGCTTTCAGTATTTCATCAATATGCAATACTGACTTTTAAAAAACTTGGTTTCCCATGATAAGATGTAACCACACTCCAAAAAACCTTTCCTTGTATGCTCTCGCTGTCAAGACTATTTTTTCTGTAAGACAATATTATGTAGTGTTCATACAAATTTTAATTTCATTTTTGTATTCATAATTGCAATTATTAAATAAATGATTTACGATACTTTCATTAAAAGTACACGTGCAGAACTTGGAGAGTTACCGACAGAAGTGAAGCTTTTGTTAATGATATCTCAGCTGGATATACAATTATTTTGAATATATTTTTACAAATATCTTGTTTTTTTTAAATAAATAAATACGTGAACCTAGCTTAGCTATTTACTGTAGTTGTAGTAAAAAATCAGCTGTTTTGTATTAATTCGTAACGATCAGCTGATTTCATTGTACAATAATATGTTTCAGGTTATGTTGTTAAAAAATTATCAATATCAACCACAATTATTATAAACGTTTTATCAATTTCGAATGTATTATAAACGCTTACAACGTGCACGTGTTCTTCAATTCAGGTAAAATACCAAAACCAAAGCAACACAACGTTTTCACATAATACGCGTGTACTGTTATCGAAAAGGAGGAAGAAATAGAAACAGACAAAAATAGAGAGATGATATTCGTATTCTCGTTCGTTCCATATTTCCGTTACATTCTTCCGTTCGGTAAACTCGTTTTCTCTTCACTCCCCTTAAACCTTCGCTTCAATAATCCGTTACAATGTTCCAGAAATAATTGATACTTTTTGAAATAACAGTTGTAAACCTTTATGGGCACGGTCAGTTATTCTTTTGCAGTTCGCACAGTGCCGGTAATATATTATCACCGAAATAAC
>CM040189.1:108031852-108041852 GCA_022606455.1 Callitettix versicolor | reverse complement strand
TTTCAAAATTCAACAAAGCCAACAGTTCTTAACGCTAATCGCGATGGAAATCAGATTTTCAAAAACTTTCAAAGGTATGGTTTTTTTAAAGATTCGAAACGGACGCCATTTTGAAACTGTTAAACGAATTTCGTTGGTTATTGAACCAGTCCAAGTTATGCCAAAATCAATTTTTTTGCCAACTTTTTAACAAATTTAAAACGAAGTCATGGTAAAACAATACACACACACACACACAAACACAAAAACATTCAAAAAGTAATCTAGAGGTTAGGTTTGATGCTCATTTCAAGGTCTCAGGTCTGTGTCTTACTATGATGGCTGCTCAAATAGCTCATTTTCCATGGAGCTCTCCCTACCGGTTTCGAAATTGATAGGTTAAAAACGTCAGTACACCGCTTATCATCGACATGCAAAGGTAGAAACCAGTGGAGAACTTTAAATCTTTGCAGTGGAAAAAGCTGTTGCCATCTTATCAACAACGAAAAAGAAAAGATCGTTGATGGAAGCTGTGGGGAAGTAAACGCTGTCTGATAGATCTTCGGGGAAAAGCAGCACTGGGAAGTGATAGCAAGCGTAGTTGAAATATTTAACGATGGCAGGAAGTAGACGAGGAATGAAGTATTGAATAAAACAAAAGAGGCATCTGGAACAAGGAACAAAAGTAGGAAATGGAGCACCTCAGCGAAACCAGAAATAATGTGTAAAAGCTCTAATGCTGGATTATTTCAGTGTAAAAACAGGCTAAACGTTTTAATGGATAACTTGTTTAGAATATCCGCACAGAAAAGCACGTGATTTAAATAGTGCAAAGAGAATTATCTTTTTCATTAAAAAAACTGTGTTCATAATAAATACATAAGCCTTAGAAATAATAAAGTTAAGCATACAAATTTTCCTTTAAAAAAATGAAATAGAAGTAATTTTGAATTAGCAGTGTTTCCTTTTACACGAAAAAAATATTCAAGATTTTCTTTTCTTTATTTTTTAGAAGATTTAATTTTCACTCTTATTTGTTTATGCTTTATATTTTCAATACCCTTTGCCCCGGACGAAAAACCAAACCATTTCAATTCAGCGCTTGCGTGAAAGAAGTAAAGGTTAATGAATTCTATTGCCACCCTTGATTACATTACAAACTAGTAGAAGGGATGATAAAACCCCAGGCTCTGCGACCGACGGACCTATTGGGCAGCTACACCCCTTGAATTCTAGTTCAGTATATTGATGCCCTTAGTATGTTCCAACAATCCACTGACCATCATCCTGTTGGAGGTCCCCATTGTCCTGGAAACCAAAAACCCTTAACCTCCAGCTAGCAAGAGCTTCGCAATCATAATTATGTGTCCTGGTGTTTCCTCCTCTTACTGCATGGTGTCTCCATGGTACTTACGTATCCTGTTCAGTGCACCCTCAGACCACAGTGCTTTGTAATAGACCCCATGATTTTCCTGAGTTGTTCTCTGTTCAAGATGACTTTCGCTCCTTAAATCCTTCATTAGGACTTACTTAAGAGGTGTTGGCTACAGTAATTCCCTTGAAGGTTATCCCATCTTGTCTGGTATTGCTTGTTAATTCACCTATTGATTGCCGGCCAAGAACAGAGACATCTTTAAAGATGACTCGGGTCAGACAACTCAGATTAAAATCCCATTCCAGCCTCACCTCATGCCCCCCATGGTTTCAGGAAGACATTGAGGTTCTACTGACACTTCCAGACCAGCTTCGATCGACCATCAAGTTCTTTAATTACTGCCTGACTACTGGTATAAATATGAATACGAGTTTTCTTGAAGGCCCGTTCCAAATTCTCCCGAACTCAGTCATTAATGACCATTACTTCAAAGCAAAAACTTTCTTTAACCTTGATCTGAGGCAGTACACTCCACCAGCAGTGCCAGCTGTTTTTTAAACCTTCTAGGTGTCCAGATTTCCCCAACCACGATCCTCCTCCTCAAATGTCATCTGGACTTAAAGAGTCCAGAAACCATGTGTTGTTTGGCCATCTGATTAATCCCCGTAATTAGAATCGGGTCTCTTTATTGTTACCCTGGTAACTTTATTTGCATATACTATGATACATCACTTTAACAAGATAATATGCTATTAATATGCAATGCTCTCTCTTATCGAGACTCATCGATACGTTAAATTATCTCCCAACGCATAACGTCTTCACGCTTGACCGCTCGAACTGTGACGTCACACATGGCGGCCATTTGCATTTGTTACGCATCAACTTATGTTGTCTCTATTACACTGATTGTTGCCGACCCGACAGCTGGAACATGCACACAATTTGCGTAATAAATCTCTAACTTAGGATGTAGTAAAGCAGGACAATCTGCGGCAGTTTGTGCTTGTAGTTGTGTGAGATTTTAAATGGAAAATCGGGAACGTTTTTGGAAAAAATGTTCATCTAGTTTTGTTCGCGTGACGATTCATATCTGAAGTTATTGAAGCAAATTTTAAATAGTAAAAATGTACGGTTCAATTTATAAAAGCAAATTCTGGACCCGGGATTTTGATATAAGCACAGATCCTGACAATTCAGACACTTATTTATTGGCAATAGCCAGTAGCCAGTAGTTGCTAGTTTATTATCTAGAAAGAATTCTTTAACAGTTTGAAAATGGTGCCTATTCCATATTTTTAAAACCAACTTTTTTATCTTATTATGTCGTATAAAATACGACATCACAATTCTAATCAACGTTAAAATCTGCATTTACAATTTCAAATTTGAAATTACAAAAAGAAATTTAGCTGTGGTCACGGTTCATTTTCAATATTTTATTGTAACTTTAAAGTATATAATGCTATATTAAGCAAATTTTAATTGCCAATTTAAAATGGTGAAATGAGTGTTTTAAAAAGATTTTTTAATATTTACCACCGCGTCAGCTTTTATCCATAAATCGAAAACATCAATCAATGTGCATTACATAAAGATAAATACACTCTCTGTACTGTACTTAGCATAGCGGAAACAAACCGTATTACTTTTCATCAACGATATAATAATCGATATCTCGCACGAACCGCGTGGCCCAATCAAAACACAACGCAGTTCACTGAAACATTCAAACGAAAATGCAACTTTTTTGATCGCTATCGAATCCAATCATCGCTCACAGATCAAAGCAATTACACGCAGTGTCGGATCTAATCAAAGCAGTATTATACATCCGAAGTAACAGGAAGCACCGGGGCGTGAAGATGTTTTCCCAGTGTGATAACAAGGTGCATTGTATAACACCGCTTGTTGGTGACGTCACAATAATATGGAGCGATGAGATTTTTAAAGAGAAACCCAACTGTTTCGCATTGTTAGGGCTTTTTTAGAAGAGTTCAGCGTTTGTGTTACTATTTTATTTGTATTTTCGTTTATCCGAAATAATAAGTTCGGTTGAACGGAAATAATAAGTTCGGTTAAACGGAAATAATAAGTTCGGTTAAACGAAAATAATAAGTTCGGTTAAACGGAAAGTTCTGTTAAACGGAAATAATAAGTTCGGTTAAACGGAAAGTTCGGTTAAACGGAAATAATAAGTTCTGTTAAACGGAAATAATAAGTTCGGTTAAACGGAAATAATAGGTTTGGTTAAACGGAAATAAGTTCGGTTAAACGGAAATAATAAGTTCGGCTAAACGGAAATAATAAGTTTGGTTAAACGGAAATAATAAGTTCGGTTAAACGGAAAGTTCGGTTAAACGAAAATTAAAAGTTTGGTTAAACGGAAATAATAAGTTCGGTTAAACGGAAATAATAAATTCGGTTAAACGGAAAGTTCGGTTAAACGGAAATAATAAGTTCGGTTAAATGGAAATAATAAGTTTGGTTAAACGGAAATAATAAGTTTGGTTAAACGGAAATAATAAGTTCGGTTAAACGGAAATAATAAGTTCGGTTAAACGGAAATAATAAGTTCGGTTAAACGGAAATAATAAGTTCGGTTAAATGAAAAGTTCGGTTAAACGGAAATAATAAGTTCGGTTAAACGGAAATAATAAGTTCGGTTAAACGGAAATAATAAGTTCGGTTAAACGGAAATAATAAGTTCGGTTAAACGGAAATAATAAGTTCGGTTAAACGGAAATAATAAGTTCGTTTAAATGAAAATAATACGTTCGGTTAAACGGAAAGTTCGGTTAAACGGAAATAATAAGTTCGGTTAAATTGAAAGTTCGGTTAAACGGAAATAATAAGTTCGGTTAAACGGAAAGTTTTGTTAAACGGAAATAATAAGTTCGGTTGAACGGAAATAATAAGTTCGATTGTAAAGTATAATTGAAGCAGTTCATTTTTTTTTTTTTTTTTTTTTTGTCATTTTAAAGCGAAAAGCACATACAGGCTATTATCACCAACCTAAATATAAGTGTGAAAAGTGTTAAAGTCGTAAGTGTAACTGTGTTTTAGCACTCGAGTACCGCGAGGGACATCTAAATCCTCTCAATTGGTGCAGCTAGTCTGCACCCCCTGCGGGGTGAAGCTCAATATAAAGAAGTAAAAAATAAATGTTTTTGGTCAAACCTTAACCCTCAAGGAACCAAATGACACGTATTTCGTAAAATATATTGCATTAAAATACAAAATCTTCCTCACGTTCAATGAATTCCACAAAAAATATGAATATTTATATCGCGAGGACTCCCGGACAAAGTTTTGGCGTAATACAGTCCCCACACATTTTATTTAGCTAAATAAGAGCGAATTAATTAGAGCTTAAAGAAAATTATATTTTTATTATTTTCATAAACAAAATTATTTGTTACAACATTGACAAACATTTAAAGAAACGAAAACAACAGCCAACAGAATATGATAAATCCAAATGTGCATTCTAAACTTAAACGAAATCGGTCAATCAGATTATTCGGCATACTGTATGCACAGTCACAGAGAGAGGCGAATACTCACAAACGGACAAACATCCAGCTGAAACCCACTGAAAACGAATTGTTTACAACCACCATGCTTTATACGAATTTTAATTAGAAATGAGTTAGTGGAACAGCTGATGGTAAAACTCAGACGTGACCTTGGAATGAGCGCTGATCCTGAATTCTAGTTCACCTTTGAGGGGTAGTTAAACCTATATAATAGCCTCGAAAATACAGTAAAACTACAAGTTAAACTTTAATCAATTCCACACACACACACACACACACACACACACACACACACACACACACACACACACACACACACACACACACACACACACACACACACACACACAAACACAACACACAACACACACACACACACACACACACACACACACACACACACACACACACACACACACACATACATACACACAAGGTGTGTTCAGAAAGTATCGAGAATTTTTAAATTTCGCGGGCTTGGAGAGTCCGATTGTCAAACATTTTTTTATATTATGTTGCTATACATGCCCTTGAATTATGATAAAACTTTCAGCTGTTTTCATTGTTGACTTTGTCTGTGACAGCCACTAAGGTTAGACGTGTTTTTATGAGCTCGGCGATTTTCGTTTGTTAAAAGAAATGGATAAGAGAATTTGTATCAAATTTTGCGTAAAAAATGGAATAAAGTGTAAAAAAGTGTGTGAAATGTTAACAAAGGCCTATGGTGAGTCTGCTATGAGTAAAGCAAGAGTTTACGAGTGGTATAAGCGTTTCCAAGAAGGCCGTGAAGACGTTGAAGATGACGAACGCCCTGGACGTCCCAGCACATCAACAACCGATGAAAACGTGGAAAAAGTGAAAGAAATGGTTATGAACAATCGCCGAATCACAATTAGAGAGGTCGCTGATGATGTTAGCATATAGATTGGATCATCACGGCATTGTTTCCAATGTTTTGTGTATGAAACGCGTGGCAGCAAAATTCGTTCCAAAATTGTTGGATTTTGAACAAAAACAGCGGCGAATGGAAGTTGCTTAGGAGTCACTAAATGAAGTCAACGACGATGCAGAATTACTGAAACGTATTATAACAGGTGACGAAATATGGGTTTACGAATATGACTTCGAAACTAAGGCTCAATCATCCCAGTGGAGGCATTCTGGCTCGCCAATACCGAAAAAGGCTCGACAAGTGCGGTCGAACGTGAAGGTTATGCTCACTATGTTCTTCGATATTAATGGCATAGTTCATCATGAATTCCTGCCACCAGGTGAAACGGTCAGTAAGGAGTACTACCTACAAGTTCAACGACTTTTGCGTGAAGCAATCAGAAAAAAACGCCCGGATCTGTGGAAAAACAATTCATGGCTTTCGCACGATAATGCACCAGCTCACACTTCATTTCTTGTTCAATAACAAGAAATTTGTGAATTTTTGGCCAATAACAGTACTGTAACGATGCCCCAGCCTCCATATTTGCCAGACATGGTTCCGTGTGACTTTTTCCTATTTCCAAAAATAAAGAGAACCTTAAATGGCCGTCGTTTTACAGCCGTAGATGACATTAAAAGCGCATCGCTGAAAAAACTAAAGGCTATCTCAAAGATCGAGTTTGAGGAGTGTTTCGAGGATTGGAAGAAGCGCTGGCACAAGTGCATAATCCCCAATTGGGACTATTTTGAAGGCGACAACATCAATGTAGAAGAATAAATAAATATTTTGTTCAAAAAATTAAAATTCTCGTTACTTTCTGAAAACACCTCGAGTATATATATACATACACGTTTGGCACGTTCACAATAGTAAATTTAGTCCGATTTAATTAAAACTGAATATGAAATTCGATTCAGGTAATAGTTTGAAAAAGACAGTTAACAGGCAATATTTGTTCAAAACTTCCGAACAGTTATATTAACAGTTATATTAAATCAACAGAAATTCATAACTTTTTTCACTTAATTTTTTTATTAATATCTGAATTAATTATTTTAATTATCGTAAAAGTTAATAAATTTGCGTAGTGGATTTTCAAAATCCGTCGAAGTGAGGGAACTTAATTCGACTGTGGTCCTATTGAGAGGATTTAGACGTCCCTGGCGGTACCCGAGTCTAACACACACACTTACGACTTTAACACTTTTCACACTTACATTTAGGGAGGCGATAATAGTCTCACTGTGCTTTTCCCTTAAAATAAAAAAAAAATTGACGGTGGTTAGAATTTATTTTTATATTTTCAAGTTCAAAATGTTAATATATGCAGATTTTAATTCTGTTTATATTGTTCAAATAATAACGTCAAAATTATACTTTCAGAAAATCGCTCCAAACACGTCAGCGAGACAGTTGCGTGTCGAGATTATATATACTTTGTTTAGTACGAAAGAGAATACACGTGACCGGAAGTAGCAGATAAGAAAGAACAAGATCAGAAGCAAGCGCTCACCGGAAGTAAAACTGTAGCGTACAAAACTTGTGATTAAATACTTTTACAAAATCAAATTAATTTGTCCAGTAAGCCCTCCAGCCCGAGATGAGAGCACTGCGGGATCTCCGGGTCTCGGTGGCAATTTATAACTTATTCCCAGTTTGACTATTTGTCAAGTCGTACTACGCGCTTCCGGTGACACAACTTCCGCCTTCACCGCTCCCAAGTGGCTTCCTGACAGTCACCGCCAAGCATTAATAATTCGAAATTTCTAATTTTTTATATAACACCAAACAACATGACGTCACATCCTGTGATGGCGCCGACGTCGAAACTGTACGTGCCGAATGTTTAAAATTTCCGATAGGAAAAACTGCTTTAGATTTTCTCTTAAAATAAAATCAAAGAATGTAATTACGATAGTAGTTAATTAAATACTTCTAGAACAATAAATTATTTTCGAAGCAAATTGCTGTCAGAGATCGCTAATTAGTTATCCTAGACGATTTAAAGAGAAAAAAAACGTAGAACAAAACGTTTTCATGAAAGGCGACGGAAGAGAATTCTAAATAATATTTTTTGTCTTAAAATGTGCATTGATCGTCATAATAACCAATAAATTCTGCGAATATACTGAAGTATTAGCGTTTTAATTAAACTACAAAAAATGTCGGCCTATTGAAAGTACAATAATGAACCATAACCTCCGTCAGGATTATTTACGTATAAAAGCTGATCTTTTCCGTTATACGTATAGCACTATGTTAATTAGAGTTTAAGTAGTTTACCTGTTTATAGCAAATACTGGGCGATATTGGGCAGTACTTCCTTCCCTTCGTGTCGCCAGATAAACTAACACAAGTACGAGTCCAACAACGCGCGTCTGGTCCTGCAATTGTTTTTATTTCTCTGCTTTGGCAAACGCTAGGTACTTTCGGTCGTTTGTGTGTGTGCGCCACTCTCAGGATCGACGAAATTATATGTATGATTCACCTTATTCATAATCTAACTTATAAATTGTTATGTAGGTGTTATAGTCTTCTACTCGGCTGATAGATGTCCCGGGTCGATTTTTTTAATTTTATTTTAAGGCGAAAAGCACATTGAGGCTATTATCGCCTCCCTAAATGTAAATGTGAGTGTAAAGTGTTAAAGTTTTAAGTGTAAATGTGTGTTAGACTCGGGTACCGCGAGGGACTTCTAAATCCTCTCAATAGATCCAGCTAATCTGTACCCCCTGCTAGGTACACACACACACACACACACACATATACACATATATATATATATATATATATATATATTTTTTTTTTTGAACAAAATATTTATTTATTCTTCTACATTGATGTTGTCGCCTTCAAAATAGTCCCCATTGGAGATTATGCACTTGTACCAGCGCTTCTTCCAATCCTCGAAACACTTCTCAAACTCGATCTTTGAGATAGCCTTTAGTTCTTTCAGCGATGCGCTTTTAATGTCATCTACGGCTGTAAAACGACGGCCCTTTAAGGTTCACTTTATTTTTTGAAATAGGAAAAAGTCACACGGAGCCATGTCTGGCGAATATAGAGGCTGGACAAAAATTCACGAACAAGCAATGAAGTGTGAGCTGGTGCAAAAGCCATAAATTGTTTTTTCACAGATCCGGGCGTTTTTTCGGATTGCTTCACTCAAACGGCGTTGAACTTGTAGGTAGTACTCCTTATTGACCGTTTCACCTGGTGGCAGGAATTCATGATGCACTATGCTATTAATATCGAAGAACACAGTGAGCATAACCTTCACGTTCGACCGCACTTGTCGAGCCTTTTTCGGTCAGAATGCCTCTACTGGGATGATTGAGCCTTAGTTTCGACGTCAGATCCGTAAACCCATGTCTCATCACCTGTTATAATACATTTCAGTAATTCTGTATCGTTGTCGAATTACATAAGTGTAAGTGTGTGTTAGCCTCGGGTACCGCGAGGGACGTCTAAATCCTCTCAATAAGTGCAGCTAGTCTGCACCCCCTGTGCAGTTAGTGTAACTTAAACACTAACATTCTTTAATATGCAATTAATTTTAGTCCTACTCGACTCAAACTTTGCACAAACATTTAATATTTAATAACAGAGATAAGTCCGTTACTGAGACGAATCAGTTCAACAGTTTAATAATAGCTGTCATACGTTTACTTTTGTTAATATATTTTGGGAAATTATCATTTTTAAGTTCATAAATTTCATTGATCATTCGAACTGAATCTACGTTGGTGGGAGCTCGTTTTTGCATTTAGAATGTAATTTAAAATTTAAAATATCACAGATTTTATCGCACACCGTTTATAATGGTGAAATTAAATAATAAAAAATTAATTAAAATATTGTGGGACCTTGTTATAACTTGAAAATTCGCTTCCATTACGTCAGTGAGCCGAAAGAATTTTTTTAAGAGTATGCTCAAAAAAATGAAGTAAAAATATACCATTTTTTGAAAACATCAAACACAATTAAATTACCAAAAAAAGAGTTACTGTAATTATATGTAATTAGAATCCGTAAGGGATAATTTTCTTCTTTCATCCATTCAAGATACGAAGGACGTCTAAATCCTCTCAATAGGTGCAGCTATCCTGCACCTCCCTGCAGGAGCGTCGCTGGTTGAATATTATTGACAACAGGTGAGCCGCGGATGTTTCA
>CM040189.1:108004352-108026852 GCA_022606455.1 Callitettix versicolor | reverse complement strand
CGATTCCCGGCCAGGGCTTGGCATTTTCATATGCCATAAATCATCCCATCGTCTGCATTAGCCCAAGTGTGCACAATAGTCGGACATTAAACATACAAAAAAAATAATAAAATAAATATGGCCATACCTGTGCTTGCGGGGCTCTGTAAGGGTGGACATTTTTTTTCCTTTGATAATTGTGAGTATTTAATGGTTGGAAACAAACAGTAAAAACCTGTAAAACCCAAAATCCTTGGGGAACTGTAAAAGTATAACTAGGAAGTGAAAATACCAAGAAGGTTGAGGAACCTGGAATTATTATCTAATGCCATGGAAACCACAAGCAGGGTGCAGCAGACTGTGGGGACAAGGACAGACCTAATTTGTAGTGGAAAAAGTGAAAGGTAGGGTTGAATATGTGAATACAGTAAGACATTGTCAGGAGCGTAAAAGAGCAGAGAAAAGAAGAGGCTTAAAGCAGAACACCTCTAAAGGTCAAACCTTGGGGTTGAAAAACACAACACATATAGATCCGAGATTACAAGAACACACATACCGCTGCGAACTGTCCTTGAGTCCGGCGGAGGCAGCTGAAGTGAGCAGCTGATGGGTTTAGCGATCCCACCGTACCTCTAGCTCATACTACTCTTACTCATTTACTCAAGCCACACACACACACACACACACACACACACACACACTCACTCTCTCTCTCTCTCTCTCACACACACACACACACACACACACACACACACACACACACACACACACACACACACACACACACACACACACACACACACTCTCTCTCTCTCACACACACACACACACACACACACACACACACACACACACACACACACACACACAGACACATACACACACACACTCTCTCTTCACACACACACTCTCTCTCTCTCTCTCTCACACACACACACACAGACACACAGACACACACACACACACACACACACACACTTCTCTCTCTCTCTCTCTCACACACACACACACACACACACACACACACACACAGACACACACACACACACACACACGTAGCTTGGTCTAAATCTAAAGTGTAAACACTCGACACACTCTCTCTCTCTGATGGACACAATGCACACATGGTGCTGTATCACACAGACACAGACACACACACACACACACACACTCTCTCTCTCTCTCACACACTCTCTCTCTCTCACTGATTAAATCTAAAGTGTAAAGCGACCCGTGCTGATGGAGTGAATGACAATGGTGCTGTATCAAACGGAGCGCTGAAGAACTGACGACTTTCCACTGTACCTTATCCTTATCCATACATGCAGGGTTCTCTATGGGCGGACCTCATTTTTGTACCTACTTAAGTGTGTTTCCGTAAGCAAACCTATAAAATAGAACGAGAGGGATCTCACCATACTACAAAAAGGTTGACTAAATTGAGCACCATAATGAATCACCATAATGAAGGTCAAGAGAAAGAAAAATTTAAAGGCAATTAACAGAGCAAGCAATTGCAAACTCCTAAGTCACCAATTAGAAATGGGGGAGCTACCAACCGTGAATCTTTTAAAATCTTAGACTTTATAAAGAGATTAGAGTTAGAGAGGTGCCATAACTGACTATCTCAGGAATATAGAAATTAGCAACAATAGATCTATAAAAATCGCAGTGCAAAAATAACCTATTAATTCATCCATTCATTCATTCACCCATTCACCAATTCACCCATTCATCCATTCATCCATTGATCCATTCACCCTTTTACCCATTTACCCATTCATTAATTCACCCATCCACCCATTCATCATTCACCCTTTATCTATTCACCTATTCATCCATTCACCCTTTCACCCATTCATCCATTCATCCAGTCACACATTCACCCATTCACCCATTTACCCATTCACCCATTCATCCATTCACCCATTCATCCAGTCACACATTCACACATTCACCCATTCAACCATTCATCCATTCATCCAGTCACACATTCACACATTCACCCATTCAACCATTCATCCATTAATCCAGTCACACATTCACACATTCACCCATTCAACCATTCATCCATTAATCCAGTCACACATTCACCCTCTCACCCATTCACCCATTTAACCATTCATCCATTCATCCATTCACCCATTCATCCAGTCACACATTCACATATTCACCCATTCATCCATTCATCCAGTCACACATTCACCCATTCACCCATTCATCCATTCACCCATTCACATATTCATCCATTCACCTATTTATCTATTCACCTATTCATCCATTCACCCTTTCACCCATTCAACCATTCATCCAGTCACACATTCACCCATTCACCCATTTACCCATACACCCATTCATCCATTCACCCATTCATCCATTCACTCATTCACCCATTCATCCAGTCACACATTCACACATTCATCCATTCACCCATTCACCCATTCATCATACACCCATTTATCTATTCACCTATTCATCCATTCACCCATTCACCCGTTCATCCATTTATCCATTCACCCATTCACCAATTCACCCATTCATCCATTCATCCATTGATCCATTCACCCTTTTACCCATTTACCCATTCATTAATTCACCCATCCACCCATTCATCATTCACCCTTTATCTATTCACCTATTCATCCATTCACCCTTTCACCCATTCATCCATTCATCCAGTCACACATTCACCCATTCATCCATTCACCAATTCACCTATTCATCCATTCACCTATTCATCCATTCACCCATTCACCCATTCAACCATTCATCCATTCATCCAGTCACACATTCACCCATTCACCCATTTACCCATTCACCCATTCATCCAGTCACACATTCACACATTCACACATTCACACATTCACCCATTCAACCATTCATCCATTAATCCAGTCACACATTCACCCTCTCACCCATTCACCCATTTAACCATTCATCCATTCATCCATTCACCCATTCATCCAGTCACACATTCACACATTCACCCATTCATCCATTCATCCAGTCACACATTCACCCATTCACCCATTCATCCATTCACCCATTCACATATTCATCCATTCACCTATTTATCTATTCACCTATTCATCCATTCACCCTTTCACCCATTCAACCATTCATCCAGTCACACATTCACCCATTCACCCATTTACCCATACACCCATTCATCCATTCACCCATTCATCCATTCACTCATTCACCCATTCATCCAGTCACACATTCACACATTCATCCATTCACCCATTCACCCATTCATCATTCACCCATTTATCTATTCACCTATTCATCCATTCACCCATTCACCCGTTCATCCATTTATCCATTCACCCATTCATCCATTCACCCATTCATCCTTCACCCATTCATTCATTGACCCATTCATCCATTCATTCGTTCAATTGTCTTTAAGCAAAGTGGAAGTGATAAACAAACTCTACATGTCAACAAGAGGCAAAATAGTTTGGGTTCCAGGGTCCTGAGGAGCTCCAGCAAAATGAGCTAGTAAGTGGATTGCTAAAGTGTATTGAGGGAAACAATTACTGTACTAGAATCCAAGGGGCTTAGTGGCACATTAGATCCTTTCACTGCGGTGCTAGATACCAACAAACCCAATAACATCTAACAATCAATTGTATATTGTACAAATAAAAGAGCAACACCTGTACGTATACAAAGTAATTCTGAAATATTACCATTTGTAAATACATCGAAGTATTTAGGTATGACACTTAGTAGTAAAGGTACAGTAGAAATAAAATATACAAATCAAAAAGGAGGAATTAAATATAAAATACAGTAAGATGTATTGACTGTTTGGTCGCAGATCGGAACTTTATTCATAACTGTAACAACTTATTATTATATAAACAAGTGTTCTTCGGCCATATAGCACGCCTTCCAGAAACCCGACTGGTGAAACAGCTATTTAGCTATTTCTGGAATATTAAAACGCAGAATAATTGTTCAAAGAGTTCCATAGTGATTTAGAAGAGTTAAATTTGACGGTGCCTCAAATTGAAGGTAGAGCAGAGAAGAGGATTTTAAGAAATAAATATCTGCGATTCAAGCTAACAACATTTGAACGAAAGATCTATACCATAACTGATGAATAAAGGGCAGCCAGATCGGATAATATGAAGAGATTTAGGGAACGGAAGAAGAGGCTGAAACGCTAGTCTCTCAATAGCGATGTTGGACTTGGAAGTGTATGGACTGATTGAAGTGCTCCAATGAGGGAGTAAACTAAGGAAAAAACAAATGTTCAGACGTGTTTGGATATATGGCGTACACCTTTGGGGACGTGTAAGTGACCGCACACATTAAAAGCATTCATATTTTGCAGAACAAAGCGATCAGAGTTATTGCTAATGCCTTGGTACTTTTGGAATGGTGACCTTACTGCGTGACCTTAACGTAAATACTGTAATGAAAGACATTACGATACACAGAGCAAAGCATGATGACATGCGTCTTCTATTTCTTATTTATCAAGAAGTGAACTCCGCTTTTGAAATGATTAATGACATTTGTGGACTCAAGAGGAAAAGGCCACGTGAACTGGTGTAGAAACTAAAAATTTTGTAAAATCTAAATTATTGTAAAGAAAATTTGTAAATTCTTTGACAATTGTAATAAATTGTTCAGGAAAAAACAATCAATAAATCCAATAAATCCTCTCAATAGGTGCAGCTAGTCTAATATACGTACTAGTAGTCATATTTTCGTTTTGTGCTTATTGCTTGCTGTCATTATTACAAGACAAAATGTGTACAACTTCGACTTTTTATCTTAGTAATAGATTATATTAAACGTCTCTTAAGCAAAGTTATTTCTGGAGGAATCAAAGGGGCAGCAGATGTCCTGGGCAGAGCACAACTCAGGAGTATCACGGAGCTAATAACAGGGCACTGTGGTCTGAGGGTGCACATGAACAGGATAGGTGTGTACCACGGAGAAACCGTGTAGATTGTGCAGGAAGGAGGAGGAAACTGCAGGTCACATAATGTGAGGCTCTTGATAGTAGGAGTCTAGGGGTTTTTTGTTTCCAAAGCCCTAGGGATCTTCAGCAGAATGAGTTAGTCAGTGGGTTGTTGGAACTTATTAGGGGCACCAATCTGCTGAACTAGGTATTTTAAGAGGTAAGTTGCACAATAGGTCAGTTGATCGCAGTGCCTGGGGTTGAACAAATCCCTTCCTCTGAAATATAATTTATCTTAATAATGTGATATCAAAATTTCAGGAAGCAAACTATTCGTACTCTAAATGTACTTATCTTCAATTCCTAAAGTTTATTGTTTTAATAATTAACTAAATACATCGAAATAGTGGAAGGAGGTCATGAATTATTCTAAAACACACGAGCAGATAACATAATCTAAACTGACAGGTTATAATTATTGTAATGCAGTTCAAAGTGTTTTACGTATCTATGCAGTTATAACACGTCAACACAAATTGTTATTCCCTTCAACTGAATAACAGTAACACGTCGAGATTAATTTAAAACTTGAACAGTTGTTGCGCAAACATTGCACATTCAATTATTATAAATAGTTTTACTACATTAATTAATTTTGTCACCCAGCACTAGCGTTTGAATAATAATATGGAATTACAAAAATAAAATATCTTAATTTGTTTGGAAATTTTGATTTCCCCATTAAAATCGGTATTAAATTCTCCATATATTTTAAACGTTAAAAAAAAATAATAAAATCGAACCCTGACCGCCGTCAAATATAATTTCCTAATTTCAACGACAGTGCTATTCGATTTTCAAAAAAATTTAACACGAAAACGTTAAGAATTTTTAAAGATTTAAAATGTCCCGTCATTTTAAAACTGTCTAATGGATATTTATGGGTAGCAAGCTTATCTAAGCTATCGATATTTGTGCCAAATTTGAATCAAACCGTAACAGAATTAAGAACGTGAGAGTGATAATTATATATAATATTTTAGCCACAAGTGAAAAAAGTGATTAAATCTGGTCACTAGCATTCTGAGAGCTAAAATAGCATATTTTCCAATAGTAATACGAAACTTAAAGAAAAACAGCTGTTTTATGACGTCATGAATGGGAATGTTTTTTAAAACAGAGATTACAATTGACAGTATTGTATCAAACTTTCATGTATAATATTTTTATTGAAAAATATATTGCGTTTTTTGTCAGTGAAGACAAGACGTACTATCAAGAACAGTTGGAGAAGTTAACCAGCACACAGAAGACACTGAGTGAGAAGGAAAAAGAAGTAGAAAAATTAAAAGAAATATTATCTCGAAAGGAAGAAGACATTGTGAAAACAACAGCTGATGTAAGAGCTTTACAGATGATTTTGGAAAACCTACAAAAGAAACTCCAAGAAACTAATGGATATCTGGAAATCGAAAACCTTGAAAAGAAACAAATGGAAGAATTAAAAAATGAGAAATTAGAAATAGATGAACAATGCGTACTGCTGAAAATTATTAGAAGAACTAATTTTAATTATTAATTAAAATTAATAAGTAATTATAAGTAATTATTATTAGCAGTAATTAATAAGAAGTAATTTATATTTTTAAAGCTGTATTTATTGAAAAAAAGCCTTTCATGTATTGTATCAATCTTGTCTTACCAAAAGTTAATCAGTTAAAATCTGTAATATTAGTCACTGAAATATATTTTTTTAACCGAGTTTCAATTAACTCGTGCCTATATTACGAACGTTAAAACATTAACACTAAAATAATCGATTGTTTTCGTCATGTAATTATTATGCCCGGAAATTCACTGCATCGTTAAAAATTCATTTCGGAAGTTATTAAAGTAGATGCTAAAAATTTGCATCACAGTGAAATCAAAGCGATACAAAAATCTATGTCGAAACAAATATCAAAGCCTTGTATCACGTGTGACGTCATTTTAACGTAAAAAGTATTCTTCTAGGTCAACTAGAGAACTCATTGTTCCCTAACGCTTCCTGTTTCCATTGTTGTTTACAAAGAAAGGAGCTGGTGATTCTTGATCCTTTGGCAAACTCTTCTGGAATAAAACAATATCAAGAGGAAATCATAAGACCCTTTTAGAAGTACAATAGTTGTACTAACCTTAATAATTCTTTGTAGTCACATCTTTAGGAACAGAAATACACATTGTTAACGCATCAGTGTGCCAGGCAAATATTTTTGTTTAATAGATGGTTTGAATTTTTACAAAATTTGAATATATGAATTAAATTAAACTTTGTACGAATTCTCCAGGATGTGTTTATAAGAGACGTTGGGCATATTTATAAGAACTGTACTAAGGTTTTCATTCCATTAGCTTTATAAAAAAACAAGAATTTTGAAGTTACCTTTTCGACAAATAAAAACACTTTAGGCACATCTTAATAACTATTTTATCATATGATTATTCATTACGCAATTATTGTTAGGAATTACAATTATAGTTTTAATTATTATTTTTTTAAGATTGTAAAGAGGATACAGCCAAAAGTAAACACTATGGACAATAACTTAGAAAAATTATTGAAATTACTACCATACTGCCTGTTGTTATAAACACCAAGGTTTGTAGAACAGCAGTTTAGATAACAGCTTGGGGGGGACTTAGGTCGTGGTCAGTCGGGAGGAGGGGGTTGCCGAGGTGAATGGTAATATCTTTACTGTTAATTTACGAGAGATATAACATAACATAAGAGAGTCCATAACATAAGCACCCAGATTAAGATCTAAGAAGGAATTAACGACTTACATAATAATATATCCTTATTAGATAATCCTTATATACAGAGTAATCTGTATATAGTGCAACAGAACTAGTAGACGAAATTACCCGTATTTAATTATTGCTTTAAAAAAATGATTATAAATTTACATACAAATAAGAATCAAATAAAAAATATGCATATTTTACTTTGCAGTATTAACTTTGCAGTATTACTTTTACAGTATTAATTTTGCAGTATTAATTTTGCAGTATTAACTTTACAGTATTAACTTTGCAGTATTAACTTTGCAGTATTAATTTTTGCAGTATTAACTTTACAGTATTAACTATGCAGTATTACCTTTACAGTATTAACTTTGCAGTATTAATTTTGCAGTATTAATTTTGCAGTATTAACTTTACAGTATTAACTATGCAGTATTAACTTTGCAGTATTAACTTTGCAGTATTAACTTTACAGTATTAACTATGCAGTATTACCTTTACAGTATTAACTTTGCAGTATTAATTTAGCAATTAATTTTGCAGTATTAACTTTACAGTATTAAATATGCAGTATTACCTTTACAGTATTAACTTTGCAGTATTAATTTAGCAGTATTAATTTTGCAGTATTAACTTTACAGTATTAACTATACAGTATAACCTTTACAGTATTAACTTTGCAGTATTAACTTTGCAATATTAATTTAGCAGTATTACCTTTACAGTATTAACTTTGCAGTATTAATTTAGCAATTAATTTTGCAGTATAAACTTTACAGTATTAAATATGCAGTATTACCTTTACAGTATTACCTTTACAGTATTAACTTTGCAGTATTAATTTAGCAGTATTAATTTTGCAGTATTAACTTTACAGTATTAAATAGCAGTATTAATTTTGCAGTATTAATTTTGCAGTATTAACTTTGCAGTATTAAATTTTATTAGTATTAACTTTAGCAGTATTAATTTTGCAGTATTAATTTTGCAGTATTAACTTTACAGTATTAACTATACAGTATTACTTTTTAGTATTAATTTGCAGTATTATTAGTATTAACTTTACAGTATTAACTATGCAGTATTAACTTTACAGTATTAACTATGCAGTATTAATTTATTAGTAATAATTTTACAGTATTAACTTTACAGTATTAATTTGTATAAGTATTAAACTTTGCAGTATTAACTTTGCAGTATATTAACTTTGCAGTATTAATTTTGCAGTATTAATTTTGCAGTATTAACTTTACAGTATTAACTATGCAGTATTACCTTTGCAGTATTAATTTTGCAGTATTAATTTTGCAGTATTAACTTTACAGTATTAACTATGCAGTAAAACCTTTACAGTATTAACTTTGCAGTATTAACTTTGCACTATTAACTTTGCAGTATTAACTTTGCAGTATTAACTATGCAGTATTACCTTTTCAGTATTAACTTTGCAGTATTGATTTTTCAGTATTAATTTTGCAGTATTAAATATGCAGTATTACCTTTACAGTATTAACTTTGCAGTATTAATTTTGCAGTATTAATTTTGCAGTATTAACTTTACAGTATTAACTATGCAGTATTACCTTTACAGTATTAACTTTGCAGTATTAATTTAGCAGTATTAATTTTGCAGTATTAACTTTACAGTATTAAATATGCAGTATTACCTTTACAGTATTACCTTTACAGTATTAACTATGCAGTATTACCTTTACAGTATTAACTTTGCAGTATTAATTTTGCAGTATTAACTTTACAGTATTAACTATGCAGTAAAAGCTTTACAGTATTAACTTTGCACTATTAACTTTGCAGTATTAACTTTGCAGTATTAACTATGCAGTATTACCTTTGCAGTATTAACTTTGCAGTATTAATTTTTCAGTAACAATTTTGCAGTATTACCTTTACAGTATTAACTATGCAGTATTACCTTTACAGTATTAACTATGCAGTATTAACTTTTAAGTATTAACTTTGCAGGATTAATTTTGCAGTATTAACTTTACAGTATTAACTATGCAGTATTACCTTTACAGTATTAACTTTGCAGTATTAATTTTGCAGTATTAATTTTGCAGTTATAATTTTGCAGTATTAACTTTACAGTATTAAGTTTGCAGTATTAACTTTGCAGTATTAACTTTGCAGTATTAACTTTGAAGTATTAATTTTGTAGAATTAAATTTACAGTATTAACTTAGCAGTATTAACTTTGCAGTATTAACTAGCAGTATAAACTTTGCAGTATTAACTTTACAGTTGTAACTTTGCAGTATTAACTTTGCAGCATTACGCTTGCAGTATTAAGTCTTACGTCACTACATAATTCTAAATTCTAAATGATGACACAAGACTAATGAGTACTTCTATAAAAAAACTCGAATTAAATTAAACAAAATCCATCACTAACAAGCAGGATTAGGTATTATCCTGATTTTACAAAATGATGGAAAATATTTGGATTTTGTAAAGCAAAAGGGCTGAAAATGACGTCAAAGGGTTTATCTGAAATATAATAGCAACATACGTAATATTTTAACGATACTGTTTTTGATCAGTGTACAGTGTTTATATTCTGTAAATGATTTAAAATCATCCCCTATGGCTATAACTGAAAAACAAGAAATATTTGTAACAAAATTGTGTCAGCTTGTACATTCAGTATATTTGGTGTTGTTCTCAGCTGTTACATCCATTTAAAATTTTAAAAAATGTCTAAACACAACTGTCCAAATATTTTTAATTTAATTTTTAATTTACATATTTTTGAAAATCTGATTTCACTGTTATAAACACAATTAAAATAACATTTAATTATTTTAATTATATTGAAAATACAAAAACAAGCCCTGGTTATGTCCATTCTTATAATGTAAACGTAATTTCAAAATTTAAAATGCAATTCGATGCAGGTTTTAACGCTAATTTTGATATCGATTTAAAAAAACACACACCAAAAATAACAAAATTTTTAAGGGATTTGGGGAAGCGCCATTTTGAAACTATGAACTGTTGAGCCAAGACGGTATAGTAACGTAAACTTTCAAATCAATCTGCAGTTAAAAGATGAAATAAAATTCGAGGAAAATACGAAAACGCCTAAATTCATGTCAAAAACGTGAATGCACATCGACAACAGAGGGGTACTAGATATAATGTAATAAACATGAATGATTATAACAATATTTTCTTGTCCAATATTCAACTAACCAAAACTGTTTGTCATTAATTATTCAATATTTTTCTTAATCGAATTTCATTTAATATATTTTAGTAAAATAGAAATATTTATACAAACAGTAAGCCTAACACGACATTGAAGAAAGTCAGTGCTCGTTTCTTCGCAAGAAAACATTATTAGGGCAATAAAAACAAACACAGCTCGGTTTGACACGTGTTTCATTAAAATTTAAACGCCCTTAAAAACTTCCGCCCTCGACTGCAAGATTTTAATATCCGTAGGGATTTTTTTTCAAGAGCCTGTTGAAATTTTAAAAACTCACGAAAACTAAGCGCAAAACTCACGTACTCTTATACTAATCGCGTCACGCAGCTGTCTCGCCCATCTGTTGGGAGCGAATTTCTAACATCTTCTTAATATCACAATATCTTAAAAATATGATTTCATAGTTATAAGCATCATGCACACACACACACACACACACACACACACACACACACACACACACACACACACACACACACACACACACACACACACACACACACACACACACACACACACACACACACACACACACACACACACACACACACACACACACACACACACACACACACACACACACACACACACACACACACACACACACACACACACACACACACACACACACACACACACACACACACACACACACACACACACACACACACATACACACACACACACACACATACACACACACACACACACACACACACCTAGACACGCATACACACACACACACACACACACACACACACACACACGCACGCACACACACGCGCGCACGAAAACAAACACACACACACACACACACACACACACACACACACACACACACACACACACACACACACACACACATAAACACACACACACACACACACACACACACACACACACACACACACACACACACACACACACACACACACACACACACACACACACACACACACACACACACACACACACACACACACACACACACACACACACACACACACACACACACGGGGCACGAAACAAACACACACACACACACACACACACACACACACACACACACACACACAACACACACACATACACACACACACACACACACACACACACACACACACACACACACACACACACACACACACACACACACACACACACACACACATACACACACACACACACACACACACACACACACACACACACACATACACACACACACACACACACACACACACACACACACACACACACACACACACACACACACACACACATACACACACACACACACACACACACACACACACACACACACACACACACACACACACACACATATACACACACACACACACACACACACACACACACACACACACACACACACACACACACACACACACACACACACACACACACACACACACACACACACACACACACACACACACACACACACACACACACACACACACACACACACACACACACACACACACACACACACACACACACACACACACACACACACACACACACACACACATACAATAAAAAAACAACTAATGTAAATCATACTTTTGTTGCTCCGATATTTTATTTCCCAATAATAATTATGTCTATAAAGCTGAAACAAACTTTTTCCCATCAAACTACCACTCGTATTTTCGTTTCCACTGCCAAAGGTCACTTGGCAACTCAGTCTAATAGATTATAATTGCGAGCGTAACATGTGCGTGTCAATATACAGCCTCAGGACGCACTCTAAACCTGAGTGCTCATCCATAACAGATCGTGTTGGGCGCCATCTGACTGTTCCCGGAGCACTTTACCTTAGTGGACAGTACAATAACTGAGGGGCTCGGCAGTGTCCGTTCCATGCCACACAATGGCCGTCTTCCCCAAATATATTTACATTTATATATAAAAGTACATTCATGTCAGTGGGGAATGCAACTGAAGCGTTTAAACAGTAAGACCGTCAGTCCAGAAAACGAGTTTTGTTATCCCAAGATTTTTGACTCAATGAAAGATAATTTCTTTCAATATGGCAAAACATATTTGTAAAAATATCGCTAACATTTAGTGAAACGTGTTTTTTAATGTAGACCTAATGTAAATATTTTTAGTATATTTCTAATGGTTAATTAAAAACACAACAAGTAAACTTATGCTTGGAGAATTTACTTTTATCATAAATTTATTTTTAATTGTTACTTAAAAACACAAGTGAACTTATTCTCTAGAGTAATTACGTTTTATTCATGAATTTATTTTTAACAGTTAACTAAAAACAAGGACAATAAACTTATACTTTGAATTAATTACGTTTTTTCACGAATTTATTTCTAACGTGTAATTAAAAACAAGTTAATAAACTTATACTATGAAGTATTTAAGTTTTTTTCATAAATTTATTTTTAATAGTTAATTACAAACACAATAAATAATCTAAAACACTGGATTTTCATAAATTTATTTTTCACTAATTGAATTATAAATAATCAAAGCACGAAACTGTCTCGCTGGTGAGATAGAAACGAATTACCGACACAATTTTTCTTCATCTAACCCTTTTTTAAAAATCAAATTTCACCATTGTAATCAGTATTAAAATCTGCATACACTAACTCTTTAAATGTTCTAGTTCCACTGCAAATAAAATAATAAACCCTGACCGGCGTCAAATAGATTTGAAAATTCAAAATGCAAAATTAAGTAATTTTTCAACGCTGATTATAATATTTATTTTTTTTTTTTTTTTTTTTTAACGTCCGACTATTGTGCACACTTTGGCTAATGCAGACGATTAATTATAATGATGAATTCAGACATTCAAAAACTTATAAAACAAAAAGTTATGATTTAAAAAAAATTGTAATGGCAGCCATTTTGAAACTGTTGAAAGATTTTTGCTGGTTACCATCGTGCCCATGCTACTATCATAATCGAATTTTGTACTAGCCTTGAATTGTGTATAATCAAAATTGCGAACCAAATAAACAAATTTTGTCAACCCCTCTAGAGGTCAGAATCGTTGCTCATTTCAAGAACCCGGATCTGGATCTTACCATGATGGCCGTTCAAATATTTCATTTTCGCGATGGACATTCATTAATAATGGCGGCATACATCTGACGTAATAGAAGCGATTTTTCAAAAATCAAATGTGTCACAACAATTTCTTTATTTTCTGTTTCCGTATTTTTCACCTAATTTTAAAATTTCAAAAAATAATATTTGAACAATCTGTTGCTGCTTACAATTACAAAGAAGTGCTTTGAAAAAAATACAAGATAAAAAAGTCATGATGTTTCAAAATATTTAGACAGTCACCGTTTCGAAACTGTTGAACGGATTTTGCCAGATAACGATCTTGTTCAAGCTTATACCGAAATCAGTTTTTAAACGAATCTAAATAGCGAACTCTAGAGTATTAACGAAACACACACACACACACACACACACACACACACACACACACACACACACACACACACACACACACACACAACACACACACACACACACACACACACACACACACACACACACACACACACACACACACACACACACACACACACACACACACACACACACACACACACACACACAACACACACACACACACACACACACACACACACACACACACACACACAACACACACACACACACAACACACAAACACACAACACACACACACACACACACACACACACAACACACAAACACACAACACACACACACAACACACAAACACACACACAACACACAAACACACACAACACACACACACACACACACACAACACAAACACACACAACACACAAACACACAACACACACACAACACACAAACACACACACACACACACACACACACACACAACACACACACACACACACACACAAACACACACACACACACACACACACACACACACACACACACAACACACACACACACACACACAACACACACGCACACACACACACACACACACACACACACACACACACAACACAATACACACACACACACACACACACACACACACACACACACACACACACACACACACACACACAAACAAAAAACACACACACAACACACACACACACACACACACACACACACACACACACACACACACACACACACACACACACACACACACACACACACACACACACACACACACACACACACACACACACACACACACACACACAACACACACACACACACACACACACACACACACACACACACACACACACACACACACACACACACACACACACACACGAAAAAAAATTATAAATAGATTTTGTTTACATTCACCAAACTTTAAACTTAGCACGGTAAGAAGTTAAACTTTAATTAAATGTTTTAACACCCGAAATATTTACAAAATAACTAATTTTACAACCATAAACGTAGCGAGCGGTGAAGCATCGCAATGAGGTTGCAGAATACCATAAGAGGATCTGATGTATGTAGGCCATATAAATCGCTATGCAAAGATGACGTGATATCACTTGTACTGCACAATGTATTTTGCAAACTAAAGCATGCCTTTGAGCAATATATCTGGAACCTCTAATCGATGAAATATTTGCAAGACAAGATGCATTCTTGCGCAAGTAAAGTCTGCAATGCTAACGGAGAAGATTTGGTTTCTAAATCTCAGAATAACAATCTTTAAATTGCAACTGAAATTTATTCTTTAAACCGCAATGAGGTTTTTCTATCGTTTTTATTTAAATATTCGTGTATCAGCCAGAGAGCGATATGCATATGCAAACAAATTAAACTCCTAAAATCAATCTGTTATTGATTCAGTTAAAACCAGTTGTGGATCAATCGTCGAAACAGATCTGTAAAACTAAGTGTTTTACGTTTTCCTAGAGAAAACGTCCTTAGAGTGGTCTAACAATTTACACACGTGGTTATCTGGAAGTAAGTACTAAGTCTACCAGTGAGCAGATTATTCTCAGTTACGTTCATGGATCAGTAGTGACTTCTACTTATAAAAGTAAGAGACTTGAATTCAGAACTCACTACTGACATTTTTAAATTTAATATTTATTTATTTACAAATTCAATTTATATTTATAAATACAATAATAAATAATTAAGTTATAATTAACGTGATTGTATTAACGACCTGTCAAGCATAAAATATTTATGGTTAACTGCTATAATTATAAACAAATATAAATATATTTATATAAATAAAATATTTTTAAAATATAAAATAAAATAAAATATAATTATATTTGTAAATGTAGTTAGAAATGTTTTAATTATTAACGAACGCCGTTTTACTACATATAAGCTCAATAATGACAATTATTAAAACAATAACTTTTAGCTTTATTGTGCAACACTGATGTTTTCTATTTGTATACGATGCCATTTTGTTAAATACAATTTGTGTATAATTTCATTTTAACAATAAGACCAGTAATATAATTGGTCCAACAACGAGCAGTGGTTACTTAAATATTGTAGGTCTTCACTTACGTTGACTTGTCAGTCATTTTGTATTTTTTCTCTGTTTGAACTACTCCCCAAACGTTTATTTCAATTCTTTATTCTAATTTGAACTTTTTGAATTTTGAACTTTAATTTGAACTTTTTTGATTTTCTCAAGAACAGATTTTTCAAAATTAGTCTGAATTTTGAAAAAAACGGATTTTTTTTAGACATAAATCCATTTGTTTATTTTTTTGTTCAAAAATCTAATAACGTACGGCCGTTAGTAACTACAGTTTCGATCCTTCGACCTTAACTGGCGCAGGTTCGGACTTAGCAGACTGGCAGTTGTTTTAAGCACCTCAGACACTTGTGACATAAGATTGAATTGATTTACGCCGATAAAGCATATTTAAAATATTTTTTTACTTAAAATTTTATGAAACATATTCTGTAAACATTTTACTATTACAAGCATGCAAATATAGTTGGTTAAATGGATCTGCAAATTAAATGCACTAACCATAATGTCCTTAGTAAGCCATTACCACTGCAGTACTGTTTTAAAATAAATCGCATACCGTTTTCTCCTTACTACCCCCACCCCTCTCAAACCTACTTCGATACACGGTCCATATTTTCTCCGGATAAACCCATACTGACCCATACTAATATATATTGCTTTATGAAATCCTCTTACTATTGGTGTTGCAGCTTAGGGTAGATATTAATAATATACCCCATTGAGGGATGCTATCAACCCTCTAAGTATACCGAGGGTGGTCAATATATAAAGATCCGGGTCTACCATACAACACATCTTAGTTTGATTAACAACTCTGGTTCACCCTTGTGTAATCAAACGACACTTTCGTGTAGCAACGATGCTTATTTTTGAATTTTAAGTAGTCGAGTACAGTAAAAAATTTTGAAAATGGTAATATTTCAAAACGTGTCTAAAAATATAAAGTGTTCGGTTCTAGCAAAGCTAAAGATACGTATTCAAGTATCAACATTTCAGTGGACAAAATGACGCCATTAAGAATTTATACAAGCATTAAGTAAATTAAAATAATTATCACAAGCAAATATGATATCGTTGACATTACATGAGCGTTATGTCATCGCCTGAACAATATAGGAACTGAGTTACACAACCTGGTTCCGCTTACTAACACAAAAACAATTGCGTTACTTCTCTCTCGGCTTGGAAACAGCTTAAATCTGCGTAACCTAATTCACTGCCGTCAACCAATACTCGTTTCCGATTGGTGCACGCGTATCTCGAGACTATACTACGCTAGACTAATACATTTCTGCCCAGGCTCATGCCGGCGCATCATCTCGCACCTACCGTACACGATAGCTGCATTCTGATTGGTGCGTTCTTTCTCTAGTTTTAAAAATGAAATTATGATAAATACAGATCGAAAATCGTTGTTCGACAAAATATTGAGGAGGACCGCCCAATACAGAACAATTACACGCAGCCTACCAACACCCGCAACAACTGACCACAACTTCCTCGGGAGGAAACAGAAGGAATCCGGCCAACTCTAAACAAGAATTTCTTTCCCCATTCCGAACCGGAAAAGTGAGCCGACGTGGTAAACTCCCTGACTTCTTTTATTTCTCCCCCAGACTACAACAATACGCCATTTTAAAAATACCATCGTCAAAGTGATTTTCGTCTTTTAAATCGAACTGTAATATTGATTGTGTTATTGTATTCATATTTTAACGTTTGTTGCAATGACGACAACGTTTAAGATAAACAAGTTAGACTTTAAAATGTCCGCCATTTTGAAACGGTTAACAGCAATATTATGACATATATTTCTACAAATTGTGACGAAGCGTTAAAAATTGGCCTGGAAGTAAGGATTAGAAGTCATTTTAAAGACTTAAGTTTTGTTACTCAAATGCGGCGTGCACTAAAAACTCATTACCCATAATATTACGAAAGAAAATAAACTACTTAAGTAAACAAGTAAACGTTAAACAAAAACGTTTATTCTATTGAGTAAAACGTTTTTATATTATTATATTAAGAAGATAAAGTTCATCCTTAAAAATAAAAAACACATATCAAGTACATTACATATGGTGGAAAATTAGACAACAGTAATATCGCAAAGCTTGACAGAATATTCATTTCAATTTGTTTAAGCCCCTTAAATCTCGTCAAATCAATATCTGTACATCTAAAGCTAAACTTTTCTTGATAAAATATACTTTCTTCGCTATAAAACATTTGTACTCAGATCAGAAGAGAGACTATCTCTAAGAGACCTTTTCTATACCCGGCGTCGATATCTCTAAGGAATAGAAAATCCCTTACATAAAAAGTCTCTCTTTTATATATCTTATTTAGTTTATAGCGAATGTAACGAATCTTTCAACATATTTATTAGTGTTATTATATCAAAGCTGAGCTAAGTCTCGGTTATCGTTTTTCCGTCTGTCGTTTCTTATTTTATAATAAAATTGCAATTAAATTACACAGTCCTGTTTCCGGTACTGTGTTCAAAATATTAGTTTTTTTTAATCTCTTTTTGTTATCCTATATTTTGCACTGATTATATTTTGAGATTGTTTTTAATCCGTCAACATTAAAAAATTTAATTAGTGGGAGGTTGTTTAATTTGTATATTTTAAATGTAATTTTAAAATTTAAAAAGCTTATATAATGCAGATTTAATCGATTTTGTGACAGTTAAATCAGAATTTCAAAAACAAATAAGATTGATTACTTTTTGGAAATTTGCTTCCATCACGTCAACCAAACAGCTGCGTGCTCGGTTATAATATTGTGGGTGCATCATTCACAGATAACGCCATAACAAACGTTGTTTGTCAATGTGATGTTAGGTATGTGTTTGTATAGTTCAAACTAGCTGAAGATATGAAAATGACCCTGTTAGGCGGAAACTGTGTGAAACATAAAAAGTCAAAAAATATTTATCTATATATATTGAAAAATTATGCCTTAAATAAGGTTATTATATTAAGTAATATTTAAAGACACAATGAAGGTTTTTTTATCTCAATTAAAATTAATAACACTTAAGTAACCCCCAGAGGAAATTCTTCTCCGTAAAGGCATTCATGAGATATTCAACCCTTCTCTAAGGGGTGCTACTGAAGGGTGTGAAGTAGTCTAGGATTTAGCTGTCGGTTTTAATTGCTGCTATTGCTCGCTCAGCTCTCAAAGCTTTCTCGTCTCAGTATTACTGAAACTTAGGCAACTTGAAGTAACACTCGTGTTAATTAGGAAATTACATTAAACGTGCTTTATATTTTTATATTTATATTTATATTTAAGTTTATGTTTCAGAATGTGAGAAAGTTTGTGTAATGCTTTTGTACCTTTTATTATCCAATTTCCAGTGGGACGTTTTAGCAGCTATCAAGTTTTAACTTGTTAAACGGCAGCCATTTCATAGCTTTTTCCTTCGTCTTAATTCTGATCTCGCCATCGTAATCAGCGTTAAAATCCGCATACATTAGCATTTCGAGACTTTAAAATCCTTAGAGATTTTTGTTTGACGGCGGTCAGGATACATTTTCGTAATTTAAATGTAATTCGAATGTTTAAAAGGTTAGTTTTTGTAGATTTTTATGTTCATTACGATGACGTGAAATTTAGAATTTCAAAAAGTGTAAAACAAAGTCCATTTTTTGTAAATTCGCTTCTATCACGACAGCTGCGTTCCGTGAATATGCATCTGTAACTCCGTACCAGTTTTTATTTTAAAACCAAATGTTTCCCCTTGAGGGTTTAAATGTGACACCATTAGTATAGGGTATTTCAACTCCCTATTTTTTTTTTTTTCCGTAACGATTTACGATAATATTAGTGAAATGGTGAAATAATTTCTATTTTTTTAAACCTTGGCAATTTATCAACGTGAAATATTATTTATTACAAAAAAATTATATATATATGAATGAATACTTTTGAAAATCTATAAAATGCATCAATTTGTGATAAATAAATTTCAAAAATAATATCATTCACTAAAACCGAATAAAAATTTGTTATTGAACCAAAATTAAAAATCATGTATGTTTTCTCTTTCTTTTTATTTGAATTACGATAATTTGTTCAAAAACAAGACATAACCTAAAACGTATTATAGCCTATCAGCTGTTAAATGAAACCAGCTGATCTTTACGAATTAATTAATATGTAACAACAGATGTTTTATTATAACTACAAATATAGAAATTTAATTAACGATTCATTTTATATATTTATATAGGTCAACTCCGTAATTTCCATAGTGTAGTGGTTATCACGTGCGTCTCACACGCGCAAGGTTTTCGGTTGGATCCTGGGCGGAAACGAAGCAGATTTTAATTACAATTAATTTAATATGACACTTTCGATTCGCAAAATATAGTTTACATAACGTTATAAAATTGTGAACTCACATCACGCAAAATCCACCACAACCAGCTCAAAAACATGATGCATGTTAGAACATCAGGTTTTCACTTTTTATCAGGTAAATTCTGTAGTACACAAAACACGAATTAAATATTTATGATTTTGAAAGTTGGTAACAATATTAACTTCTACTGTTAAGCCTAATGCAACGTGCTATTAGAGCAATTAACCCCGACAAAGTCTGCCAACATTGCAGGGAGTAAATTCAATAAAGTTTAGGTTGGCAGCATTGAAAGTGGCTGTTCCAAGCAGAAGGGCACTTGAAGCTACGTTTATAAGTTCTTTCGATTTATTTTACCGATCGTTAAATGGAGATCTTGTTTTGAGCCGAGGACTTGCTGAAGGTTTCTTCAGTAATATCCGCCTCAATTAGATCTTTTTAAACTGCTTAAATTATTTAAATATATATATATCGAATAAACAATAACAACGAAAGTTTTCGACAGAAATTTTTAATAATAGTTTGAGCTAAAACATAATAAACATTTAATATAAAAAACTGTAAACACTAATATAATTTTTTATGCATTCATTTTAATCTAAGTAGAATTTCATTACCTTTTGTACCTTGACGATATCCACCTTGACGAAGGCATCTTTTGCCGGTTGAAGGGGCTTGTGTACGCCAATGATCTGGAGTGCTTTGCCGGCGGTAGCGAAGCTACTGGTAGGGCCACCTTTGCCGGTCAGGTCAATAGTGAGGAGACAGACAAAGAGAGATACCCTGGTCATCCAGGTTGGGGGTTGGGGCGTTGGACTAGCGATCCAACACTTATAAAAATGATATTACTGCTAATAAGTCTAGAAATAGCCTCGGAAAGGATGGAATTAAGGGACAACGACCTAAGGCGAGAAAACTATTCATGAATTATGGTACATGGAATGTTCAAGGAAGTCGAAAATAATACATGACGCGTAAGTTAAAAGAAATATATGAAGAGTGGGGATTATGTATGAACACAGGAAAAACAAAATATTTATGTATAGGTGACAAAATAAGTATCTACACATTGACTCTACAGAGGACACACAACCATGTAAAGAGTATAGATATTTGGGCATAAAGTTCGACAAAAGCGGTACGGATGAAAACGAAATAAGATCGAGAATAACAGAAACAAGGATGATAATAGGATGCTTGAACGGCGTATTATGGAGTAAGAATATAACAAGATCACAAAAGCTCAATATATATAAATGCGATTATTACGAGTTTTTTAATATATGGAGCTGAGACGTGGAGAATTAAAGAAAAAACCTAGAAAAGGATAGAGGCTGTAGAAATGGATGCGTTGAGAAGATCTGATAGGATATCGGGAGTCCAAAGAATAAGAAATGAGGTAATTCATCAACAGATGGGAATAGAGGACATGATTATAAAGGATACTGAGAGGAGTCAGTTAATTTGGTACGGTCATGTCCAACGGATGAGCCAAGCGCGACTGCCGAAACAAGCAATGGAGTGGATGCTGACCTTAAAAAATGGCAAGAGGAAGACTAAGAAAGATGGAAGGATTTTTTTTTTTTTTTTTTTTTTTTAACGTCCGATATTGTGCACACTTGGGCTAATGCAGACGATGGGATGATTTATAGCGTATGAAAATTCCAAGCCCTGGCCAGGAATCGAACCCGGGTCCT
>CM040189.1:107979352-107999352 GCA_022606455.1 Callitettix versicolor | reverse complement strand
CATAAAAACAAAAATAAAAAAATCGCTCCTCACAAACAAACGTACATCTCAACAAAATATGGATCAACTTTAAACCACACCGTACAAAAAGAAACTAGCCAAATAAAATATCAGAGTTTCTTTGATTTTGTTATTGTTCTTCCTTGTACTTTTATATAATATACTTTTTAATAGTTTTATTGCACCACTGTAATTAGCACTACGCCACTTGGCTACTAACAGCATAATGTACCTGAGTGGTGTTAAACATCATTGCTGAGTTCAGTTCCGTTTAACTTCGACTCTGTCTAGGTTCGGTTTTTAAACTGACTCTGCTTCCCCCACCACGTTGACCACGCACACAAACTAATTATTTCTGGTTGCCTAGGTTACGGTTTTTCAATGTATAATTTTTTTATAATTTGTTGCATTAAACCCAAATACTTAGATTTAAAAGACACAAACGTGTCACTTAAACTAACCATTGCTTCCGGTAGTCGCTTTTCATTCCGCTCTACACTTGATGGCCACCCAGACTTAAAATCTGCATTTTACTAGAATGTAAACAATCGCATGTAATTTTTTTAGTATCAAGTGTAGACAAGATGACAAAGTACAAATTTGGAACGGTTTGTCACTTGTATATGTCGTTTTTATCGCAACGGCTGCCATATACCCTCGCCAAAATTAAAAACATTACCAGCGATAGCGCGAGCTTCTGTCGTCAATCTCTGTTCCCTCTGGACTTGGAACAATTTCAACTAGTTAACGTTTTAGAAGATTTTATTTTATTTTTTTGGTTGCATCAAATGAAGTAGTATATTTCCATGGTATTTTCCATGGTATTCATATGAACAAATGAAACGTGTATGTAACAGCTGAAGTTTTGTTGTGTTTCTTTATACACGCTAACCTCCAAGTTAACGTTGTACCTGCATTGTGATATGATCTGACATGTTTTTGTGTTGTGTTATATAAATATAAATATTCGAGGTGTGTTCAGAAAGTAACGAAAATTTTTTAATTTCGCGGGCTTGGAGAGTCCGATTGTCAAACATTTTTTTATTATGTTGATATACATGCCATTGAAGTATGATAAAACTTTCAGCTGTTTTCATTGTTGACTTTTTCTATGACAGCCATTAAGGTTAGACGTGTTTTTATGAGCTCGGCGATTTTAGTTTGTTAAAAGAAATGGATCAAAGAATTTGTATCAAATTTTGCGTAAAAAAGAAAAAAAGTGTAACAAAGTGTGTGAAATGTTAACAAAGGCCTATGGTTAGTCTGCTATGAGTAAATCCAAGAGTTTACGAGTGGTATAAGCATTTCCAAGAAGGTCGTGAAGACGTTGAAGATGACGAACGCCCTGGACGCCCCAGCACATCAACAACCGATGAAAACGTGAAAAAGTGAAAGAAATTGTTATGAACAATCGCCGAATCACAATTAGAGAGGTCTCTGATGATGTTGGCATATCGATTCGATCATGTCATGACATTGTTTCCAATGTTTCGTGTATGAAACGCGTGGCAGCAAAATTCGTTCCAAAATTGTTGAATTTTGAACAAAAACAGCGGCGAATGGAAGTTGCTCAGGAGTCACTAAATGAAGTCAACGACGATGCAGAATTACTGAAACGTATTATAACAGGTGACGAAACATGGGTTTACGGATATGACGTCGAAACTAAGGCTCAATCATTCCAGTGGAGGCATTCTGGCTCGCCAAGACCGAAAAAGGCTCGACAAGTGCGGTCGAACGTGAAGGTTCTTCGATATTAATGGCATAGTGCATCATGAATTCCTGCCACCAGGTGAAACGGTCAATAAGGAGTACTACCTACAAGTTCAACGCCGTTTGCGTGAACCAATCAAAAAAAAAAAACGCCCGGATCTGTGGAAAAACAATTCATGTCTTTTGCACCACGATAATGCACTAGCTCACACTTCATTGCTTGTTCGTGAATTTTTGGCCAAAAACAGTACTGTAACGATGCCCCAGCCTCTATGGCTCCGTGTGACTTTTTCCTATTTCCAAAAATAAAGAGAACCTTAAATGGCCGTCGTTTTACAGCCGTAGATGACATTAAAAGCGCATCGCTGAAAGAACTAAAGGCTATCTCAAAAATCGAATTTGAGAAGTGTTTCGAGGATTGGAAGAAGCGCTGGCACAAGTGGATAATCTCCAATGGGGACTATTTTAAAGGCGACAACATCAATGTAGAAGAATAAATAAATATTTTGTTCAAACAATTAAAATATATATATCGTGTATATATATATATATATATATATATATATAATTAATTAACACACAAATCTAAAACATTTTAATACATTACGTTGGCGTTAAAACATAAGCCTAAAATATAATGTTAATTAATGATTGCAGACATTGTTGATCTTTAATTACAAGTATTGCATATTTTAATATATAATTAACAAAGCATTCAATATACTACAAACAATTCTTTCAATTACAAAGTTGTTCAATATACATGAACTGGTATTACAATTCAAACATAATTAATTGATAAATTATCTCAGGACGGTTCTTTGATACTGCAAATGGGAAATAAGCAGCTTATTATTAGCTTTCAATTTAATTTCTTACAGAAAAAGATTACAATGCAAAGTACTACAATGGTAATAGAGAGTCTTTGATGATGAAGAGTTGGATGAATGGTAGTGATGTTGGTCCAGATGTCCGCAAGCCTTGAGCTAAATTGATTGAGCCATGATTCGAAGATAAATTGTTATTTTTCGACGATTATAGTCCACCTATTTAGTATTATTATTGAATAAAATTATTTGTTTCATAAAACTTTATTTTACTTTAAACTTGCAACTTGTGTCCCGTAGTTGTAAATTCGACGAACGTTTGGTGTAAATTGTTAACTCTTTAAAATAAGTCTTGATTCTGTATCATTAATTAACATAAAAAACGACGATAACAACAAACCCTTTTGTAACAATTATTAGTTTCAACTTAATACTTTAATTATAAAAAATAACTTTCTCGGTTATCTGACTGTGACCTTTCTGTTCTCAATTTATAAAATAATAAAGTTTGTGGTCGTAAAGCGACTAGGTTAAGCGTTCAGAAACTGTACCGACTCTCCCCCTGCGGAACTGCTGCACGTTTATATACGAACTCGCTTCCACCCTAAATTTGCTTAAGCAATGGTGGTAAAGCGTGGGTAGTGTCAAACCGAGCGGTTTGAAAATCTCTTTAAATTCAAATTGGTTTTGCCGTTAAACTCCTGCAAAGGTTATGTTTTTTACGATTTTTTCTTTTTTTAGTGACTTTATCCTACTACAGTTATTTATTATTGGAGTTTGCCGCGTTTAGTGCCCATCCTAATTAACAACCTTGCATATGTATTTGAATATCTGTAGTTAAACTATTATTTATAAGTTAGATTTGCTATATATATATATATATATATATATATATATATATATATATATATATATATAAATATTTATAATGCATGTATAGACCCTGTTGGATCACGCAAAGCACTCCGACTCATGTCTTGCTCCTTCTAATCCTCCACACCTCCCTCATCCTGTCCCCATGGATCCTCTTCGGGTTCATTTTACCCCTGCTCTCTTTGGGATTTCATTCTCTGGGACCTTCCAACCGAGCATCTTTCTCCTGAATACGTTCCTGTCTTCAACGTCTGTTTCTGCGTCATGTAGGTCTATTCTGACTTGTGCGATCCACGACGTTGTTGATTTGACACCTTGTATATACTTAAGGATTCTGTTGGCAAGTCTCGTTGTTGGGAGTCTACTGATGTGTCCATAGAACCGAAGCCTCCTTCTTCTGATATCTGCTGCCAGGTTCGATATCTCTGTGGTCTTCCGGGAGTGCAACCTGTATCCATCTTCTGTTAATCTCGGGCCAAGGATCTTCCTCAAGATTTTGCGTTCTTCCTTCAAAATATCGTCCATGGTAGCTTTTGTGTGGAGTGCTAGCGTCTCGCTTGCATATAATACCTCCGGTTTTATGACTGTGTTGTAGTGTCTGATTATATATATATATATATACTCCCCGTAGGAGGTGCAGACAAGCTGCTTCTATTGAGAGGATTTAGACGTCCCTCGCGGTACCCGAGTCTAATATACACTTACACTTACAACTTTAATACTTTACACTCACACTTACATTTTGGAAGACAATAATAGCCTCAATGTGTTTTTTTCGCCTTTAAATAACTTTACACTTATAAATAATAAATATATATATATATATATATATATATATATATATATATATATATATATATATATATATATATATATATGGTTTGAAAAATGGTAAATATGCAGTGCATCATCTATTGGAGTTTTCGATATTTTTCTTACTAAAATGCTTTATTATGTGCCCAAAAGCAAAAATCCAAAATATGAAAGCAGAAGTACGATAAAAATCGAAAATAAAAGTAACCAACATAACCTCAAAATTGCTACCGGCGAAAATCGGTACCGTGTTGTACTGATTTTAGACGTATTTTTATTGTTTTACTGATCTACAGATCAGTAAAACAATAAAAACTACGTCTAACACGAGTTTGGATGATAGGAAACACATTTTTAAAAGAATAGTGCATAACCTAAGTGACACGGTTGTTAGGCTTAAAACGGTGATGCGTGAAAAAACCTTTATATTTTTAAAAGAATACTGCATATCTAACTGACACGGTTGTTAGGCCTATCACGGTGATGTGTGAAAAAACCTTTAAATTTTTAAAAAGAATACTAAGTATATTAACTGACATGGTTATTAGGCCTAACACGGTGATGTGTAAAAAACTTTTATATTTTTTAAAGAATACTACATATCTAACTGATATGATTGTTGGGCCTATGATTGTGATGTGTGAAAAAACCTTTATTTTTTAAAGTATCAAACCTTAACTGACACGGTTGTCAGGCCCTAACATAGTGATGCGTGATAAATCTTTATATTTTTTTAAAGAATACTCCATAAGCTAACTAACATAGTTGTTAGGCCTAACACGGTGATGCATTAATAGAACCTTTATTTATTTTTTTCAAAGGAGTACTCCATAACCTAACTGACACGGTTGTTAGGCCTAATACTGTTATGCATGGAAAAAACTTTATATTTTTTTAAAGAGTACTCTATAACTTAATTTATGTAAATTAACCTTTATATTTTTTTAAAGAGTACTTCATATCCTGACATGGTTGTTGGACCTATCACGGTGATGCGTCAAAAAACCTTTATATTTTTTTTTTTTAAATACTAGGCTACATATCCTGACACGGTTGTTAGGCCTAACATAGTGATGCGTGTAAAATCTTTATATTTTTGTACAGATTACTTCATTAGCAAACTAATATGGTTGTTAGGCCTAACACGGTGAAGCATTATAAAAAAACCTTTATTATTTTTTTAAAAAGAGTACTCCAAACCTAACTGACACAGTTGTTGGGTTAAACGGTGATGCAGGAAAAAAAAAAAACCTTTTTTTTTAAAGAGTACTCCAAAACTTAACTAACACGGTTGTTGGTCCTAACACGGTAATGCATGATCTTTAATGTATATTATGATTGCGGGCAAAAGCTGTGACGGGTAACAGCTAATCATATTACATTTCTGAAAGTTTGTTTTTGTTTATTTGTTTGTTATTCAAATACACTTTAACTACTGGACCAAATGAGATTACATTTGGTGTGAACACATTTAGGTATCTGAGATAAACACAATACTATTCCAGTTTAATTATATAATAATGACTTTTAATAATACAGTATTTTATTAAAATATGACATGATCCTGTTTTAGCGTATCGAGTAGCAAAAATTTATATGTCTTGGCCGAAAACCATAAATCGTATAATATTGTATATAGCAATATATTAAAATAAAATGACCTATTCTGATTTTGAAAATCGACTATAAATTTTATTGCTTACATTATAATTGCAGGCAAAGCCGCAACGAGTAACAACTAGTTATTTATAAGTTAGATTTTCTCTCTCTCCTCCTCCTCTCTCTCTCTCTCTCTCTCTCTCTATATATATATATATATATATATATATATATATATATATATATATATATTCTCCCCGTAGAAGTGCAGAAAGCTGCTTCTATTGAATGGATTTAGACGTCCCTCGCGGTACCCGAGACTAATATACACTTACACTTACAACACTACACTTACGACTTTAATACTTTACACTCACACTTACACTTAGGGTGAAAATAATAGCCTCAATGTGCTTTTCGCCTTAATTTTTTTTTTTTTTTTTTTTTTTTTTTTTGTGTTTAACGTCCGACTATTGTGCACACTTGGGCTAATGCAGACGATGGAATGATTTATAGCGTATGAAAATGCCAAGCCCTCGCCGGGAATCGAACCCGAGTCCTCGGGGTGAATGCCTAGTACGCTATCCACTAGACCACCAGAGCCGGCTTTTTCGCCTTAAAATAACAAATATATATATATATATATATATATATATATATATATATATATATATATATATATATATATATATATATATAAATATATGTATATATTTTAGTGTTTAACATATATATATATACATATTTATCTGCCTCAGTGGCCTAGTTGATAGTGTACTGGGCTTTCACTCCGAGGACTCAGGTTCGATTCCCCGGCGAGGGCTTGGCATTTTATCATACACTATAAATCATCCCATCGTCTGCATTAGCCCAAGTGTGCACAATAATCGGACGTTAAACACCAAAAAAATGTATATATATATATATATATATATATATATATATATATATATATATATATATATATATTAAAGAATGACTATATTTAAAAATTAGAGTAAATGTTCATAATATTATTGCTAGTAAACTATATAGTCACCAAAAGGCATTACACCTAACGTCAGATGAAATAGTATTATAGAAGAAACAGCTGTTTTAGAAATCAGCTGTTAAGGTAAATCTTATAGGTAACATACATATCAAAAGTACAGTATGTTTTGCATAGACATTGTGTGTGTGTGTGTGTGTGTGTGTGTGTGTGTGTGTGTGTGTGTGTGTGTGCCATTATTAAGTTTGTTAGGAATGCTAAAACTATCTCTGCTTCTTAAAAATAATATTTAAGAAACGTTTAAGCGAACATATGACACGAGGCTGCTGAATATATTTTACTACTGAAAATTTCACAAACCTCAGTAAAACTCTTCGAGATACAAGCGAGTAATACGGTGCCATACGGTGAACACAAAGCTCCACTACACTTGTTCCAAGGCCACTTTACACACCACTAGAGAAGGGTTGAAGCCTCACGAATGGATGAAAGAAGAAAATTATCCCTACTGTTACCAACAGGTTGTAATTACATATAATTACAGTAACTCTTTTTGGTAATGTTTAAAGAGTGTTTGATGTTTTCAAAAAATGTTATATTTTTACTTCATTTTTGAGCTTACTCATTAAAAAAATATTCTTTCGGCTCACTGCTTTATTTATTTATATTTTTTAAACTTTATTTTTTTTAAACAAAAACCCCATAACCTAACTGACACGGTTGTTAGGCCTAACACGGTGATGCGTGAATAAAACCTTTTATTTCTTTAAAAAATAATACTGCATAACCTAACTGACACGGTACTTGTGCGGGAACCTAACTGATACAGATTAGGTATTCATCTTTCGATCGTATTCGTGTGTGTACCTGTCTCATAATCAACGAAATTAACCGAGTTGATGGACAAAGCCGTTGTCAGAAAGGCAATTGTAAGCCTTTCAACAGTCACTTATTTATTCACGCATCACCATGTTAGGCCTAACAACCGTGTCAGTTAGGTTATGGGGTTTTTTTTTAAAAAAGTTTTTTCTCACGCAAAACCCGTTTAGACGTATGTTTATCGTTTTACCGATCTACAACACGTTAGCGACTTTCGCGCGGTAAAAATTTTGAGGTTATGTTGTTCACTTTTATTTTCGATTTTTATCGTACTTCTCTTGCTTTCCGCGCTTTTATATTTTGGATTATTGCTTTTGGGCATGTAATAAAGCGTTTTAGTAAATAAAATATCTAAAAATGCAGAACAGGCTACACTGCATAAATACACATTTACTGTATAGTTTCACCATTAAAAATACATTTACCATTTTCGCGCGGTAGGTAATTTTAGGTTATGTTTGTCACTGTTATATTCACTTTTTTTGTGACTTGCCGTTTTTTCCCGCGCTTTTTTATTTTGCATTATTAATATTGCGTATGTAAACGTTTTAGTGTCAAAATTACCAAAATTGACAGAGTGCCAAAAACTCAAAATTACCGAAATTTTGATTTCACCGTCCTAATAATGCATATGTGTAATAATATGTATATATATATATATATATATATATATATATAAATTTTCTAATTTTAATAGATTTGAAATATTTAAATATTTAAAATGCTAATTTTTTCAGATCTTAACGAACTTGCCCTAGCTATTACCATAATCAATTTCGTTAGACTAAACGTGCTAACACACACACAGCAAACACACACACACACACACACACACACACACACACACACACACACACACACACAAACACGATTTATTTTATAAACATGTTTTCTCTCCTTTCCAACTAACGCCCTCACCCCAACGACTACTCTTATTCAAAAGAATGTGTTTACTTAAAACTTCCAAAATGTTAAAGTTCGCCCCCTGGTACTATATATATTGTAGGCCATATATATAATAATAATAATAATAATATAATAATATATATAATATAATGGCCTACAATTATTTAATTTCATAAAGAGAGGTTTCGCGAAAAACAGATTATTAAACACAGATTAAGGTACACCCAAAAACTTAAAAAATGTTAAAATGCTGAGCTAGCATTTTTACCTTGAAGTAAAATAATTTTAATTTAAATTATAAAAATAGGCAATAATAGCCTTAATGTGCTTTTCGCTTTAAAATAATAACAACAAAATTAATTACAAGCTTTCGGTTTTTTCAACAACATCCGAATTAGGTTATTCTCCTGCATCATAAATCCAAAATAACCATCCCATTTTTCCTTCGCCAAGGAAAAAATACCAAGTCTCGACTTTGCCATTGGTTGGGACAGGGTTGCTAAACTTTTTCTTAAGCATCAATACTTATGAAGTTAATTCTAAATAATCAAGATAACCATGTGACTTGCTGAAGTGATGGAAGCGAATTTCCAAAACGAAATATCGTAGAGTTTTTTTTTATCTTACAGTTTTCAAAAATTCGATTTCATCAACATAATACGCATTACAATCTGTAAGAGTTGACATTATTTTAGATTCTTAAATTACATTGAAAATATTAAAATAACCATGACAGTCGAAGATTCGATTTCTTATTTACAAATTTACGCGGATTTTAACGGTAACTACGACGGTGAAATCAAATTTTCAAAACGTTGTAAGATAAATCGATACACTATTTTTTAGATTTGTAATGTCCGCCATTTTGAAACACTTGAACAGACGAAGTTGTTTTAGCCGTCACGTGACGAAATCGATTATCTACAGTTACGATATAATACTGTGAATATGAAAAAAAATCCAACAATACTATTGTTATAAAACAATTTTTAACAATTAAAATTCTCTAATTTGAGTTTCTATGGAATTTTGAAATCATTTCTTCTTTACTTGTCGAACTGAGAACGTCAATCTTAGTTATGGGCAAGATTTTGAGGTGTATCAAGAGAGCTGTGCGTTGTGAGTCTATGATTTTATTATAAAATGTTATCAACATATTAACTGTTAATGTAGCAGTTATTTTATCAGTTTTTTTTGTGTGTTTAACGTCCGACTATTGTGCACACTTGGGCTAATGCAGACGATGGGATGATTTATAGCGTATGAAAATGCCAAGCCCTGGCCGGGAATCGAACCCGGGTCCTCGGGGTTTAAAAAACAATTAGAATCTCCAATAATGAATGTTAATTATTATTAACAGTATTTTTATTATTAATAAACTTGTTGTAGAAGAATGGGGTGTTAAATCTAAAAATATACTGCAATATATTTATATGGTTTTAGATTTCTTATAGATTTAAATACTTTGTTATTATAAGCTATAGGCCTAAGTTATTGTGGTTAAAATGTTTACGTGATCTTGTAGTAATGCAATGAAATACATACAATACATAAATACGTAATTCAACATAAAAATATCTTTGTTAATAAAAACCTATGAGTTTTATAACGCATTTATACGTGCTCGTATTTCTGGTAATACATTAAGAAAAAACTTTTCAGAATTTTTAATATTAAATTTACCTATTACCACAGTTGGCACTACTGACTTTAACCAAATTTATGTTTTGAATTATGTAGGCCTACAGTAGTAAAACATTTAATAACTTTTAGCTTTTCTTGAAAATCTTATGAAATACTACCTCCTTAGCTACAGACTCCAGTCTATTGCTATTTTATGTTGCTATTCTATGTTTGTACATTCGACCACTAGGTTTGTCTGTCCAAGCAACCCCCCTACATCAGGTTCAAAAATTACATATCATGCATACTACGTAGGACTTCATTTATTTTCAGCAGGTCCACGTTAAATGCTATTTGTTAATGTTAAGTAACCTTATGTTAACCGCAAGTGTACATTTCAAAGGCTATGTCTATGTCTATGCTATGTCTATTGCTATTCTATGTTTGTACATTCGACCACTAGGTTTGTCTGTCCAAGCAACCACCCTACATCAGGTTCAAAATTACATACCATGCATACTACATAGGACTTCATTTATTTTCAGCAGGTCCACGTTAAATGCTATTTGTTAATGTTAAGTAACCTTATGTTAACCGCAAGTGTACATTTCAAAGGCTATGTCTATGCTATGTCTATTGCTATTCTATGTTTGTACATTCGACCACTAGCAGGTCCACGTTAAATGCTATTTGTTAATGTTAAGTAACCTTATGTTAACCGCAAGTGTACATTTCAAAGGCTATGTCTATGCTATGTCTATTGCTATTCTATGTTTGTACATTCGACCACTAGCAGGTCCACGTTAAATGCTATTTGTTAATGTTAAGTAATCTTATGTTAACCGCAAGTGTACATTTCAAAGGCTATGGCTATGTCTATGCTATGTCTATTGCTATTCTATGTTTGTACATTCGACCACTAGGTCTGTCTGTCCAAGCAACCACCCTACATCAGGTCAAAAATTACTTACCATGCATACTACATAGGACTTCATTTATTTTCAGCAGGTCCACGTTAAATGCTATTTGTTAATGTTAAGTAACCTTATGTTAACCGCAAGTGTACATTTCAAAGGCTATGTCTATATCTATGCTATGTCTATTGCTATTCTATGTTTGTACCTTCGACCACTAGCAGGTCCACGTTAAATGCTATTTGTTAATGCTAAGTAACCTTATGTTAACCGCAAGTGTACATTTCAAAGGCTATGTCTATGCTATGTCTATTGCTATTCTATGTTTGTACATTCGACCACTAGGTTTGTCTGTCCAAGCAACCACCCTACATCAGGTCAAAAATTACTTACCATGCATACTACGTAGGACTTCATTTATTTTCAGCAGGTCCACGTTAATTGCTATTTGTTAATGTTAAGTAACCTTATGTTAACCGCAAGTGTACATTTCAAAGGCTATGTCTATGCTATGTCTATTGCTATTCTATGTTTGTACATTCGACCACTAGCAGGTCCACGTTAAATGCTATTTGTTAATGCTAAGTAACCTTATGTTAACCGCAAGTGTACATTTCAAAGGCTATGTCTATGTCTATGCTATGTCTATTGCTATTCTATGTTTGTACATTCGACCACTAGGTTTGTCTGTCCAAGCAACCCCCCTACATCAGGTTCAAAAATTACATACCATGCATACTACATAGGACTTCATTTATTTTCAGCAGGTCCACGTTAAATGCTATTTGTTAATGTTAAGTAACCTTATGTTAACCGCAAGTGTACATTTCAAAGGCTATGTCTATGTCTATGCTATGTCTATTGCTATTCTATGTTTGTACATTCGACCACTAGGTTTGTCTGTCCAAGCAACCCCCCTACATCAGGTTCAAAAATTACATATCATGCATACTACGTAGGACTTCATTTATTTTCAGCAGGTCCACGTTAAATGCTATTTGATAATGTTAAGTAACCTTATGTTAACCGCAAGTGTACATTTCAAAGGCTATGTCTATGTCTATGCTATGTCTATTGCTATTCTATGTTTGTACATTCGACCACTAGGTTTGTCTGTCCAAGCAACCACCCTACATCAGGTTCAAAATTACATATCATGCATACTACATAGGACTTCATTTATTTTCAGCAGGTCCACGTTAATTGCTATTTGATAATGTTAAGTAACCTTATGTTAACCGCAAGTGTACATTTCAAAGGCTATGTCTATGCTATGTCTATTGCTATTCTATGTTTGTACATTCGACCACTAGGTTTGTCTGTCCAAGCAACCACCCTACATCAGGTCAAAAATTACATATCATGCATACTACGTAGTACTTCATTTATTTTCAGCAGGTCCACGTTAAATGCTATTTGTTCATGTTAAGTAACCTTATGTTAACCGCAAGTGTACATTTCAAAGGCGTCACTTTGTCATTCTTGAAACGGGCGAACGATGTAGCTTTACAATGCTATCTGGAAACAGATAACAACTGGTTTAATCTTGTGAAGAATTTATTTATGCTTATAAAGGTTATCCTGGTTTAATTAATTCTTAATCTAATTATTTTTTTTAAATTTCTCGTTGATGGTGTTTAGATGTATGAAAGTAGATGCTTGGTCAGTACTCTTTGCCTGCCAACAATTCGAAAGAGTTCGAATATTAGTTATTATATATCTACTATATATTTTGTATTATATAGTAGATAATATATATATATAATATATATATTATATTATATATTTATATATATATATATATATATATATATATATATATATGATTATTAAATATATATTTTAAATGAATGAAAACGAAACATTCCTCGTTTTCTTGGTCCTTTATTAAAAAGCTAAAAACTTTATTAAACGATGGATTTCTTTAATTTCTTTTAATTAACAAGTCAATAATAATAGCCTATTAAGCAAATTACCGTTTACTGTAACTTACTACATAACTTGCAGGAGAATGTTATGATGAATGTTCATAAAAAGGGAGGATGTTGAATTTAAAATTTCCTTATTGTAAATCATTTATACAGTTTTTCTTTAAATCAGTAAAATGGGGTTTCAAAAGCGAGTTTTGGCACAGTTTTCAAAATTATTTATTGTTTATTTATTATTTATTGTTATTATTGTTTATTTATTTATTATTTTTTTAAGTCTTCTGTAAGACTGTCTTGCATTCACTTGAGTGGAACTATTCTCTCTATGAGGTACCAACGCATTTGTGTGAGGATTTTTTTCAGTTTTTTCATTTTTATTATACGTATGGTTTAAGGAAAGGAGAAAGCATTAGTTTAAATTGAAAATAAGTAATACCTATTAACAACTGTATTAATGTATGCAAGAAATTACGAGTGAAAGGTGTTATATGCTAATTTTTTTATTCGTTCGTTAACATATTAATACATTTTGGTTGCAGTTATTTGCTGTCTCCCAAAGCCGCCTGATAGATACGAGACTGATGAATATCTACTTCCACAATGTATCTGTTATGGTAATATTTAAATATTTATAAAAAACATTGTTTATGTTCCTGAAATAATTTGATTCAATTTAAATTGATTATAGTTATAATAACAAATAGTTGTAACAGTTGCAACACAAATCACAATACCCGAACGGCGTTGCTCAGAATACAAAAGTTTTTACCTTGAGCGTTTTATGTAAAGACGGGTTTATATTTTATTTATAAATATATAATTAGAAGTGTTTAAAGCCAGCTTTGAGATTTTGTCCAACCTTATTCTTTTGAGTGGATTTAACAGTACGTTGCACATACATACACACAAAGCAACAGTACGTAAAACAAACAAACAAACAAACAAACAAACAAACACACACACACACACACACAAACACAAACACACACACACACAAACAAACAAACAAACAACACACACACACACACACACACACACACACACACACACACACACACACACACACACACACACACACACACACACATACATACATGCCGTATGCAATGCGATATCTATTTGGAGTATCAATAGATGTTTTCAGACGTGTTTTGAGATAGCTTCTTGCATTCGCAATTTTGGTCTGATTTGGTTCAAACCTTAATTATGAATTTTATTTTAACTTAGATAATTGAATGTTCTACCTAATTAAACTCCTAATATAAACACCACATTAGATCTACTTATAACTACATAGCGAAGAATTAATTGTTCAAACTTAAGTCATGTGAATACATAAGTACTTTAAAAAAAAACGTGGCTGTTGCGGGACTGGCCGACAAAAAACTAAAAACTTGAAGTAACGGAAGCTTATTGGTTTATATATGGTTAACAAAATTACAGATGTTATGAAAAAAATAGTTGCAAATTCCAGACATCTTGAAAAATAATTATAAAATTATTACTGAATCTAAAAATTAAGTTTATTAAACAAAAATTAATTGTCACCAAATCATAAGACCCCTACATACGAAAAACACCTAAAGATGTTTTAAATCTAAAAAATGTAAACTCTATGAATAATTTAAGGCATTAAATATTTAGTGTACAATCTAAAAATAGAAATAAATTACGCTGTTTTTTTCTCAGAATGGAACCAGGATCTCCGTACTACGAACACTTATACGGAAAGTAAGTATGATTTTGCCTTGAAAACACAACTAAGCTGTATTTTACAAAGTTCAGTTCCTCATTAATTTATTTATTGTGATTTTCACCACTTATTTTAAAACTGAAACGTTTGTCTAGTTATTGAATTATTTTGACACTAAAGTTTTGAAACTAAACATTTAAAGCTGGCTTCGACTGTATTTAACATGCTGGCTATTTCTTAAATTCAGTTTGACTTTTTTTTCGAATAGTCCATTTAGAGGGCACGCTTAATCAACTTCTTAGCCCATGCTTCCTTCATCTTCCTTGAGTGGTTTTCTCTGTCCTCTTGCGTCCACTCTCTTCCTCTCCTGCACGTGGGTCTTTTATTCTCTCGCAACTCAAGTTGCCGTATTGTACTTCTGAATATTGCTCTGTCTCCTATAATTTCTGAGTCTATTGCGTTGTTTGCCAGGTCCTTGTCTATCTCTGTGAACCAGGTTATCTTGTTCCAGTGTTTGTTTAATATTATGAAGATCTGTTTAGTTAGTCGGGTACTCTCCATTCTGTATATGTGTCCGTAGAATTGAAGTCTTCTTTTCCTGAATATGTCTGTTATTTTTTCTATTTTGGAATAAAACTCTCCATTTGACCTCTGTTTATATTCTAACCCTCTTTGGACCCAATATTTTACGTAAAATCCTTCTCTCCATCTTTCCTATTTTCTCTACGTCCTAAGCTGTATGCAGTTTAAGTGTTTCCACCGCGTAGAGGACTGCTGGCCTAACTACCGTTTGGTAGTGCCTTAGGATGTATAGGATACGTCCTATATTGTACTTGTACGTATAGTGCCTTAGGAGGATAGGGATTTTTTGTTGTATATGTTTTTCGTGAAAACGTACGCTTTTTCCAGTTTGAGTAATCTGTTTTCTAGTGCTATTTTATCGCTATTGTTTTGTGTTATCCACTCTCCCAGGTATTTAAAACCGTCGGTTTTGGCTATTGTATTCGTGTTTATCTTGAGATGGCTAGGGGCGCTCTTGATGTTTGTCTTGTATTCGGTCTTCTCAAACGAAATCCGTAGTCCAACTTTAGCCGCTTGTTTCTGAAGTTCCATTATTTGTTCTTGTGCATGTTCTATCGTGTCTGTGATTAGCGCCATATCATCAGCAAACGCCAAGCAATCTATTATTATAATAGTCTATTGTTATAAAGACGTTTGACTTTATAATATAATAAAATATTGTTTCTTTACTTTGTGAAAACTCTCTAAAGCATTTACAGAATTTAAAAATAGGTACTAAACAATTGTAATCACTGTAGAACTTATGTCCTCAAGTACTCAAAATGAAATGTATCTCTTTGAAATCCGGAAACTTTTGACAAAAGTTCTGTAAATCAGCCTATTTTTCAAAACCGATTCATCAAATTTCGTTTAAAGTTTGGAATTTGAAGATTCTTAACACAAATTACGGCGAAAAAATGTATAGTTTGCATTAATTGCATACAGAACAAAGCAAAACTAAACCCTTATGTATGTCTTTTCTTAACTTCATATCTTATTAATTAAGCGGTTATTACAGTTAATATTTTTAAAATTAAACAAGTATAATTTGTTGTTTTCAGGGGTAGTCATCGGGTATATACTGCGGGCCGTATCCAAGGAAGTCATGCTTTGCCAGGTGAGCTTTTGTTTTTGTTAGGTTATAGTGTAAGCATAACTTCTAGAATGATAAAATAAGAAACATAAAAACCTTAAAATAAAAATGCTTTTGTAAATATTAATACTACACAATATATTTTGCTTCACTAACATTTGAATACATGATAATTGAAATATAACAGGTCAGCCGGTTTGCAATAACATGTGTTATTTTCTAGGGCTTCCAAGGTGATGTATCGCAGTACGTCCCACAGCGGTCCAGTGATCGCCAGTCACCGTTGGACAACCGGTCTCTCAGTGACTACCTTAAAAACGTGATAATTTCTGACCTTTTTAATACCTTAGATAGAGTTGAGCAATGTCCAATATCAACAAAAGTTTGTGGTATGTATTTATTTATAGATGAATAATATTTTGTGACTTAACATTGAAAATGTATTCAATGTATTAACCTATGTATTCAATTTCAAGGTTATTCTTTGGTAGTACATAGAATTTGTATAAACAACTATATTGAACCAAATATATTGAACGGTTAAATAATTCAAAATTATCAAATAATGCTTAATTACTATTTTAAAGGTTTTTAATATTATGAAGTGAATTTAGTTCTTGCAAAAATTAATTTTTTAATAACCTAACATCGAGAACTGAATGTTTTAAGTTTATACTTTAGCCATTAACATTATACTATTGTTTTTTCTGGACAAAATATATTCTGCATTGTATTTTTGATATTAAAAAATATTTTGAACACAAAAGAGTTAATGGGATGAAAAATGTCAGTCCGAGTCTCAATATCTGAAAAACTCATTCACAAATAATTGTTTTTTTTTCCATTTTTAATATATTTTTATAGTTGTTCATGTTATTATTATAATTACCTAAACTATACCTGTTTATAAATTATTTCCATTAATCAAGTGCCTAACCTATTTTCTTTTCTGTTTCAGCTACAATGCACACAATTTCTGTTGATGTACATCTACCACCCTCTTAGGCCATAACTGTTTGATCAACAGTTTCAAAATTTCAGTGTCAAAATTTCCGTGCCAAAAATTTCCGTGTCCAAATTTTCGTGATCAAATTTTCGTTTTCCCCGTTTATTTTATTTTTTATTTTTTTCAAAATTATGGGGGGTAAACGAAGGTCGCCTCCGTACATCGGTACAGGTGCCTCCCGGGTAGCATATATCGTGTGAGCTAAATGACCTTCCGGGTCGGTTGTGGTCAGTAGAATGGCCTCTTGGTAAAAAAAAACCTGGATTAACAGTATCACAGAGTTGAAAGTATCAAAGAAACAAGCATTAAAGAAGTAGAACTGGAGGATTGAAGCATTCAAGAAATGTTCAAGAATGAATCCAATGTGAGAAGCGAACATCAAAGTTGTAGAACATTCTGAAAGACTACACAGAATCGATTGTTCGAAACAGCCAGTTCTTCAGCGCATGAAACAGTTTTAAAAATAGCTTCAGCAAACGTTACTTCGTATAAATAAATTCAAAAAACTAATCAGTCAATTTAAACTACCTCAACAATTAATATTGAAGATATAATTTAAACTATCCTGCCTTTGAACTGAGCAAAATGATAAATTTACATGACCAATCTGATGCTTCTGAAAGAAGTAAGAAGTAGAAGATGGTGAAGTGAAAACCGAAGTGGCAATGTCAAATTTTGTACACAGTACTTGATACAACAAGAGTCATCAGTAAAACAAGATTCGTTTCCTACTTACAAAAACCTAGTGTATGGAACTGATGTCTGATGAAATATTGATAAGTTTTATCATACTCAAGACAATAACTAATGTATTAAAGTGAAGAAATTTACAAAAATCAATTTATACTGATAAATAAATCTTGCAATTAATCATTTTTTATCATTTTTTGTTAATGTTAATAGTTGTGTAGGCTATTTGTTCCTTATTTTTCAATCGGACATTTGCCATAATTTTTTTTTTTTAATTTAAGCCCACATTGGAGCACACACAGTCAATTTAATTAAGTCTTTTGGTTTTTCTGCGTTCTTCCCAGTATTTTTTTAATGTTATTGATCTCTGAAGTCTGAGTTCTTCGAATATACTACGTTTCGTGGACGTTTTTCCCCAAACTGTAATTGGGTTTCCTGACTTTTTAAGATCGCTTTTTCCCTTCTTCCTGCCAATTGCTCCTTGGTTATTCCTAGTTCCTCCAAGTCCTGTTCCACCTCCTTCAACCAGTTGTTCGTAACTTTACACTTTAGTTGGTAGTCCAATAATCTCCTCTTAAGTCTACTCTCCTGTAATCGAGTTAGGTGTCCAAAGAAGGCCAATCTTCTTTTCCTAAAAATGTTAGTGAGCTGCTCGTTGTTCCGATACAAGTCCGTATTCGGCAATAGTCTGTACTGTCCCCCCACCAAATGTTTCTTATTAATAATTGTTCGGAGTACTCTCCTTTCCATTATCTGGAGCTCCTCCGTTCTATTTTGGCTCTTTAGATTAAATAGGGTCTCCGAAGCGTAAGTTACGTTTGCCCTTATGACCGTGTTATAATGCCTAAGTTTAGATTTTATAGAAAGCGATTTTTTTTGTAGCTGTTCTGGGTCAAATAGGAGGCAGATCTTAATTTAGCTACTCTGTTAAGTATTGCTGGTTTATAAATACTTAAAGAATTGTTATTTATTTAAGAATTTTTTTCCTGATTGTAAGTCTTAGGTTAGAAACTGGTTGATCCACACTTTAAAAACAAAATGTATGATTTACTAAAACTACTTACATACATGATGGCAAATACCCAATAAAATAAGCAACATTATTAAAAAATAATTGTAAAACATAAGAGTCGAATATTATAATTAACTTTTCATAGTTGAAAAATTACAGACTTATCTGCAAAGTTTGATTAAGTTAGATCAAATACCACTTACTGACGAACGCGAAAGAAACAATGAAGGATGTCTACGACTACTTGTTTTGATAGCACGACCAATAAAATATTCAGAAAATTGGTAGATATGTTTCTCATAAACTCTACTTACTCATTTATAAATTTCCTAACAAGTGAAATTGAGTTTAAATTTAGAAGTCAGGATCAATGCTCATTCAAGGTGTCAGGTCTTGTTACGATTGTCGTTCCATTAGCTCATTTTCCGATGACAATTCGCTAATAAATCGTGCAAATGAGTTACAAAGAATATATCAGAAAATCAGCATATTAGTTTTCCATCAAAATAAGCTCGAATTTTGTTCACAAAAATCATAACTAAGACCAGTGTGCCAAATTTTATATAAAAGAAAATTACTGTTGAATACCGAATCGAAAAAACTCGGTGGTGAAATATTATTATTTAAAGATTACATTAGTGTTTAAAGGTATTCTATTGTGTGCAACATGAGTTTACAAATCGCTGAAAAAGTATGGCAAAATATTTCAGTTTACTATTTCACGAAGAAGAATTGTTCAATGCAGTTTGTTTACTTTCCGGAGAACTAACCAATGCAACTGTTATATTGAAGAAAACAAATATTGAAATGTTGTTACTCAAAATAATCATCTTATGTAACAATTCGAAATCACAGTAATACTTTTGTTGGTTAGCGAGTAAA
>CM040189.1:107926852-107976852 GCA_022606455.1 Callitettix versicolor | reverse complement strand
CATTGTTAGTAGTTATTTGTTTTTATAGTTGAGCTCACAGATTATATAGAACAAATATAGTCAATCAGATAGTCCCAAAGCAACGTGAAACCCCTTATAGAAATGATCCAATCATCCTATGAGGGTGGTCTCATAGGCACTGTGATACTCCAGCCCTTACCCTTTCTGATTGGAACTACCAGCAGTCTACAATCTTAATTATATTCTTCTAAAATGGAAAATGAGCACTATCCTCCCGTAGAAAGGTCCTCAGGCTTTTACCACCTTCAAAGTTGGAAGTGTTACCATTAAAAGAATCAGAAAGGTCGTCACATGTTTAAACAAAGGTTGCAGTCGCTAAACCTTGAGATGAAAGAGAATCTGTAACACCTAATTATTTTACTTCTCTATTGACATAACACTGATTATTGCATATTATAATCATTAAAATGTATAAAAATGATTTATTTCATTAAAAATTTGTACACACAAATAAATTTATTTATAAAAACTATATTTGTTTAAGAATAAAGTTATGTATTAAACAAACAAAAAATGCATGTAGAATAAAAAATAGGCCAGGAACTGTATTATTATATTTTATTTTATATTTTATTTTGAAATCAAAGAAATACATATTGTTTGCCCCCCCCCACACACACACACATACAAACACATGTTGTTTGTTATTCTGAATTTTCAGGGAAATAAATATATCAAGGAAAATTATACCACTAATGGCAAAAATGTAGTTTAGGACTCTTTATAAATTTTCATAATTTTTGCGATGAAATTATTCAAAATATGCCCAATATCCTGTCTCTTTATTTGTTTCACCCAACTTTGGGATACACCAAATCAATTACTTTTTAATATTCTGTGCCTTCCTCGTAGCCCAGTATTGCTTCATACGTTGTGATCTTGCTTTTCTTTCTTCTTCAGAGATTTGGATCGTTCGCTTCGATTTGACTTTGCCCTGGAACCGTTGCTTCTTGTCCTTGGTTATTGTTTTGGCTGTTTTGTCCATGAGCATAGTGTCAGTTATTTGTAGTTCTGTTGTCTTTCTCTGTTTCTCTAAATCAAAGTGGTTTGGCTCTTTTATTGTGAAAGTAGTCAAATATTTTTTTGGTTAGTCTATTTTTGTCCATTCGGAGGATGTGCCCATAAAAATCAATTCTCCTTTTTCTTATTGTGTCTGATAGTGTTTCAGTTTTTTGGTAAAGAGTGGTAATGATGTGGAAACTCATTATTTATTACTAAATAAATAAATAAAATAGATTTTTTTTATTGTAATGTTACTAAATTAATGTTAATGTTCTATTTTAGTTTATTTTTTTATTTTATAAGGTAACCAGACTGTACACTGGGATTGCATATTACTATGTATTTTTCGATGTATAATCATTGTAATAATGTTATCTGGTATACATAAATAAATAATACTCTAAAATACCTATTGCTACAGCAACAGGCAAAATATTTAGGCTACCCTAAAAGTAGCCTATTGCTTATTGGTTTTCCCAACCTGCTGGTCATTGACCAAATTACCTATACGAGTACTTCAGGTTAGTCAGGAGTATTAGGTTAGTTGTGACAAAAACATAAGGTTTTTATAATTTCTCAAGTTTTCTACACTATTATTTGATATCCCTATCGGTAACAAAATTGCCTTCATATTATTCCATAGGCCTATGTACCCTACTTCTACTGATATAGGCCAATCTTTAATAAAAACACTGTATTTTAATGAAAACATTACTAAGAACATTAATACCAGATAAGCAGCCAAAATAGAACGGAGGAGCTCCAGAGAATGGAAAGGAGAGTACTCCGAACAATTATTAATAAGAAACAGAAACATTTGGTGGGGGGACTGTACAGACTGTTGCCGAATGCGGTCTTGTATCGGAACAACGAGCAGCTTACTAACATTTTTTAGGAAAAGAAGATTGGCCTTCTTTGGACACCTGACTCGATTACGAAGAGATTATTGGACTACCAACTGAAGTGTAAAGTTAAGAACAACTGGTTGAAGGTGGTGGAACAGGACTTGGAGGAACTGGGAATAACCAGGGAGCAATTGGCAGAAAGAAGGGAAAAAGCAATCTTAAAAAGTCAGGAAATCCAATTACAGTTTAGAGAAGATGTCCACGAAACGTAGTATATTCGGAAGAACTCAGACTTCAGAGATCTATAAGATTAAAAAATACTGAGAACAACGCAGAAAAACCAAAAGACTATATTAAATTGACTGTGTGTGCTCCAATTTGGGCTTAAAAAATATCAGATAAGCCTTAGTTAAAATAAGCTACTTCTCGTAAATTAATTTTCAAAATAAATAAACAGCCTGTATTACAAAAAAGTATCAGTTTAGAGTTATTTTTATTAGTCCTAAAATCGACATCACTGAGACAGTCCAAATTGTTTTCCACGTGACCTTTGTGACATCATAGCTGCCATTTTGCAATTTAGTAAAACGTGTTCTCGCTTAAAAAATATTTAACTTTACACAGCCAATCACATTTCGCGTATCACAATCAACATGTTTGAGTGAATTGATAACGCCCCCATCCCTAGCGCCACTCCAGCGCTAATGAAAGACAAAATGTCCCCGGGCACTTTTACAAAAGCAAACTTGAAGCCCTGTTAACGAACCGCTTCACAGACACTCCCTTTTGAATTTGCGCTCACAAATATGTGTGTACTTGTAGAATTACAGCTAATTTTTTCTTCTTTTCAGAACACCTCTCTGGCTCTATCAGTGGAATTATATTTTATTTTTTACTTTTTTACTTTACCAAGTGATTGTAATCAAGAAAAAAAATATCTTGATATTTTTATGGACTTAAGTGTTTTTTTTTATCATTTCAGTCCAAAACAGTGGATATTGCTTTGACGTCCGAACGTCGTAACAACACTTACTTCTCTGGTGGCTAAATCAACCAGGTTTTATGACGGTATTTTAATCGATTTTTCTAAAAAAAAATTAAAAATCAGTTATTCTCGAATTGCCTTCAGAGATTTTAATAAATTTTGGCTCACACTTACCTAAACAACCAACACGTGTTCCATAAAGACCTTCTGAAAACAGATATATTTGAGCTTATCAAAATCGAGTGTTCTAAACTTTTGGCCATACTTGAAATTACCTAACACGAATCATTTTTAAAAAATGGATGAAACATTGTCCGATCGCTGTATCCGATTGTTTGTTATATCCAATGATAAACACTCCCAGATATTTTATCAGACATTTAAGGCACCATTTTCCTTCTGTGCTATTCGCCATTGGCCCCGCAGGAGGGTGCAGACTAGCTGCACCTATTGAGAGGATTTAGACGTCCCTCGCGGTACCCGAGTCTAACACACAAACTTACACTTACAACATTATACTTACGACTTTAACACTTTGCACTCACACTTACATTTAGGCTTACATAATAGCCTCAATGTACTTTTCGCTTTAAAATAGCAAAAAAAATCCCTAATTGGTTTTCAAATTTCCCGTCTTAATCTTAGGGAGTGTTGACCGTTTAATCTTAATCTTTTTTTGACCGAGTTAGTTCGTTAGGTTCACAACAGAATGCACAACAGAATGTTTTATTCCGTCTGTTTAGATTTATTTTAGAGTTTAAATAATTTTTTTGCGTTAGAGTTTTCAATTAAAAAAATCGTTTGACTAAAAAAAATTAACCTTTACAAGCGACAATATTTTTTCTAATTTACTGTTTAAATGTCAATTTATTTCGTTGCAAATTTGGTACACCTGTTATTTGGTACGCTTCAGTTATGAATATTTTGAATAAAAACAAAATCGGATACGTAATTGAATTTTAAATGTCTAATTTTAAATATATATATATATATATATATATATATATATATATATATATAATATAAATGTCAAATCTATCTGTCGAGGTCTTCACAAAGTTAACAAAATTTGAAAACACACGTCACAAACACTAAACACAATAACGCGATTTTTTTAAACACACGATTATAAACAGTTAATATATATATATATATATATATATATATATATATATAACTTTCTATAATCGTGTTTAAAAAAAAAATATATATATATATATATATATATATATATATATATATATAAACTTTCTATAATCGTGTTTAAAAAAACAGTAATATATATATATATATATATATATATATATATAAACTTTCTATAATCGTGTTTAAAAAAAGTTATTAATATATATATATATATATATATATATATATATATAAAAACTTTCTATAATCGTGTTTAAAAAAACAGTTAATATATATATATATATATATATATATATATATATATATAAACTTTCTATAATCGTATTTAAAAAAAAATCGCGTTATTGTGTTTAGTGTTTGTGACGTGTGTTTTAAAATTTTGTTAACTTTGTGAAGACTGAGACAGATAGATTCGACATTTTGTATTACGGCCTGAAGATGAAACAGTAAGGTTTCGAAACCGAGGTAGCTTGTACGAGATGAGAGCCGCCTCAGTGGCCTAGTTGATAGCGTACTGGGTTTTCACCTCGAAGACTCGGGTTCGATTCCCGGCAAGGGCTTGTCATTTTCATACGCTATAAATCATCCAATCGTCTGCATTAGCCCCAAGTGTGCACAATAGTCGGACGTTAAACACACAAAAAAAAAAAAAAAAAAAAACGAGATGAGTAAAAAAGACCACTAGACTTAGATAGGTCATAATCCTAATTACTGTAATGATCGATATATTAGCTCATTTTCCTATTGAAATCGTTCACTAATACAGTATAAATCTGAATTTCAGAAATCTATTTAGCATTAATAGCCATCACTGTACCGAATTATTCATACTAAGTAGATAATGGGTTGATGACAGTATATGTAATTAGCGGTTACGTGTTCCATATGGAATTGTACAATTCTGCTTATTCCTGTTTAGAGAACTATTAAGTTTCAATCACTGACTCATTTCACGTATTGTAACTCATAGAATGTCACACAGAGAGTGTTCAAAATTGACGCTAACTTTTTGAAGAAGTAGAAACCTTACTTATTGTGCGAGTCCAATTGTAGGAAGTGGGCTCCATTATGGGATCCACAAAATTGAACAGTGGTGTGAAAAACACGGTATTGATACACCAACAAGTCCACCATGTTACGGCTGTACGACAAGTTCCAAGAATCAAATAATATGGCAGATATTAGCATCACAAAGTGGTCGTGCTAAAGTGCTAACACAAGAAATGTTGTTTGTGCAAGCTGCGTGTGTTTGTAGCTTTAAAAAATTGTACGACTCCTATCCAGTCAGCCTGCTGACATTGAACACAAACGGACTAGAAGTACAGCCACCATTATAAAAAGCGTGCTCGATATTAGAGGCAAAAGTCAAAGTAATTAACTATCTGCAGCTACGAGCGCTGCAAGCAGCAAAGACAGGGGGAAAGTCTGTTTGAAAAAACAGACGGTACTATTACATAGTTAACTGCAATTGAACACTCTGCCGGAAGATATCACCAGCAGCGAGCGTTCACATATCTCTCATAAGGGTTATCAGTCTTGTAAGTTTATGTTCAATGCTACACGTAATTACGCCTGTTTAAATATGTATTTTTTTATTTTTGTGTTTAACGTCCGACTATTGTGCACACTTGGGCTAATGCAGACGATGGGATGATTTATAGCGTATGAAAATGCCAAGCCCTGCCCGGGAATCAAACCCGGGTCCTCGGGATGAAAGTCCAGTACGCTATCAACTAGGCCACCGAGGCGGAGGTTTAAATATGTATCCATACAGAGCTAGTGTTGGGCGATGTAAAACGTGAAGGTTTCTGTCAGTGATCTGGCGAAGCCTGGCTTCCGCTAGTTGGCTACATAACGTTTATACTGTATTTCCCCATTAGGCTGCGTCACATCTGGTCACTCTGTTACAGAGAAACTACCACTTAGTATTAGTGTTACGTTATTTTATTGAAAAGTTACCACATCGTCTCTAATAAACATAGAAACAGATGTTCATAATCAGCTGATCGGAGAGGATAATATAACTCTTTTGCCGCGGTAATTGTTAGTACTAGGACATTCACATTTACATGGATCGTGTGACTCAATAACTAGTGGCACAACTGTCTCGCTGACTAATTTTAAAATATCACAAAACTAACAACATTACTTAAATAGATGCATGTATGTTTAATTTTAGCTATTCCTCCACAAATATTTGTAAGCTACGAACTGCCCTCATTTCATATAAATATATGAGCTTCACGTCGCTCATAGAACATTTTTACTACATTTTTATAGAATAATATCCGTTTGAGTCGCCATCATGGTAACAACCAGGGACTTTTTACTTTGCACTATTTAAAAATCTAGTCGTAACCAACGGTAAAATTTACAAAATATTGCATTTTAAATTCAAGTAAAATTATTGATAAAAATCAGATGGCTGTCAGGGTTCATTTTTTATGTACAAAACTTTAAACAGAGAACTTAAAATTAATACAGATTTTAACGTTCGCTACGTTAATGAAATCAAAATTTCAAAAATGTATTCTTGTTTTCTTTCGAAATTCGCTATCACGTCGTCAAGACAGTGAAATTTCGCGTCTATTGGCGACTTTCCGTTGAACAATGAGCTATTAGATCGGCAATTATAGTAACATTCAGACCTGACCTTGGATTTTGTTCGTTACCCATAGAAAATTCAGCAGTTTCATGATTGAGCCCATTTTAAATCATAGCTTTTTTGTCTTTAATATTTCTGAAAATATATTTCATCCTCATAACCAGCGTTAAAAACTGTATAAAATAGCATTTTCAATTTTCGACATTAGCATTTTAAATTAAGAAATTCAATTTGAATTCGGTCAGAGTTTATTTTCATATATTAAATGCATGTGAAGATTCAAAATGCTAATATATGCATGTTTTACTGCTGTTTGTAATGATGGAATCACAGTTTCAAAAAAGAGGAAAAAATATTAAAAGAAATACTTTTGGAAATTCGCTCCCGTCAAGTCAGCGATACAGTTGAGTGCGGGATTATTTTTTCTTGGTGGCGTTCTTCGGGCCATATCATGTTCCGCCACTTCCTTGGCCCACTTTTTCTGACGAAGATTACGTATTCCCTGTACGACGGACCTAAGTTTGTAATTCCCCGCAGTTGGCTCACATCCAGCTGAAAGTTTCACCGTGTTTTTGCTTTCAAATTCCCGCACCACTGTGAACATCGCGAATCCCTAGCAAGACGTTTTCTTTAAAAAAAAGAACACCTCTGTTTATACGCGGCGCGTTATTGAACGATAGAATTAATGAATTTGTTTATTTTATTTTAAAATATAACTGAAAAGCTTATACACTTTTATTAATAAATATTCTCAATAATCGGCTAAAAACTTAGAAACAAAAGACATGTACTAATACTGTAATGATAATCACAATGCAAATAATATTGATAACGATAATGATAATGTTAGTGGTAGTGGTAGTGGTAGTGGCAGTGGTAGTGGTAGTGGTAGTGGTAGTGGTAGTGGTAGTGGTAGTGGTAGTGGTTAACGATAATAATGAAAAAGATAATGAAAACGATAGCGATAATGAACACGATAACGATAACGATAGCGATAGCAGTAACGATAGCCATAACGACAACGATAACGGTAACGGTATTGATAACGATAACAAAGGTGATAACAATAGTGATAACCGGTGACGGAGACAGTATATGTGTGTGTGTGTGTGTGTGTGTGTGTGTGTGTGTGTGTGTGTGTGTGTGTGTGTGTGTGTGTGTGTGTGTGTGTGTGTGTGTGTGTGTGTGTATGTGTGTGTATGTGTATATGTATGTGTGTGTGTGTATGTGTGTGTGTGTGTGTGTGTGTGTGTGTGTGTGTGTGTGTGTGTGTGTGTGTGTGTGTGTGTGTGTGTGTGTGTGTGTGTGTGTGTGTGTGTGTGTGTGTGTGTGTGTGTGTGTGTGTGTGTGTGTGTGTGTGTGTGTGTGTGTGTGTGTGTGTGTGTGTGTGTGTGTGTGTGTGTGTGTGTGTGTGTGTGTGTGTGTGTGTGTGTGTGTGTGTGTGTGTGTGTGTGTGTGTGTGTGTGTGTGTGTGTGTGTGTGTGTGTGTGTGTGTGTGTGTGTGTGTGTGTGTGTGTGTGTGTGTGTGTGTGTGTGTGTGTGTGTGTGTGTGTGTGTGTGTGTGTGTGTGTGTGTGTGTGTGTGTGTGTGTGTGTGTGTGTGTGTGTGTGTGTGTGTGTGTGTGTGTGTGTGTGTGTGTGTGTGTGTGTGTGTGTGTGTGTGTATGTGTGTGTGTGTGTGTGTGTGTGTGTGTGTGTGTGTGTGTTGTGTGTTGTATGTGTGTGTGTGTGTGTGTCCGTCCGCGTATGTGTGTGTGTGTGTGTGTGTGTGTGTGTGTGTGTGTGTGTGTGTGTGTGTGTGTGTGTGTGTGTGTGTGTGTGTGTGTGTGTGTGTGTGTGTGTGTGTGTGTGTGTGTGTGTGTATGCCTTAAATTAAAACTGTGGCAAGGAGCTTGACCCACGAAACAGAGCAAGAGCTACTACTTTTCGTTACAAAACGAGAACATATAAAACTATAAATCTAAACATAAGCAACAAGAATAATGTAATTAATTATTACTGAATGTCTTTGTGAACGTATAAGTAGTAATTTATAACGACAACGCACTCTAGGCGGAAATCTGATACATTACAAAACTGCAGCCAAGTTATAAATTATTGCATTTTTAACGCTGGCAAATTACGGTCATAAAATACTAATGAACTTTGCAACTGCAACATATTAATTGCAAAATTAAAATGAGGTTTGCAAATACTGCATAACTTAGAACCATGAATCAGTGGCATATATGGGTTACCCCCCCCCATTTATTTAATGCTAAACACCCAAAAATCAACATTAGAATTATATTCGTAAAATTACTTTTTAATTTTAAGATACTGATGTAATAACATATAGTGACTTTATTTTTTTAGTATTTTACACTAAAATACGTGTTTTACAAATATGAATCTATTTTTTTAGAATGGAAACTGAATAATTGTTAAAATTAATATAGCTTTCAATTTTTTCAACTATTGCAATATTTTCTCTAAACAAATTATCAAAATACTATTAAATAATATTATATATGCAAAACCACAATATTTTATTTTCAATAAATCGAGCGCAATTAGTGCCCATAGGTTGGTTGTGAAGTTGATTCTGGATTTACTGACCCTTAGTATACTTAGAGGGCGGCGAGTGTCCTTTATACAGGGTGGGTTATTAAAAACGCACCCCTAAGCTGGGAGACAAATAAAACGTTATAACAGAGCTATGTCCTGGGTAGAATCGATAAAGATAAAAGTGAGTTCTGCTTTTCCGTGAAAAGCAATGTTTTCTTTCACTTTTCTGAAAACTTATGTCTTACATAGAGTGTTTAAACTCTCTGGGATTTCCCTTAAAACACAATGTTTACTCAGAAGATGTTTAAATCGTTGGTTTGAGTAGAAGAACCCAATCCCTCTCAAATTAAATTATTTTAAAAATGTTACTTGACGAAAATATCGATTAAATTCTTCTAATTTATAAAAATCGTCTGAACAGTTGTTTACTGATATTCGTTTTGTTAAAAAAAATAATTAGACTAACACAATTGCATAAAATTACAAGTAATATACAATTAATTACAGACCAAGAACAAATTTAGAAAATAACAAAAAAAAACTAACAGCGGTCAAGGTTGTTTTTTGTTTTTTTTATTTACTTTTGAACTGTAAAATTATTTCATTTCGAAATTTTACATACTCAATCTTAACCACGAAAACTGGAACAAGTTATGGTTAATTGATTCAGTTTATCCCCCGATATGTTTCCTTTAAGTAGCGAATACTTTTTCACAAAAGTTTGATCGAAATTCTTAAAGTATGTTTTGAAAAAAATCGATACTTACAGTTTCTTTGTAATTTAAAAATATAGCGAGATAGGCTATACAGAGCCTAAACTATGTACAAAATGGTTTTTTTATACTGTTCTAAGTCCACTCGTGTATTATTGAGAGGGTTCGGTTGTCGATGTGGCTCAGGCGCCTCTCAAAATTTCACAATTAAGGTCGTGTATTTGAGACTTACAGTTACTGCCATAAGGTTTACCCTTTCCGTTAACTTTATTCGGAAATTCTGTTTCACAAATAAATACAGACAATTTATACAAAAGAACACAATTGTAAAAAAGCCCTAATTTTATGAAAACATTTACTGGCACTTTTCACTACGTGTGCAGCGTTGCTTATTTTAACAGTCGATCTTTACTTTCAACAACATTGCTACGTGATACATCAAGGCGCCATCTTGTAGCAACGTGATACTTCACGTCAGAAGCCAGTTATTACGTGATTGATGCGTCACAGTCTTCGCTCTAAATCGTTTCGATAAAACAAAGTTTGTTTGAAATATCGCAGACATGCGCCCGATCTAGAATTTTTGATCGGTTTTTGACTAGTCATTTGTGTGTGTGTGTGTGTGTATTTATATATATTTGTGTGTGTGTGTGTGTGTGTGTGTGTTTGCGTGTTTGTTTGTATGTACGTGTGTGTTTGCGTGTGTGTGTTGTGTGTGTGTGTGTGTGTGTGTGTGTGTGTGTGTGTGTGTGTATATATATATATATGTATGTATGTGTGTGTGTGTGTGTGTGTGTATTTATATATATTTGTGTGTGTGTGTGTTTGCGTGTTTGTTTGTATGTACGTGTGTGTTTGCGTGTGTGTATGTATGTGTGTGTATGTGTGTGTGTGTGTGTGTGTGTGTGTGTGTGTGTGTGTGTGTGTGTGTGTGTGTGTGTGTGTGTGCGTGCGCGCGCGCGCGTATGGTGGCATGCTCACATTTGCAATTTTAGTTCAATTACATTCACACTTGGCAAATAAACAATTTTTGTAATAACTTGGACAAGTTCGTTAATCAGTAAAATGCGTTAAACTGTTTCAAAATGGCGGCCATTTACAATATTTATAAAATCAGAACGTTTTTGTCTTAAACATTTTTGAAAGTCATATTTCACCATCGTAATCGGCCTGAAAAGCTGCATTTTTTTAGCGTTTAGGATTTTCAAAATCAGTTGAAATATAAAACAAATATTTTGAGACAGTCAAGGCTTCATTTTCGTACGTTCAAAGCAATTTTGAAATGTAAAGTACTTGTGTATGCTGGTTTCAAAGCAGCTTATGATGGTGAAATCAGAGTTTCAAAAAAACTTAAGTTTAAAAAAGATACTTTTGTAAATTCGCTTCTATCACGCCAGCGAGACATTTGCGTACCACGAATATTTCTTCACACTTCGCTTCATTTTCCATCTTTGTTCAACAGTCAGTATTGAGCCACGAAGTCGATATTGCCAACCGTTTTCTATTGTCAGCCATATTTGAGTTGATAACTTTTAAATGTATCACTCAACGAAGTATAAAAACATTTTCGTTTTTGAAAAAAAATGTATTTAAAATTTTGACGAATCATGACGTTGTCAGTTCTAAAGAAATAGTTTTTACCCGTTTGTCTGTCTGTACATTTAACGTCCTCGCGCTCGATTCAAAAGTAGTAAATATCGATTTCAGTAAAAGCTTGGATAATTTCGTTTCTCTGCTGAAAAGTTTTAAAATAGCGGCCACTCCAAATATTAGAAAACCACAATTATTTTTAAAATCTAATTTTAACCAGTCTATATATACTAAATTGGTCAAGCGCGTGTTTTAAAAGCTCTATTGAAGTCATGTAGGCGCTTCAAATATAACCTACACATTAACAAGATTGGATCAGCTGATTTCCGCGTCCACTGCGCTACTGCTACTCGGACTGTACCGCTGGCAACGTTTTCAAGTTTAAACGTGAAATGACTTTTGAATCGTACTGTACTTCGTATTATCCACACTGCAAAACGATGTGCTTCATTAAAAACCTTTCTATAGTTGTTGGTGATGAATTTCAAAAACCGCTTTTGTTGAGACCATAAGTTGTTTTTGTTTTGATGTAATTTACTGCTATAAATTATTCAGAACCAACATGTAGAAAATAAAGGAAGCGGCACAAAAACTAGAAATTTCGAAGACTTCCGGCTGCCCTACATAAACACTTTATGCACAACAGCTGTTTTCACATAAATACGGAATAAATAGTACTTCTAATTTCTAAAGATTTTTCTTTTCACTATTTTTTGTCATTATTGTAAAATGCCACCGAACCACATATTTAGAATTATGACCTTCTTCCGTTTAGTGGTCTTTTTTACTCACCTCGTAAAGGCTACATAGGTTTCGAAACTTTACAATGTCATCTTCAGGCCGTAATGCAAAACGTCAAATCTCTCTGTCGAGGTCGTTAGAAAGTTAAAAAAAACATTGAAAACACACGTCACAAACGTACGATAAAACTGCCAGTTCGAACTGTAACGACGAGTGTTTGGCCAAACCAAATTTTATCGTGCGCGTTTTAAGAAAAATCGTGTAATTGTGTTAGTGTTTGTGACGTGTGTTTTAAATGTTTTGTTTAACTTTGTGACCACCTCAACAGAGGGATTTGACATTTTGTACGGCCTGAAGATGAAAAAGTGAAGTTTCGAAACTGCAATAGCCTTACGAGTTGAGAAAAAAATCACGGCGGAAGATTATTTTTTGTCGTCACGCCCTTTATTTTTTCCTGAAATTGGACAGCTTCATAAAAAATTTGCCTCGAATTTTATAATATCGGTCACGTTATTCAAGAGTAAGAACGGAGTTACAGAGAGACAGACAGGTTTTTAAAGGACTTGATTTTGCCTACTGATCCTACAAACGAATAAGCCTTCGCAGTCGTCGATTAATTTTCGTATTTTTTGCTGATTTTACGCTGATTATGGTATTAAATCATAAAATACTATAACACTAATAATTTCTGAAAATTTGCTTCTATCACGCCAGCGTGCGGCTATCACTTCGCGATGCATATGCGGTAAAATAAAGTGCATTGTGTTTGCTGACATGGAAATTAGTTGTATGGTGAAAGCTTCGAAGTTATACCTTAAGTTTAAGTTGCAGATATACATCATGAATATAAAGGCAAATAATGCCTGAATGCCGTGTTGGAACTATATTGGTATAAACAATCTTACATAGGCGATAACTGTTGTTTGCCCATTGTTTATGCACAAACAGTCTGTACTTAGGCGCGTCTGGATTATGCACCAGCATTGCCATTAAATTCTGAAGTACAGGGTGTTCCGAATTATATGAACAATAGCGTATCTGTCTGCAAATATGGGGAAATTGCTTACAACAACGCCAGCAAGCACGTCACGTGACGAGATTTTCCAGAACTTAATTGCAATACGCTTAGAATTATCATAATTAAATTCAGGATAAATAATTTGTAACAAAATTGACACTGTTATTTTTATTTTTATTTATTTAATTTTGTTTTTATTTTATTATTTTAAAAAAAATATTTTGGCCTCATATGACCACTTTAGTCTAAGTTTCAGATCTTCCTAACTTGGGCTGTAATTTTTTTCTCCAATAATCCCTCATTCGATCAGATCGTTGCTTCCTGACGGCATCTGTGATCACTACCTTCTTGTGTCTCTTCGGTTTATCCACTTAAAATTTTTTAGTCTTAAGAATGCAAGTTATTTTACAATTGTCTGTTTCATCATCCATTTTCAGTCCTATTTCACTGAGGTCTCTGAGGACTTGTGTGATGTACATTCCCTGTGTTTTCCTGTTGATGCTTCTCATTACCAGTTGTCTCAGGATTCTGTCCTCTGGCATTCTTAATATGTGAAAGAAAAATTATTTTTATTTATTATTATAATTTTGTTGTTGTTGTTATTTTAAGGTGAAAAACACATTGAGGCTATTATCGCCTCCCTAAATGTAAGTGTGAGTGTAAAGTGTTAAAGTCATTAGTGTAGTGTTGTAAGTGTAAATGTTTGTTAGACTCGGGTACCGCAAGGGACGTGCAGTACCTATCTAAATCCTCTCAATAGGTGCAGCTAGCCTGCGACCCCCTGCGGGGTCTTTTTAAAAAAGAACTGAAATGGTTTAATTAGTGATTTTTGTTTATTGTTTCACCGTGAAGAATTAGTTTTAAAACAATTAAAATCTTGTGATTTAGTTTACAGCAATACTGAGGTATAAATAGCACTGGTAAGTTGGCAATACTGTATTCACAGCGAATATGAAGGTTCTGCTTATCTTTGCCTGAAGTACGTTTGCGTTCCCTTAAGTGGTAATGAACAGGTTTATGTTAAGTTAAAAGAAATTGTGGGATATTTATTTTGAGATTTTAAGGGTCCGAGATTCTTTAAAAGCTTCGATAGGTCTTTACGTCTGGGCGCGTAACTGGAGACTACAATATTTGACCAAATTGTAAATTAAATTACATTCAGTATGTAGTCATGTTAGTCTATATATAAAAATTACTTTACAAAAATATGGAACCGTCTTTCAGAGAAAAATCCACAAAAAAGGGTTTTATCAAAATCTGATGTAACGGTATTGACAAATTTGCGTTTGGTAATGAGTCAAGTTATGAAATTTCAGTAAATTGAAATTAAATCGAAAATAAAATAAACACATTGTTAGGTTCGAATTGAGTTTTAAATCTTCAGGTGTGTACAAAAGTTTTAAAAAATCTGAAAAATGGCGTTGAAAAGTTATTTTTTTATTTATTTCGATAGATACCTTACAATAAAAAAAATCAAAACAAAATCAGTTTTAAATGTATTGACAAAATACATATATAAGATTGTTGGTCTGAAAAGTTGTTGATGGAAATTTTTTAATCAAGTAATTGTATTAAATTTGAATTAAAATGAATATACACCATCGTGTTTGTTTAGTATATAGAGCCGCGTCGGTGACCTAGTTGATAGCGTACTGGGCTTTCATCCCGAGGACCCGGGTTTGATTCCCGGCCAGGGCTTGGCATTTTCATACGCTATAAATCATCCCATCATCTGCATTAGCCCAAGTGTGCACAATAGTCAGACGTTAAACACAAAAAAAAATGTTTAGTGTGTATGTGTATATATATATATATATATATATATATATATATATATATATATATATATATATATATATATATATATATATATATATATATATATATATATATATATATATATATATATATATATATATATATATATATATATATATATATATATATATATATATATATATATATATATATATATATATTGAATTGAAACAATTCTTTTATTTAAAATTTAATACGAATCAGACTAACATATGAAACGTTCCATATAAGACGTAACTTATAGTAAAATTTTAACGAATTTTGAGAATTTTTTACCGAATTTCTGGGTTTTTGTGCTACAGTATATTCTACAGCAATATGTTTCGAATAAACCAAAGCAGAAGAAGATAATTGGGACCAATATTTTGTACGTTTTATAAAATAATGCCATGAACCAACACCTTTTTGGTTATTCTTATCTTACATTTTGAAGTATAATTATTTTACTTCCTCCAGGATGTGCATTATTACCAAACATAATTAATTAATTAAAAGTAATTATAATTAAACTTTGGTTCATAACCGAAAGAGTTCATTTAATTCACACCAGAATGCAGCACACGTGAATGTTTTATCTCAGTGTCTTTATATTTATGTCCACGCAAATTTTCTGCGAGATAAATTCCCCAGTTTAAAATTTAAATTCGTTTTATTAAAACGTAAAAAGTTTGGACTTATTTTTTGGCAACACGAAAGGTCATTCAGTAACTCGTTGTTTCAACGGAAGCCGTTTTGAAAAGGACATTCCACACCCTCCATTTTGTCCCAATAAACCGTCTGTAATTTTCCTTAACGTAGTTTCCAAACACACGAATCGAATGTATTTTGGGGCGTATCGGCGGTCTTTGGATCCTTTGAAACGCCCCACTACAAAAGGCCGTTAAATATATTGGGTGACAGGCGATTTGGAAATGTATTGAATACGATTTCGGTTTTGACGTGATAATTCCTATTCAATGGACTACTCCGTATTTGCGGGACGAACGTAATTTTTTGTGACAAATATATTTCATTATTTTCGGCTTTTTTCGGTGTTCTACCAGTTAAAAAGAAATTATCTGTTTGTGTGAATGGCCAAAAGAAATTCAGAAAATTTTGTAATTAAAGTAATCTGTACTTGTGTTTTGAATTATTCCAATTATACTACTGCTCGTCTTCCTAAATTGCATTAGACAGAACTGACGTTAAAACAAGAATTACACTAGAACATAATTCTCTATTGTGATGCTTGGACCGGGTATGTACAGGGTCCACCAAAGAAACGGGATTATTAAATAAAATAATTAATTGTTTGGAAAAAAAATTAATATTAGTTTAGTAAATAATTGAAGATACAAGAATAACCATTATAGGTACAATACGAAAAAAGTATTATTTTCTGAACACTACGTCTACCAAATGTCCTCCATTCCAGTTAAGGCATTCCTGGAGCCTGGTTTGGATTTTTTTTTTTTGTGTTTAACGTCCGACTATTGTGCACACATGGGCTAATGCAGACGATGGAATGATTTGTAGCGTATAAAAATGCCAAACCCTGGCCGGGAATCGAACCCGTGTCCTTGGGGTGAAAGTCTAGTACGCCGAGGCGGTCTCCTGGTTTGAAAGTTTTGCATGACCTCTCGCAGCATGTTGAGAGGTAATGCCAAAATCTTGTCTACAATTCGTTGTTTGAGGGCTTGAATGATTGCGGGTGGATCTGCTTGAAACACTTTTGTTTTTAGGTATCCTCATAAAACAAAAACAGGTATCCCTCCAGATGTGTCAGTTATTCCAATGCAAATGGCACGTTGTTTGGCTGATCGGCGAGGATTTCTAACCATAACCTGTTGAACAGCTGCGATGTTTTCAGGTGTTCGAACAGTTTTTACACTCCCGCCTCTTTTTTTAGGGATCCGTTTGCTCGAGGTAATTCGAATTCCATTATTTGACGGAACAGGCTGGTTACGCGGAAAGTCAAAATGACGTCGGAAATCACGTCGAGTTTGCACAAAACTTTCGCCATTTTGATAATACGCTTTCATCGTGTAGCAGCATTGTTCACCTGTCCAACGATTCATTGCAGCTAAACGGTAGATTGTACAGGTGGTGACGCGGCAGTAACCATCTTCACTACGTGCCAACTTTGTCTCAAGGTCACCTGCAATCATCCCGTTTCACTGACGGACCCTAACAGCGTTCGTTAATAATTTCAATATTTATTAATTATTTATTTATGCACATTGTATAAAATATATTTAAATATAAACGCAATAATATTTTGTGCTTGATATAATAGCGTTTCTTTCTTCTCTTCGTTTCACCCTCTTTGGGGTACGCTGAATTAATCATTTCTTGCGCGCTGTACTTTTCTTTTTTCCCAGTAGCTCTTCATTCTTTCCGATCTTCTTTTCCTCTCCTCTTCTGAAATGATAGCTTTAGGTTTTATTTTGGCTTTATCTTGGAATCTTATTCTTTCGTCTTTGGTAATTATCTTAGCAGTTTGGTCAAGCAGTGAATCTTCTGTAATTTTTAATTCTATTAGGTCTTTTTCAATTTCTTTAAACCAGTTCGGTTTTGTTTTACGATTATGGAAAAAATCAAACACTTGTTTCGTTAATCTATTAGCGTTCATTCTAATAATAGCGTTATAATAATAGCGTTTATTATAATTCAAATATTTATTATTGTCCTTACTTATGTACATAATTTTAAACAAATAAATATTAAGCAACAGGTTTTAAACTCACCCCCGTAAGTTCCATTACACTTAGCCGAGAATTCATACAGCTCACTGGTAGACTTAAATCTATTCCAAGAATAATAATATGTTTGTACGGCAAGCGTAATGGATTTTTACGTGTTTGCTTGCCATCAGCCATTTCAAAAAATAAATTTGAGGAAGATAACGATCTTCATTTCAACAACAAGAACAAATAAAAAGCAAGCACTCTGTAATTCAATCTTTTATCCAACAACATTCTAATAGCCGTGTGTTTTGCGACAATATTAAGAAAAAGGTCAATACAGCAGTCTATTGTCTAATTGAAACGAAATATCAATTGATAGGTTTCCATCAAAGTTTCAATAAAGTGTTTGCAATTTGACCGAAGTAAGGGTGACCCAAAAAAAGTCTTTTGTGTTTTAAAGAACAAAGACCGAGATACAATGGCGTCTTCGGTGAAACAAAATGGCTGACCTTTAGCGTGCATTTATCTTGGAAGATAATAAAACTGAAGCTTATGTGACGTGAAGTTTATTACAGTCAAAACGTATTATAAAATCAATTTTAAAATTGTCGTATCACTCAGCTGTTTCGCTGATATGAGAAAAGAATGTTTCCCAAAACAAAAGATGATTAAAGAACTAGCATTACCCATTGTGATAAGCCTACAAAACTTAAAACTGTATCAATAATGTAATAATTTATAAAGATAACAAAATATATTAATAAAACCAACACAATACTTTTAATATTATATTTAAAGTATCCATAGACACATATTGGTCGTTGATAATAAATTCGACTATGTTTATTATTTCGACATATATATCGAATTTCGGTCAAGTATTACATGCCAATTAATTCACCAAACTCGTGATTGTTTTACAGTGAATATGAAAACAATATCGTAATAGAAATGTGTCCCATTTTAATCTTTTTAGGGGTTGAATATTGGAAAATCGTTTCTTAGTACATCCATATATGACTGTATTAAAGTACCCTGAAAATTTCAAATCTGTAGCTATTATATAGTTTTGGCTATACATTGATTATGAATCAGAAAATCAGAACATTGCTTTAAATATGTATCGACATTTTACTGTACGTTTCTTTATGTACGTAGGCAAGGAAAGGCATTGTACAGCGCACAAGTCTGTCTGTCTGTCTGTCTGTTTTACTAGTAGTAAATGACGTGACCGATTTCTGTGAAGTTTGGCAACAATTTTCTTTGTAAACGTCCGAATCCACGAAAAATATCGGAGTTGACAATAAAAAGTATTAAAATGTAATAAAGTTATACAATTTTTAAAACAAAATTTTTATCTTGTGCAGGTACAATTTGAAGTGATTTTGCACATTTTCCACCAGAGGCAATTGAAGTGAATAGCTAACGGCTTCATGATTCCAAAATACCACTAGCTCATGTTCGGTACATATCATTTACCTTCTCAAGATAACACACACACACACACACACACCAAACATATACACACACAACAAACACACACACACACACACACACACACACACAAAACACACATACACACACATACAGAACATATACACACACAACAAACATACACACACACACACAAAACATATACAAACAACACACACACACAGAACATATACACACATACAACACACACACACACACACACACACACACACACACACACACACACACACACACACACACACACACACAGAACATATGCACACACAACAAATATACACACACACACACACACAGAACATATACACACACAACATACATATACACACACAAAACATACACACACACACACACACACACACACACAAAACATATATATATATACACACACAACAAACACACGCACACAGAACATACACACACACAAAACATATACACACACAAAAGACATACACACACACACAAAACATACACTCACACACACACAAAACATACACTCACACACACACAAAACATACACACATACACACACACACACACACAACAAACACACACACAAAAAAACACACACACACACACACACACACACACAACATATACACACACAACACACACACACAACATATACACACACAACACACACACACAGAAGATATACACACAACAAACATACACACACACAAAACATATACACACATAACACACACACACACACACACACACACACACACACACACACACACACACACACACACACACACACACACACACACACACACACACACACACACACACACACACACACACACACACACACACACACACACACACACACACACACACACACACACACACACACACACACACACACACACACACACACACACACACACACACACACACACACACACACACACAGAAACACACACTCATAATGGCCGCAGTGCATTAGAGACTCTAGTAATTAATTCGTGAGTTACTCTCACACATTTTTCGATTGACCATTGTAATCAAGTTTAAAACGTAAAACGTTTGTTGTAATTTGACATTGAAAAGCCGCAATTATTTCTGCAAACTTTATCACAGTGGTGAAATTAATCAGACGTTCAGTGAAGTGTAAGTTGAGAAAGTGTTGTGTTATCATTTCTCGGTCACGTCGGCTACACAGGCTGCAGGCGTCTGTCTGCACTGATAGCTTCTGTAATCAAAGGACGCAAACATATGCAGCTTAGCTTGCTGCACGGTCTCATTAAAGATTCAAAACCAATTAAAACTTTGTTAGCGTCAGCAAGCAGTTAAAATCACATTGATGCTCTTCAAAGTAAGTTAATAGTCAACTGACTATCAGCTGCCGTCAACTGCATACATTTACTCAACCACGTTATTTTTGCTGCACACTGCACAGACTTTCTCTCATTTAAATTTGGAAATTTAGGCACAAATAAATCCGACGGGGACTGAACATTTTTTTAATCTGAAGACTGACATTTTTTTTAATTTACTCTCGAACACTGAATTTAATATACTTAACATTTTGTACAGAAACTTCAGTTATTACTGTCCGCCATTTTGAGTAAGATTTTATAAATTTGGACGATTTTCTGATTTTTTTCAAAAATATTTACAATAATGAACTTCCAAATAAATTAAAAGCCTTGAATAATAAATTTGTGATTAAATCAAAACTAAAAAAATGTATTTTTGAAAATTCATAGATTATATCTCTTTGTTATAGGTTATATTGCTATTTTAAGTGTTAATAGATATTTTTCTATTTATCCTACAATTTTATACGTTTGTGTTATGAATCCTGCTTTTGTTATAGGATGATGCATACTTTGTTATGTGCAATTGTTCTCTTTCTGTATTAGTGTTTGAATATTTTTTGTGTACCAGCCCGCAACAGGTATTTTATATCTCTGTGGGTTACTTACCTTAGTAAATTTTATTTATATATGTGTAATGCAATTCACGGTTTTAAATAAAATTTGTAATTACTTATTGATCAGGCGATGTTCTCTGTTTCAACTTGACCGTTACGTATTTGGTTGTATTGTTTGTTTGTTACGCAGTTTTGGCCAAACGCACCGACCGACAACACACACACACATATACACACACACACACACACACACACACACACACACACACACACACACACACACACACACACACACACACACACACACACACACACACACACACACACACACACACACACACACACACACACACACACACACACACACATATATATATATATATACACACACATACATATATATATATATATATATATATATATATATATATATATATATATAGGAGATAGACAGACAGACAGAGAGAGAGAGAGAAAGAAAGATTTTATGGTGTTTTTTCTTCAAAATATTGGTTCGATTTGCTTAATATTGCGGCTGCACCCTGGCAGCGCCCAAACATTCTAAGAAGTTTCAGTGAATAATCAAACTGGATAAGCAGAATATTTAGAAACGTTTTTGATTCAGTCCATTCCCATCCTTCGCAATATTGGCAGATTTTCCCAAAGAATATTCTCACATTATTCTGTCAATATTCACACAATAGAAGTGAACTGTTACTGAAATTGTTAGATGAAATATTTTGAGAACATTCGTTTTGAATATTCTCAGAAAACTGAATATATCCCTGGAATATTTTACGGACATTACGTTTCAAAAATGTGTAGTGTTGGTTTTATTTTCTTTTGACAATGACAGTTTTCTGTGATTATTCATGAATATTCAAAAACTATCTTAGTTTGCAAGGAATATTCGTTTAATAGGTTCAGCCTTTTTCTAAAATTGTAATACAAACTAATCTGACAATATTCATTTCAGAAGATATTCCGATTATTCCTGGACTATTCAATAAACATTATATTTACAAAACGGTGTAAAATATTTTGTTTTAATTTCTATATTTCCATTACGACATACAGAAATAGTCTTCTACAAAAGTACTAGTTTATGTGACGCTATTAATTTCTCTTAATTAAAAAAAATGCTACCATCATGTCAGTTCGACTATTTTACCTTATAAGAACTACTCTTAAAGTAAAACCATATTCTTTTACAAAATATCTGTATAACAGCTCAGTCTATAAAAGTGTACGAGGACCAATTTTAACGTCACCCTTGAAATCTTCACGTATCTCTCGTACTGTATATTGAAAAGTATAATCACGCGCATGAAGCTATTCCAAGGTTAAATGACACGTTAACAGCTGATAAATCACGTGACAACATAAGGTGTACAGTATCACGTCGTTACAAGACGGTGCGTGATGAATCACCTCGTTGATATTGAAGACAACTTTCAGTCCCCAGCAATATTAATCGGAGGGCGTAGACTGCCGTGTGAAGGCATGCATTTATTTTAGTGTTATCGTTTCCCCAGCAACCTGTTACCGGCCGGAACAAGAGACCGATCGAATCCGTTTGCGCCCTTAAATCGAAATATGTCGGATTAGGACAGCGATGGCGAAACGAGAATAATGGCGTATTAGATGCGTAAGTTATATAAATGTGTTTCTTTTTTTCTTTTTTTTTTTTGTTTAACGTCCGACTATTATGCACACGGGCTAATGCAGATGATGGGATGATTTATAGCGTATGAAAATGCCAAGCCTTGGCCGGGAATCGAACCCGGGTCCTCGGGGTGAAAGCTTAGTACGCTATCAACTAGGCCACCTAGGCGGCTTAAATGTGTTTCTTTCTTTCTTACTGAGAACGTATAGTGATAATTGAAAAAAAATCGACCCCACAACGGGGGGGGTGCAGACTACCTGCACCTATTGAGAGGATTTAGACGTCTCTCGCGACACTCGAGTCTAACACACACTTATATTTACAACACTACACTTACGACTTTAACATTTTACACTCACACTTACAATTAGGGAGGCGATCATAGCCTCAACGTGTTTTTCGCCTTAAAATAGAAAAATAAATAAAAAAATCGATTTGTCTGCGTGTCAGCGAGCTCACGTTCGCAATTTTAGTCCAATTCGATTCAAACTTGGTAAAAAAATCGATTTCAATAATAGGATGGAACTTTCGTTAACCATTAAAATTCGTTAATACGTTCACGACGACGGCCGTTTTTACGTCATAACATTTTGTGTTACGGTAATTAACATGAAATCTCAACTGTAGGCGTAAAATTTTTTTCAGTAAAATTGTTAGAATATGTGTCTATATAATATTTTAGGTGATATTCAACAGGAAAACAACTATATTCTATATATTTTACAGGTTATGTTCGTGCGTCACTGGTGGCTCGCTACGCCTATTTGTAAACCATTGCTATAATAGGTGTAGCGCGTCACCGGTGGCACACTGTTATTGATCCGTACACACGTAAAGTTTCAAATAGAAGATTCCATAAGTTATACCATTTCTTTTTTGATATCTTAGCGTTATAATTATCAATAAATATATGTTATTGTTTTGAATGTGTTTACATTTTAGTTTACCAATAAAGATCATCAAAGAGGTGGTGATTACCCGCCTTCGAATTGGTCACTCCATGTTAACGCATGGATTTCTGATGGAACGCGGGGACCCACCTGAATGCGAGTTATGTAGGAAAACCATCACAATAAAACATATATTGCTCGATTGTGATGGTTTCCAAAATTTGCGTGTTAGGTGGTCTGAGCAACTGTTTGCAGACGATGTTGGGAGATAGTGCCTCGGCCGTTGACCGGGTCCTAAACTTCCTTCATCGTCTGAATTTTTTAAATAAAATTTAATTTATATATTTGTTATTGCTTGTGTTATTTTATTCATTTATTTTGTCTAAATAACTTTATCTGTTATGTTCATATATACTTTTACGAATTGTTATTAAATTTTATTCATTATTCATTGTTATTTAGTTCTTAAGTATTCGTTATTGTAATATAGTTATACCTGTTATTTAAAATTTTGTTTACTTTATTTTTACTATTATAGTTTGTTGTAGTTTTTTTTCTTATTTAAGTAAATTTTTGTTAATTTTTTTTATGCTTTCATTTTGCGTGACGGCGATGATAACCCTAACGGTTTTTCGCCGCAAAAAAAAAAAAAATAAAGATCATCAAGACAATGAAAGAAATTAATAGGCCGAGATATAATATTATTTCATTATAATTAAAATGATGTTTCTAACATATACGTTGAATTTAAATTTGTTAACATTTAAAATTACTTATAAGGTGTGCCACGGTAAAGGAACATAAAAATATAATAGACCAAATTCTAATCCGACAAAGGTTTAAAATGGACGTACAACACAATTCTAGGCTTGAAAAATGGGCGTCATTATAAAAAAGCACATATGAAGTAAGAAAGAAAGTGCGTCACTCGTGGCACACACGGCTTATTATCACAAAAGCGTGCGTCACTGATAACGCTCCCCTTGCCTTAACGTAACTTTAAGAGATCCACGTCGTCGTGAACATGTTAAACAGTTTCAAAATGACGGAAATTTCAAATCGTTAAGAATTCAATATGTTTTTGTCTTAAAGATTTTTGAAAATGTGATACCATCTTCGTAATAAGCGTTGATTTTTTTTTAACGTCCAACTATTGTGCACACTTGGGCTAATGCAGACGATGGGATGATTTATAGCGTATGAAAATGCCAAGCCCTCGCCGGGAATCGAACCCGGGTCCTCGGCGTGGCCTAGTACGCTATCCACTAGGCCAGGGGTCTCCAAACTACGGCCCATGGGCCACATCCGGCCCGCGGACAGATTTTGTCCGGCCCGCGGAGAGCTAGCATACTTGAAAACTCCTTTTAGAGAACATATTTTTTATAGCAAATTAAATTTAGTTTACTGAAGTATTCTAATTTTATGTTGAATAATTATTAATATGACATCTACATTGATATGGTCATGGGCTAACTACTCATAACATTGTTGTAGGCTTATTGTTATTGTTTTTGTGATAAGTTGGATAAAGAAACACAGAATTGTAATGAGTAAAGACATGTATAATATGCAGAAAATTTAACTTCAGTATATAATAACTAACAAATTATTGAAATGAATCCAACTAACATTTTATACATTTTAAATAAAAACATAACTTATAACAAATACTAATGAGATTTATGTAATTGAGATTTTCCACTGACAATAGTTTGTAGTTGTGGACTAATTTTACTTGTACCAATTATTAAAAGAGATTTAAGATGCTCATCAGTTAATTTAGATTTGCAGCCTTTTTTAAACGTTGCGTACTTTTTCGGACTTTTATTTTTCATCAGTGGACTATTTCACTTTTTACCACCGGCAACAATGATAATATGGTTTTGTCCCTCGGAACTTACTGGAGTAATCAGTATGGCCCTAAGGCTGGAAAGTTTGGAGACCCCTGCACTAGGCCATCGAGGCGGCAATAAACGTTGAAAACTTCATAAATTAGCGTTTAATATTTTCAAAAATCAGTTGAAATTTACAAATTTTATTTAACGTCTGATTCTATTGTCTTATTTTCAGTGTGATTTGAAAATTTAAAGTTGGTGTTGGTGAAATCAGAATTTTTAAAAAAGTGTAAAGATAAAAAAATGTCATTCAATATTTGTGTCATCGCTTATCGAGACCGCTTCGCGCAGTATTATAATGCTTCAGGAATAAAATTCCTCATTATTTTGCCTTGTTTTGTTTATAACGAGTTTAGTAAAAGCACGGTATTAATGCATTGCTATGATGACGGATTACTTAGTGCGCTAATATGATTATTAATTTTAATTGCAAACATTCCCGTATTCATAGTTTAGTCTGCGAAATTAATCACGCCTGATCACACTCGCGTAGAACAAAAGGTTTAAAACTGTTTCAACGAGCATAGAAGGCGTAATCCTACATTGTTCCAATGTGATTTATATTAAAACTGTTGATAGCAGATGTGATTTTTATTCTATGATTATGACGAGTGCAAGCACAATTCATTTGTCCGTAGAGGCTCGTAGATTGTCCAAAACGTACTAAAATTAGTACTTTTACAAAACCTAATGCATCCTGCATATTTCAACGTTCGTCAATTCAGTGTGTTGGTTACAGATTGACAGAATAGGGTCGGCCTTAGAGTTGGTAACGATATCACAGAACTGCTACTTTTTCACAGATAGTTAAATTTCACATATTTATCTAATAGTGAATGGCTGGGTTCAACTGTTACTAACTGTGAACTGAAATATTTGAAATCGTCGCTTTGCCCTGCGCATGCGTAATGAGTTCACAGTTTGGTCTTACCTATCTAAACACTAACTGTGAAAACTGTAAACTGTGAAATTTTCACAGTTCACACTTTTGTTAGTGCGGAAGTACTGAGACGAGATAAATATTGGTATTGCTAACTGCGCGCGCACAGTTTCCCGCCAGATTTATCTTGTTCTTGGTATTATTTATTTAGTACAGTGTTGTGTAGAAGAATATATATATTTTTTTTTAACGTCCGACTATTGATACACTTGGGTTAATGCAGACGATGGGATGATTTATAGCGTATGAAAATGCCAAGCCCTGGCCGGGAACCGATCCCGGGTCCTCGGGGTTAAAGCCTAGTACGCTATCAACTAGGCCACCGAGGCGGCTCTTGAATAATTGTGTAGACGACTGTGTATTTGTGTAGATAAAATACCTGATTTTGTTTGTTTTTCTGATTTATTTTAGCCTATATAAAGTAGTAATAGCTACATAACAGATCAGCCAAGACATAATTTCACAGTTCACAGTTATCACAGTTTAATTTAACAGGTATTGAAAAATAGCAGTAGCAGTTTTCACATATAACAATGTTTCACAGATAGTATCACCTGTAGTCGGCCCTATCGCTGCGTACTTTTCTAAAAATATCACTCCATTAGCTCTTCTAGGAAAGGAAAACGTTCGCAGGTTAGGGTTACACCGACTTATTTAAGATTTTGCTTGAAATTTTAACAATCAGTCTCCGATTCGTTGTGTTCAATTTGACACAAAACTGCAGGATTATTGTTCGGAAAGATTTTTTTAATATGTTTATTTTATTACATATTACAATGTTAAGGCCGAGTGGCCACCAAGGGCGGAGCGGAGAGGACTACTCACTCAAAACGTAACCTATTTTTAGTGTAAGTGCTGCCACTTAGAGCGAAACGGAGCTGAGATGAGTCAAGCGGCGTCGCTTAGCTTTCTGTGGCAGCACTTACATTAAAAATAGGTTAGTTTTGAATGCATAGACCTCTCCGCTTTTGGTGGTCGCCCGTAAAGTAAGGTTCCCAAGGCGGTATAGTCGCTGCGAACCTAAATGGTCTGTCAAAATTTTATCAATCCAGGTCTTGCTGGCATCAGGGATCATCTCGGAGAGCTCCCGAACAGTCATCCTTCGATCGATCAGCATAGCTTCTTCCACTTTCGCAATCGTTTCGTCCGAAACAGATGACCGTCCGGAACGCTGTTCATTATGAACGTCCGTCTTTGAATTCTCTGCACCATTTGCATGCTCATATATTTTTCTCCGTAGACTTCACACAGTTGGATATGAATATTCGCCGGCGTAGTGTTTTTTGCACACACAAAACGAATCACAGAGCGTAATTCGCACCTGGCGGGAGAGAGAAAAAACAACTCCATTATTAACGGCTACCAAGCCAAGACTGAGCGTTGCAGACCGCTCGTGGAATGGGGATTGGGAGTGGAGGAACCAAGCTGCAAGCCAAGGTCACCGGATCCTGCGTAACAACGTTCGCAGCGACTATAACGCCTTGGGAACCTTACTTTACGGACAACCCTCGTAATAAGCCCAACATTTAAGTGGAACTAACAACTTATAACAATTCAAATTAAATTTCTGTTTAACTCAAACTAAATAACACACTGACAAAGCGAGAAATTTAACGGTAAAAGTATCATGAAAATATCTTATATAAAGAGTGTTTCAAGAAGAATGACCCTATTTTTATTTGTAATATTACTACTCCTAGTGCATTTCCGCTACTGACATTGAATTATCGACACAGCGGAGGTCTAGAGTTTTAGAAAATCGCCACTAGATATCTACACGAGCGCTGACCTTGAGGCTAACGTCAGTCTGTAGCAGTATGGCGTCTTACTCAACAATACTACGAAATTGGCTGTTCCACAACTTACTGCTGACTCAGATAACTTCATTAATCAACAAGATGGAGCATCTCAACACTGGTGGATGTACGCGGTTTCCTCAATAACAACTTGCTTCAACGTTGGATAGGGCGCAGAGGACCGCGAGACATCGTTGGCCTCCAAGGTCACCTGACCTAACACAGTGCGATTTATTCCTTAGGGATACGTAACGAACATGTTTATGTTCCTCCCTTTGCTCGTGATATTGAGGTACTTAAAACCTGGATAACAAATGCAGTAGCTGCAGTCCAAGAAGACATCCTGCGCACAGTTTGGGATGAGTTCGGCTATCGTATTATTAATGGAGGCCATATTGAGCATTTGTGGTACGTCAATATAAACGTGATGGTTCTGTGAGTAGTGTGCTGTATAATTTGTGTGTGTGTACATCTATTTTTAAAAATAAATATAGTTGTTTAAAATCGGGTCATTCTTTTTGAAACACGCTGTAAATAAATCAATCAATTACCTCATTATGATGACTCTAAACGGTTTCCCAGCTTCAGGCATTGTCGTTATTTTATATTAAGATGTTGGTGGGCTTCCACATTGACATGGTTTTGCAATTTTTTTATGAAACACTGCGAATGTTTTGATTGTATCTTCTACAAAATTGAAATTTAAGTCGGCGTGTACGTTGGCACCACTGGAATTTGTAATTTCCCGAATGGTAATAGCTTGTACTAGCTGGATTGTCAAAATGTTCGATTTCCGCGTGCATTCAAAATTTGACAACAATACGTCCAATCAGATTGCTACAATAGCCATTTGTTGTAAACATTTAGTTTTTTTTTCTAAATTAGCCAATACAAATGACGAAATTTTAGTTTCCTTCGTTCTGCTTTATTTTACTAGCGTAGATTTTTCAAGTTAAACGTTTATCTATGCGTATCCCCATATATTTAAAAAAGTTATTTTGCGGTACATTTTGATCAGATATACAAACTTTTTGGCCAGGTTAAACATGTTTCAATGCAAATATTATGTAGGATGATTTCGATTGATTGCTTGATATCGTCCAATCTTGCATCATTGTGTTATTTGATTAGGAGAATCTTCTGAAATAATTTTTTTACAAATAATAATTACAATGTTTATTTAGCTTATTTTGCTCAATGCAAATCCGTGATTTCTGGGATTTCTCGGCCTATGCAACGAAGTACCGATTTTTTTAAATTTTAAGGCGAAAAGCACATTGAGATTATCCCTAAATGTAAGTGTGAGAGTAAAGTGTTAAAGGCGTAAGTGTAAGTGTGTGTTAGAAGCGGGTACCGCGAGAGACGTCTAAATCCTCTCAATAGGTGCAGCTAGTCTGCACCCCCCCTGCGGGTATGAAGTATCGAGGCAGAACACAAAAAGCGATTTTATGGGATTAAGCACTACAATGCGGTTTTAAAAATTCACACATCCGTTTTTTTTTTTTTTTTTTTTTTAGTGTTTAACGTTCGACTATTGTGCACACTTGGGCTAATGCAGACGATGGGATGATTTATAGCGTATGAAAATGCCAAGCCCTGGCCGGGAATCGAACCCGGGTCATCGGCTTGAAAGCCTAGTACGCTATCCACTAGGCCACCAAGGCGGCTTTGAAGGCAATCACACATTAGTACAGTCTTTGAAGGCAATTGCCCCTTTTACGATATACAAAGGTTTGATATGCTTCTTAGAGGTCTAAAGGTTTGATGATATCTTAGAGGTCACTACCAGCCTAAGCGGTCTGAATGTGTTTTTGCTGTCTTTAACAAATTCAAAACACCAACGCTATTTAAGAATATGAATACACCTATGCTGTATTTGTAGCTCAATAAGGCCTTTGGTGGTTCAGTAACCACATGTAATTTTTGTTTCGTAATCAACGTAAAAATATGTACCAATTTAATTTTTGATTTTTCAAAATCAGTTTAAATGTTTTTGACGGCGTCAAGGCACTATTTCATATATTCAATGTTATTTGAAAGTTTAATTGAGATTTTAATTCTGATTATAGTGGTGACCAGAATTTCAAAAAATGCTAAATATTTTTTTTTTTTGAAAATTCGCTTCTGTCACGTCAGAAAAAACGTGATTATTTTCATTTACTTTTATAAGTTTTTTTTAATTTTGGTAACTTATATCTATTGAAATTTTTTAAATACGAGGAATTACAGAAAATCTAATGAAAATAAATCGAAAAACGCTACGCAACCACTTCGAAGTTTTATTTTTAAAAAAACAGCTGTTTTCAGCAGATAAAAAGGTACTGCTAATTACAAATTGTAACCTTGAAATAACGGTTTTCATTTGAAATTATATAAATAAAAACAAAATTATTCTTTTAACGGAAGTAGACAGCTTGCAATTAAATAAATGTTATTTATAAAACATATTTTATTTTCGCAATCTGAGATTACAGTGTGCATCTCGTTGCAATAAATCTCAACTTTTAATCTTACTAAAATAAATAAATATTGAAAATTGGCTTTGCTATCAATAGTTACTGAACACATAGATTACAGCCCGAGCTCTGCCAAGCGTATCAAATAGTGCAGCGATTCAGAAAATGTCATAGATAAACCATTCATTACATTAATGCGCTATTCACTATTAACTTTTATCTGTACAATTTAATTCCATTACCTTTCGATTGAATTAAAATATAAATTTCATAATTAACTAGGCTAATTTCTGTTGACAAATTATGTTTTATAAATGCATTAGTTTATTTTTCAGCTCTTTAAAATCTATTAGAGCCAAAAATTGTTGATACCTATCATGTATTGTCGTTGAAATAAATAAATTACTGAAAAACATTTTTAATTTTCCGTCTTAAGACTTTCATAACCGTATCTTTATCTATATTAAGTTTTTGAGTTTTTTTACTAAGACAAACATAATATTGCACGAAAAGTGTCACATTATCATATGAATTATTTCTCGAGTCAACATCCTTTTTTCTCGGCACATACTATTCGTACAGGCATAAATGAGGTATCTTTAGAAAACATTTTTAACCGGCTTCTGACATTGCAAAACGATTTTGCTCTAAAACGTACTGTTTGTAAAAAAATTATTATAAAACACACTTTTTAATTGTCATACGTAAAAAGGCATCATGGATGTGCATGCTATCACAAATCAGACAATATTTTGTATATTTTACGAAGCTAACTATTAATAACGAATAGACAATCCCATTAAAAATTCCCCCTTTTTGTATAACGTGCTTAGAACAATATCTTTCAGCCGCCTTGGTGGCCTAGTTGATAGCGTACTGGGCTTTCACCACGAGGACCCGGGTTCGATTCCCGGCCAGGGCTTGGCATTTTTATACGCTATAAATCATCCCATCGTCTGAATTAGCCCAAGTGTGCACAATAGTCGGACGTTAAAAAAAAAAGAACTATTTCAATATTTACTTAAAAGTCATTAAACTTAGGCCTATAGGTTATATGGCCGTACCCTTATCCCTGCCCGTCGTACAAGCCAGGAAAGCATTTCGAATACACGTTTTGGACACTGTTTTTACACAAATATATTTGCGATTTCTCCTTCCATCGTGCATTGACCTATTGTTAATACGAACATCATAAAATAGGAAGTACAATAAAAATGTCAAAATACAGTTATAGGTTATCAAACATGCCTTTTCAATTGACTAGAAGACTAGAAAAGAAGAATAATTTACATATTAAAATTGCGTTTGCTTTCACTATAAACAAATTGTAGGATTTTTTTTTTTTTTTTTTTTTTTTTTTTTGTGTTTAACGTCCGACTATTGTGCATACTTGGGCTAATGCAGACGGTGGGGATGATTAATAGCGTATGAAAATGCCAAGCCCTCGCCGGGAATCGAACCCGGATCCTCGGGGTGAAAGCCTAGTACGTTATCCACTAGACCACCGAGGCGGCTTACAAATTGCAGGAACAAAACATTACAAAGAGCAGCATTGTATTTACCAAATGTCATATTTACTCACAGACAATTGTATGTAACCTTTTCAAGGGTAACTAAATCAACTAACATGTTTGTATCCATTAAAGAAAATGAAATACAAATAGTACAAGGAGATTACAGTCTTACATCAAATATCGTTTACAGTGAGGTATTGTAATTCCCTGTAAAAATTTCTATTAAAAAAAAATTATCTGTATTGAAATGTATACTACAATGACTCATAAATTTGTGATTACTTTAATTTTTATTTATTATTATTGTAAGGGTAACTAAATTACCTAACATGTTTGTATCCATTAAAGAAAATGTAATACTTATTCAAAAGGCTGTGTTTATTTAATATTTTCATAGTGCGAAATTTCGCACAGGCCTCCTGGTATTATAATTACTTTTTAAAACTAAAACAAAGCATTTTTTTGTTTGGTGTTTTACGTCCGACTATTGTTCACACTTGGGCTAATGCAGACGTTGGGATGATTTATAGCGCATGAAAATGCCAAGCCCTGGCCGGGAATCGAACTCGGGTCCTCGGGGTAAAAGCCCAGTACGCTATCAACTAGGCCACCCAGATAACAGGCACCCTGGTATTATACTTACTTTTTAAAACTAAAACAAAGCCTTTTTTTGTTTGGTGTTTAACGTCCGACTATTGTTCACACTTGGGCTAATGCAGACGTTGGGATGATTTATAGCGCATGAAAATGCCAAGCCCTGGCCGGGAATCGAACCCGGGTCCTCGGGGTAAAAGCCCAGTACGCTATCAACTAGGCCACAGAGATAACAGGCACCCTGGTATTATAATTACTTTTTAAAACTAAAACAAAGCCTTTTTTTGTTTGGTGTTTAACGTCCGACTATTGTGCACACTTGGGTTAATGCAGACGATGGGATGATTTATAGCGCATGAAAATGCCAAGCCCTGTTCGGGAATCGAACCCGGGTCGTCGGGGTGAAAGCCTAGTACGCTATCAACTAGGCCAGCGAGGCGGCTCAAAGTCATTCTAGAGTTATCGAAAAAAACGGCAATTAGAGAAGTATTAATTATAATATTTGTAGAAATCTTAGTTACGGGAATAAATATAATTAGTTAAAATCAATAACTAGTTGATTTTTTACCATATCAAATAATTAGTTAAAAATAAAGGTTGTATTTAAGAATATATATATATTGATTATATTACAGCTGATTTCGTTTATAACAAAAAAACAGCTGATCATAAAACAATAATTCCAAAAAAGTATGTTGAAAATATGTTTAATTTATCTCTCGATTCCCTTTAAATGCATCACGAACCGTATTTTCACCTATTATTTATACTCGCAAAATGAAACCTCTCGAATACAGACAACACGAATTCCGTAAAAAAAAACAACAGCAGCCAATGAAAAGCGGAGAACATAACAAGGGCACAATGCATAGTAATACCGCGGGGAAAGAATAGATCTGGCTTTTGTTAGGGGCTGAACCATCTCGGTATGGTGGGCGGTTTGCATCCCCTACAGACAATAACTTAAACTGTAACTCGACGTATTTTCACCCCGAAACACATTTTTATTTCACCCTCCACCGCACACCCTAATCATGTACTTTCTTCAGTTCTATTACTATTCACGGCGGATTGAATAAATCGAAATATACGACGGTTTTAAGTAGTGTGTAATGCTTTATACGTTCACACTGTACTTTAGGTAATATAACTGCTGGCAAGTTTTCTAATTTAAAAAAGTGGCGCGTGTATCTGACAACATTTTAGCGGAAAACAAATAGTTTTTTTTCTAAGTTAGATTAAAATGATTGTAATAAAATATTTCCTGACATAAATAAAGGCAATAAATTTACATTTTATAATTATTTCAAATTTGACGCTTTCTTAAGGAAATCCGAAAACATTATTAACTTCATAAGATCGATTCTTCTTATATTGATTGCTATTGGATATAGAACGAGGTGCATAACTCATTGAACATTTTCTTATGAATTCGAGTATGTGTGTGTGTGTGTGTGTGTGTGTGTGTGTGTGTGTGTGTGTGTGTGTGTGTGTGTGTGTGTGTGTGTGTGTGTGTGTGTGTGTGTGTGTGTGTGTGTGTGTGTGTGTGTGTGTGTGTGTGTGTGTGTGTGTGTGTGTGTGTGTGTGTGTGTGTGTGTGTGTGTGTGTGTGTGTGTGTGTGTCTCTCTCTCCTCTCTCTCCTCTCTCTCTCTCTCTCTCTCTCTCTCTCTCTCTCTCTCTCTCTCTCTCTCTGTGGTGTGTGTGCGCGCGCGCGTGTGTGTGTGTGTGTGTGGTGGGCGCGCGTTGGTGTATGTGTGTGTGTGTGTGTGTGTGAGCGCGCGCGCGTGTGTTTGTGTGTTTGTCTGTGTGTGTGTGTGTGTGTGTGTGTGTGTGGTGGGCGCGCGCGCGCGTGTGTGTATGTGTGTGTTTGTGTGTGTGTGTGTGTATGTGTGCGCGCGCGTGTGTTTGTCTCTCTCTCCTCTCTCTCTGTATGTTTGTGTGTGCGCGCGCTGTGCGTGTGTGTGTGTGTGTGTGTGTGTGTGTGTGTGTGTGTGTGTGTGTGTGTGTGTGTGTGTGTGTGGGTGTGTTTTAACTCGCTCACGTTCCAAATTTGTGTCCTGTTTGATTCAAAGTTGGCACAAATATCGGTTTCAATAACTGCTTAAACAAATTCGTTAATAAGCGAATTACTCTAACAGTTTCAAAATGGTTACCATTTTTAAATATTTAAGAATTTGTAACTTTTTCATATTAAATGTTTTTGAAATACACCATTTTAATGTCACTGTCCAAACCGTTGAAATTAAGAAATTTAATTTGACGTAGGTCAGGATCTATTTTCGTATTTTCAATGCAATTTGAAAGTTTAAACGATGGTGGAATCTGTAAATTCGCTTCCATTACGTCAGCTAGATAGCTGCTGCTGCTGTGAATATTTATTTTTATGTATGAACCAAAAAAATTGAGCATTTTTTCGCTTGTTAAAAGATAATTTCAATAAGGAAGTTTTAGAATTTAATAAGAAGAAAGTTTGTGCAATGATTACGACTCATATATCTTTAATATTAAACATTTGCTGTCTTATAGTACAAAATATTACGTAATTTATAACAAACAACGTTTTATTCCAATAAAGTTTTTATAAACCAAATTTATGACAACTAGCCTACGTCTCCATAAAACGTAGTGCAAATGCATTTCTTCTACTCGAAATATTGTTTAGCAAGTTCAATCTTGAATAAGCTATGTGTAAAGCAGTGTAAAGATTTGCCCAAGCTTGTAATACGTAAAGTTTAATTGCTCACGACAAAGTGTAAACTTTCCAAGAACCTTACAACACCTGGGAGGGTAGTTAATTCAGAATAATAAAATCCATCCCCACATATATTATCCTACTTTATCCTTCTTTAAGTTCTGTTACATTTTTAGGGTATAAAGTATGGTAATGGTGACAAAACTCTTTCTTGGGATTTCATTTACTGGGTCAGGGAATTCTGTACGATACAAAAACGAATTATAGGAGGAATCAAATATAATGGTATTTTTATTTAAAATAAAACTTTTAAGTATAGGGGAAACTTTGCCAACGCTTCTGAAATTGAAAATTTTTAAAGTTACCCGGAGATTCAAATGGTTGGCAGTATTTTTGTCAAATCTTTAATTCTTGGCTAACATTAATCAAAGATAAATTATTTTTGTGTATTTATGACGGAGTTAAGTAATGGAGAGCGTATTACATTAATACTAATACGTAATTACGATTGTGGAATTATACAGAGTGGTCCTCGGGAAACGGACGTTTTTGAATCGCGTTGTACTCGACGACTGGTTGAGGAGGAGACCCGCGGTGGACATCATTCAACTCCCCATTTCATGCCATTTACTCGCCATTATGCCACTATGGACGAAATATCATCGCGTGTTTGCGTACGAAACTTTTGTAAAAAGTGGTGAGTCCGTGGATGAAACTCAACGATACTTCAGGCGTCACTTTCATATCCGGGCGCCATGGTCAAATACCGAGTCGCAATAACATTTTAAGGTGGGTGAATGCATTTAGATCTAAGGGATCCGTTATGAAAACAAAGCCACCTGGCGCCACTCGCTTTGGATAGAGTGAGAGAGGCGATCCAGCGCAGTCCCGGCCGTTCTGCTAGGCGTCACACTAAGGAACTTGGACTGAGTAAGAGCACAGTAAAGCGTATCTACACATGTATTTAGGGTTACACCCTTATAACATTATAATTGTACAGAAGTTAAATGCTACAGATCATCAAGAACACGTCACGTTTGCTGAGACATGTTAAACATGTTTGAAGATTATGAGGAACTGATAATTTTGATGAGTGATGAAGCTGATTTCCATTCGAATGGGGTTGTTAATAAGCAGAAATATTGTTATTGAGCTTTGGAAAATTCTCGTGTGCAGAGACCATTGCACAGTCCTAAAGTGACCGTTTGGTGCTCTGTAGGAAAGTTTGGAATTTTTGGACAGTTTTTCTTTGAAGAGAATGAAATTACTGACTTCTAATCGATACGTGAATATGATAACAGACTGTTTTAGGTCAGAACTTGAAAGATGAGAAATTAACATGGATCACGTATGGTTCCAGCAAGACAGAGCTCATACGACCAGAGCTTCTCTCGCTGAAGTTCGAGCATTAATCCCTGAACGAGTGATCTCACGGTTTGGTGATGTTGCGTAGCCTCCACGCTCACCCGATCTATGCATGCGTGATTTCTTCCTGTGGGGTTACCTTAAGGCACATGTTTACAAAGAAAAACCGTGTACTCTGGAAGAATTGCAGGCTGCAATAAGAAACCAAACTGAGCTAATCAACGAACAATTATTGGGCAAAGTGAAAGCAAATTTTCGAGAAAGACTGGAGATATGTGTTCGTCACAACGGCCGTCATTTGGGTGATGTAATTTTTTAAAATTTAAGTAACGTAATTTTTCTTTTAAATGGCACAACTTTACTTTCACGTCTGCGTAAAAAAATTATCTGTGTTTAGAACTAACGGAGCAGTGATTTTTTCAAAAACATCCGTTTCTCGTGGACCACCCTGTATATAATGAAATGAGGATTTTCTTTTACCCATTCCCTCATCCTCGCAGGTAATACCGCTTGCGAAGTCAGCAGAGTACCTCGGCATCACGCTCGACTAAGGTGGAAGGAACCTGTAAAACGACTTGAATTGAATCTAAAACTCAACAAGGTGCATTGATTGTTAAGACGAACACTAATAGCAATCATGGCTTAGCTAATTCTAAAGCCAGTATCGATCTATTGTATTCAGTTATGGGGTTGTACCAAGAGGACTAACAGCAAGCAGATACAAATATGCCAGAACAAAGTATTGCTGCAAATAGGCAAAGCACCGTGAGAAATGACAACATCCACCGTGATTAAAAACTAATATCGTGGCTGAGGATGTTATGGTATGTTCCTTAAGGCGCATCAAGAGATTGGAAGCACAAGAGAATGTAGAAATGCCTGCGAGGTTCTCCGAAGGCTTGTAATGAATTGAGTTTAAACCCTAGTTTAATTAAGTTGAGATAAGCTAAGTAAACAAAACATGATAATCTCTAATGTACAAATATGCACTAAATAAACAAGATAACATCTTACCCCACTGTCAGCAGCAATACCCCACCATCAAAACTAGAGTATATAAGCAGCTGCACAGCGCTCCAGAAGGCAGTTGGGCTCATCCAGCCCAAACCCTCCCTACCTTCCTATCGTGGTGCGGTACCGGCGTGTTGAGCCGACTGTACATCCGTGGACTATATCGGCGTGCTGAGCCGATAGTCATACCTTCCTTTGGGGCTATACCAGCGTGCTGAGCCAATAACCTACTCCGGCCCGAACTCCACCTACCAACCGACCTATCCTAGTGCGGTACCGGCGTGTTGAGCCGACTGTACATCCGTGGACTATACCGGCGTGCTGAGCCGATAGTCATTCCTTCCTCGGAGTTATACCGGCGTGCTGAGCCGATAACCTACTCCGGCCCGAACTCCACCTACCAACCGACCTATCCTAGTGCGGTACCGGCGTGTTGAGCCGACTGTACATCCGTGGACTATACCGGTGTGCTGAGCCGATAGTCATTCCTTCCTTTGAGGTTATACCAGCGTGCTGAGCCGATAACCTACTCCGTCCCGAACTCCACCTACCAACCGACCTATCCTAGTGCGGTACCGGCGTGTTGAGCGACTGTACATCCGTAGACTATACCGGCGTGCTGAGCCGATAGTCATTCCTTCCTCGGAGTTATACCGGCGTGTTGAGCCGATAACTTATTTAGTTCCTCTCCTGTCTCTATGCTGCAACGACACTTCAGGCCGTCTATTCCGGTTCCGAAGAACAGCAAGTTGAGCCAACTGGAATTCCCGTCGACATAGACCCTGTTAGGTCTATGCCAGTTCCGTATAAAGAGTTAAGCAACGACATGTGGTGTCAGCTACTCTTCCGTTTGAGAAGTCCAGCACAGATCGCCAGACAGTCAGCCGTCTCCGGGTTCAGTGGTAAATATAAGGAAAAAACAATACAAAGGTGTTCCTATTAAATTAAATAAATAAAGAAAATTTAAACCAAAAACTGCTGCTCTAATATATTAGAACCCACTCCAAAGAGTGTATTCGGGTCGAAGGTGCGCTTAAAGAGATTTAAAGCATCTTCGACTCTGTAAGCAGGTGAACTGATTTACAGGCTGAAGAGAACCAAAGGAATTCTTGGCGGGGAAAGGAACACTGCTCAACTGTATTAGAGTTAGGACAACCGTATTATTCTTAACTGCTTACTCTATAAGGAAAAATTACTTGTTAATTTGTATTTAACTTAGTTGTAATATAACAGTAAAATTGAAAAAAATCTAACCATAACTCTATATCGTGATTAAAGGTAAAAATAATGGCTTTAAGGATAAGTGATTTGAATAAGTAAAAAAAAACCAACAGACGCACCGTAACTGACAACAATGGAGGGCGCACTACTAATGATGGAGACTCCGCAGTCCGGAATGTAATGACGTACGAGTCGCGCGTGTCGCTTGACCGAGCCGAATTTCATCGTGAATATTTTAATCGTGTAATTGTGCTCATGTTTGTGATGTATGTTTTAATGTTTTGTTTGACTTTGTGACAACCTCGACAGAGGGATTTAACATTTTGTATCATGGCCTGAAGATGGAACAATAGAGTTTCGAAACCGGGAAGAGATCGTGTGTTGGAAAAACCTGGAGACATAGTATGGTATTCAGATGGCTCCAAGACAAAGTCAGGCACTGGTGCTGGAGTGTACGGTCTGAGACCAGGGTTAAAGAAAGTAATTACCCTGGGACAGCATACAACAGTATTTCAGGCTGAAGTGATGGTCATTAATGATTGTGTTAGGGATCGGGGCTTCAAAAAGGAACGTATTCATATTCATACCGATAGTCAGGTGGCAATAAAAGCACTTGCGGGTCCTAAAATACAGTCCAAGCTGGTCTGAGAGTGTAGGAAGAACCTTGACATTCTGTCCCGGGATAACCGGGTAACTTTTCACTGGGTTCCGGGGCATAGGGGAATTAAGGTAGACCGACTGGCTGGACTTGGATCTGCATCTGAGTTTATCGGACCTGAGCCGGCTTTAGGGATTTCTCTATCTTTGACCAGGTCCGCTATTAATAGGTGGATTACATGTCAACACCAGGTAAGATGGGACAACCTTCATGGGCATTCCCATAGTAAACGTCTCTTACGTAAAGTTCCTTCTGGAGGAATCAAAGGGGCAGCAGATGTCCTGGGCAGAGCACAACTCAGGAGGATCATGGGGCTCATAACAGGGCACTGTGGTCTGAGGGTGCACATGAACAGGATAGGTGTGTACCATGGAGAAACCGTGTGTAGATTGTGCAGGAAGGAGGAGGAAACTGCAGGTCACATAATTTATGATTGTGAGGCTCTTGCTAGTTTTGTGATAATGATCATAATTTATGATTGTGAGGCTAGGGGTTTTTGGTTTCCAAGACCCTAGGGATCTTCAGCAGAATGAGCTAGTCAGTGGGTTGTTGGAACTTATTAGGTGCACCAATCTGCTGAACTAGTTATTTTAAGAGGTAAATTACACAATAGGTCAGTTGATCGCAGTGCCTGGGGTTGAACAAATCCCTTCCTCTAGAATATAATCTAATCTAATCTAATCTCGTTTGAAACCGCGGTAGCCTTTACGAGGTGAGTAGATAGACCACTGACGGGAAGAATGGGTCATAACCCTCATTACTTTAAATAATGCGTAATTTAATTTGTTAAAAACGATTTTTTTTCGAAAATAAGGTTTTAGAATTAATTAATCAGCCGCCATTTTGGTTAGAATTCAGATAAAGACCTCTCGTTTGTGCTGTTCTGTAAGGATTTTAAAACGAGTTATCACTACATATTTTTTTAAAATATATGAACGGCTTAAAAATCCTTCAGTTTGGGGGCAGAGACAAAGTTACCCCATACACTAAGAAGTACATCTTTATGCTTTAACAACATCCAGTGAGCTTGTATTTTCTCCACTAAATATACAAAATATCGGAATATTTGTGTACATATTTGTCTAACCCAGATAAACATTTTTAAAAGGAAAAATATTTTATACTTGTATGTCTGTGTTTTTACCATGTGACACTGGTTTAATAATACAAATTTTATTTAAACAATTCTACTTTATGTTGACGTTCAACAAAATTTTCAAAAAAATGTATTGGATGGAAAAATATTTTTTGAAATACAGTTTCATGTGTCGCGGAGACAGCTATTTGCCGTGATTATTTTAACTTTCAAACGTTGGCTAAACTGCGAAATGTAGATAGTTTTTTACTTTTAGAAACAAATTTTCCCAAAGTGATTGTACTGTTTCTAACTAGAATAATGAAACGAACACTTACAAAGTGACCATCTCTGAAGCAGCTTGTTAGCCACTGATTGTGAAGTATTCTTGAGTTAAGTGTTTGGATGAACTCTTCTTGCCACGCGGTATTTACTTTATTCAAGTATTTAGTACTGTGTCAAGTGGGCAAGTCTTTGTTAAACTCTTTCATTTACAGTTAACTGTCCAGTGTTTTCCTACCTATTTATTAGAGGATTTCTATTATAAAATGGAAAGACAATTATGTTAGGTCCAAGAACTAATGAGCTAATTAAGCCAAGAACTTGAAATGAGCACTAATTCTGATTTCTAGATAACTTTTAACACGTATCGTGTCTTAGGGGTGGTTGAGATATTGGATTTTGCGCGTCGCGTGATATGAATGCAAAAATTTATATTGGTAGTTACAGTTAAAGATCAGTTGCTTAATTCTAATTCGTAACGATCAGCTGATTTCATTGAACAGCTGACATGCTGTAATAAGTTTTAAGTTATGTTGTTAAAAACTAGCTATGTTATAGTATAAGATCAGTAGTTTTATATTAATTCATAACGATCGGCTGATTTCACTGAACAGCTGATAGGCTGCAATAAGTTTTAGGTTATGTTGTTAAAAACTAGCTATGTTATAGTAAAATATCAGTTGTTTTATATTAATTAGTAACGATCAGCTGATTTCATTGAACAGCTGATAGACTGTAATAAGTTTTAACTTATGTTGTTAAAAACTAGCTATGTTATAATATAAGATCTGTCGTTTTATATTAATTCATAACGATCGGCTGATTTCACTGAACAGCTGATAGGCTGTAATACTTTTTAGGTTATGTTGTTAAAAACTAGCTATGTTATAGTAAAAAAAATATCAGTTGTTTTATATTAATTCGTAACGATCAGCTGATTTTATTGAACACCTGATAAGCAATAATAAATTTCAGGTTATGTAGTGTTTTCGAACAAATTACCGTAATTAAAATAGAATGGAAAAGAAAACATGATACATGATTTTTATTTTCGGTTTAATAACAGAAATTATTTATGGTGTTTTTCATAGTGTTATAATGTGATGTCTGAAAGCATAACGTAATTCAATTTAAATCTATAAAATCAATAAGTACGTTTGCCCTTAACTAATGTGTCATGAAATTTTGCCCAGTTTTTATATTCCTTATATGATAAATCAAGGTTTCTTTGCAGTTTTAGTTGTCAAATAATTGCCTAATATTGTAATGATTATTGTAAAGAATCTTTAATGCTTACAACGAACAACTTAAATTACACGTTATGGATTGACCTTCGTGGTCATTGGTTTCTTTTTGGAAAAGTACTGACCTATACTTTTATTTTAAAAATCATTTTGAAAGTTCTTTTATAGAAAAATTCTAAAATTTCAATGAAGCGTTGTTATATCATTAAATAAATTTCAGTTTCACTGAACGTAATTTTATTGTGTTGGTTAGTTTGTTTTACTGTTTCGAATTGTTCAGTTGAACGAAACCGTTTCGATGTTTGTTTTACTGTTTCGAATTGTTCAGTTGAACGAAACCGTTTAGATGTTTGTTTACTGTTTCGAATTGTTCAGTTGAACGAAACCGTTTCGATGTTTGTTTTACTGTTTCGAATTGTTCAGTTGAACGAAACCGTTTCGATGTTTGTTTTACTGTTTCGAATTGTTCAGTTGAACGAAACCGTTTCGATGTTTGTTTTACTGTTTCGAATTGTTCAGTTGAACGAAACCGTTTCGATGTTTGTTTTACTGTTTTGAATTGTTCAGTTGAACGAAACCGTTTCGATGTTTGTTTTACTGTTTCGAATTGTTCAGCTGAACGAAACCGTTTCGATGTTTGTTTTACTGTTTCGAATTGTTCAGTTGAACGAAACCGTTTCGATGTTTGTTTTACTGTTTCGAATTGTTCAGTTGAACGAAACAGTTTCGATGTTTGTTTTACTGTTTCGAATTGTTCAGTTGAACGAACCGTTTCGATGTTTGTTTTACTGTTTCGAATTGTTCAGTTGAACGAAACCGTTTCGATGTTTGTTTTATTGTTTCGAATTGTTCAGTTGAAAGAAACCGTTTCAATGTTTGGTTTTACTGTTTCGAATTGTTCAGTTGAACGAAACCGTTTCGATGTTTGTTTTACTGTTTCAAATTGTTCAGTTGAACGAAACCATTTCGATGTTTGTTTTACTGTTTCGAATTGTTCAGTTGAACAAAACCGTTTCGATGTTTGTTTTACTGTTTCGAATTGTTCAGTTGAACGAAACCGTTTCGATGTTTGTTTTACTGTTTCGAATTGTTCAGTTGAACGAAACCGTTTCGATGTTTGTTTTACTGTTTCGAATTGTTCAGTTGAACGAAACCGTTTCGATGTTTGTTTGAACGACTTTGTTTCTCTTTCGAATTGTTCAGCTGAACGAAACCGTTTCGATGTTTGTTTTATGTTTGTTTTCACTGTTTTGAATTGTTTTACTGTTTTGAATTGTTCAGTTGAACGAAACCGTTTCGATGTTTGTTTTACTGTTTCGAATTGTTCAGTTGAACGAAACCGTTTAGATGTTTGTTTACTGTTTCGAATTGTTCAGTTGAACGAAACCGTTTCGATGTTTGTTTTACTGTTTTGAATTGTTCAGTTGAACGAAACCGTTTCAATGTTTGTTTTACTGTTTCGAAAAGTTCAGTTGAACGAAACCGTTTGAATGTTTGTTTTACTGTTTCGAATTGTTCAGCTGAACGAAACCGTTTAGATGTTTCTTTTACTGTTTCGAATTGTTCAGTTCAACGATACCGTTTCGATGTTTGTTTTACTGTTAGGAATTGTTCAGTTGAACGAAACCGTTTCGATGTTTGTTTTACTGTTTCGAATTGTTCAGTTGAACGAAACCGTTTCGATGTTTGTTTCACTGTTTCGAATTATTCAGCTGAACGAAACCGTTTCGATGTTTGTTTCACTGTTTCGAATTGTTCAGCTGAACGAAACCGTTTCGATGTTTGTTTTACTGTTTCGAATTGTTCAGTTGAACGAAACCGTTTCGATGTTTGTTTCACTGTTTCGAATTATTCAGCTGAACGAAACCGTTTCGATGTTTGTTTCACTGTTTCGAATTGTTCAGCTGAACGAAACCGTTTCGATGTTTGTTTTACTGTTTCGAATTGTTCAGTTGAACGAAACCGTTTCGATGTTTGTTTTACTGTTTCGAATTGTTCAGTTGAGCGAAACCGTTTCGATGTTTGTTTTACTGTTTCGAGTTGTTCAGTTGAACGAAACCGTTTCGATGTTTGTTTTACCGTTTCGAATTGTTCAGTTGAACGAAACGATTTTGATGTATTTTAGGTAATTAAACTTCTTTTTACATCTTTCATTTTTAAAACTGTCTACACCACACGTGTTTTGCTTGTTATTAACCAAAATATTAATATTATTCAAACAAAAAATAATGAAATATAAAAAAATGTTATTTCACAAAATTAACTGAAGTGTTATTATACAGAATTTCTGATTGCACTCTAAAACTCTAAAAAGTAAAACTTTTTTGTATTTTTTTTTTACTTTTCTCAACGATGCTTTTAAAACTCGGAGTAATTAAAAATCAACTTTTACGCTCGAGACAATGGGAAGTTTTAATTTTATTACTGTAATTAAATCAGCCCTGATTAGATGCACTCAGGAGTTTATAAAAGCTGTAAAACTTGATGAACTATGTTTAAGTCAGAGTTGAGAAAATGTTTAATATAATAAAATATTAAAAGGATAATTATATAACAATATTAATGTAAAAAAAACTGAAATATTATTTATTGCGCTTTCATTAATTCTTATCTTCATTTCATTCTTTCATTTAATTTGTTTAATTTAATTCTTATTTAATTTAATTCTTATTTTCAATCGTCAATTCAAAATTATTGAAAATCTGACAACTAAACATTCGCGTTAGATTCCAGAATATACGTCCAGCTTGTCTGCAGACACTTGTATTGTGATGTTATAGTGTTTGTGAACAGCCATTGTGGAAAAAACTGGAAACAGAAACAGAACTAGAGAGAAGAAAAACAGAAACAGAATTAGATAGAAGACAAACAGAACTAGATAGAAGAGAAATAGAACTAGATAGAAGAGAAACAAAACTAGATAGAAGAGAAACAGAAACAGAACTAGATAGAAGAGAAACATAACTAGATAAAAGAGAAACAGAACTAGATAGAAGAGAAACAGAACTAGATAAAAGAGAAACAGAACTAGATAGAAGAGAAACAGAAACAGAACTAGATAGAAGAGAAACATAATTAGATAAAAGAGAAACAGAACTAGATAGAAGAGAAACAGAAACAGAACTAGATAGAAGAGAAACATAACTAGATAAAAGAGAAACAGAACTAGATAGAAGAGAAATAGAACTAGATAGAAGAGAAACAAAACTAGATAGAAGAGAAACAGAAACAGAACTAGATAGAAGAGAAACATAACTAGATAAAAGAGAAACAGAACTAGATAGAAGAGAAACAGAACTAGATAAAAGAGAAACAGAACTAGATAGAAGAGAAACAGAAACAGAACTAGATAGAAGAGAAACAGAATCAAAACTAGATAGAAGAGAAACAGAAACAGAACTAGATAGAAGAGAAACAGAAAGAGAACTAGAAAGAAGATAAACAGAAAGAGAACTAGATAGAAGAGAAACAGAAACAGAACTAGATAGAAGATAAACAGAAGCAGAACTAAATAGAAGAGAAAAAGAAATAAACACATGAATATGTAAAATAAAATTAGAAACCAAATCAAATAAGACCATAACAAATAATTTTTGAAATTTATAAATTAAACAAGTATATGGTTATTAGTATTTCAAAACGGTTAATTAGAAGTGATGAAAACACGAAATAGAAAAATAATGAAAAGATAACACTAAAATACAAATACGTAACTCAATTTTAATCAACCTTACTCCGTTGATTGAAAAACGTACTTCGGTAAGATTTACGCGTACATCAAGTGAAACAATGTAACTGAAGAGTACAGATAGAAAGAACAGACGTTACCCGAGGTAGTTCTGTCAGTCGGTTTATTGTCAGGGTAAATATTGTATTGTAACACCAATTAACAATCAATAAATCTAATTGTAACCTTAAAATTATATTTCTTTTTCCTGTTCCGATACGTAATTCCAAATTCAGCAATATAGATAATCCTTAAAACTACTGAAGGCTTGGTGGCCGATGTGGCTAAGGCAACGGTGAGTCTGTTGTGTTTCTGCACTACGCAAATCAAGGGTTCCGTGACTCAGATACGTTCTTTTACCTTTACCGTTATTGTTGATCTTTCGTTCTGATTAGCCAAAATGGCATAAAGTATGGATGGTAAGTAAAAAAAGGCAAACAGTGCAGGGTTAGCCCATTAATTGTGAGTAAAAGAGAAACCGTCACATCCGGACTTTTAATTCTGTTATAGAACAAAAATAAAAATCATGCATCATGTTTTCTCTTTCTTTTTTATTTTAATTACGGTAATTTGTTCGAAAACACGACAAAATTAACATAGCTAGTTTTTAACAACATAACCTAAAACTTATCATAGCTTAAGCTGTTTAATGTAATCGGCTTATCTTTACGAATTAACATAACTACCAAAATTAAATTAACGACTTATTTCATATGCCTAAACTGGTCACACTTCTTCGTATTTTTCGTAGTGTAGTGGTTATCACGCGCGACTTATAAGCGCAAGGACTACGGTTCGATACCGGGCGAAAACATAGTGATTTTTAATTATAATTAATTTAATATGAGACTTGCGACGCGCAAAATATACTGTTATATATCAAAATACATGTTCTTTCATCACGCGTCCAGCAAAATTAAATATCACAACCAACCCTAAAACATGATAAATGTTAAAAATCATTTACACTATAAAATACTTTATTTAAATTACCTTATACCTTAAATTACCTTATATTACGTCGACAAAGCCATAGGGCATATATAGTACTACTGATTGCAAGTTTTGTCGACCAGCTGTCTTATCAGATGAGATCTTAAATTTTTTTCCGGCGAAAAACCGTTAAGGTTATCATCGCCGTTATGCAAAATAAAAGTATATAAAAACAACAACAACAATAACAAACTATAACAGTTAAAATAAATAAAACAAAAATTTAAATAACACGTATATGAGATCTTATATGCTATTTAGGCTAATGCACATGTTATTTCGGCTTTAAGTACGTGGGAAGTTTACTATAATTTCCTACAACTATTACTTTCAAGTGCGTAAGTTCGAAGACGCTGCAGACGTACCAATGTGTTAACCAGCTCAGTCATATCATAACATTTTTTCGAAAACCGGTAATTAGTAGAACTACAAAAAGTTTAGGTTGGACCGATTTTAAGTACGATAAGGTAGACAAAATCAACAATTCTAAAAGCTAAAACGTAACATATGTTTATTCAAATTCGTTTCAAGGTTTTCTGCTTTTTTGTTCAGGCGAATACACTCTTAACAATAACCACAACTATAAGGTTGGTTTTTGATTCAGTAAGACCAAACTCATTTTCCAAACAGACAGAAACATTCTAATCAGACTCAATATGATTACAATCACAACCATAACCGCGTTATTGAGGCTAATGACGTGCGCTTACATTCAACGAAGCCGAAGCTTATCACTGCAACACTAAATGGAACGCGACCTAATTGATTAACAGGATAAAACATGTACAAATTGGAGTATGTGGATTCATCGGAATACGTGTGCTTTAAAAGGATTCACATTGAACGAGGAAAACGTTTGTTTTATTTTCTATCTTTATTTATTTTGTAAAATATAGGCTAATGCAGTAAAATCTCCGTTAAAAGTCCAACAGTGATTTCAATAGCTTTACACCTTAATGCTCTTAATTTTTTTTTATGACGGATCACCGTGTGAAGTAATACACACACGCGCACACACACACACACACACACACACACACACACACACACACACACACACACACACACACACAGGCACACACGCGCGCGCGAACACACACACTCACACAGGCACACGCACACACACAGGCACACACACACACACACACACACACACACACACACACACACACACACACACAAGCATGCGCACGCACGCGTACACGTATTCACACGCACACGTACACATACACATACACACAGCACGCACGCACTCGCACTCGCACATACACGCTCACGCGCACACAAACACGCATGTACGTGCACGCACGCGCACGCACACGCACACGCATGCACACGCACTCGTACACATACACATACACACACAAGCACGCACTCACGTACACACGCAGGCACTCGCACTCGCACATACACGCGCACGCACGCACACGTACACACACACACACACACACACACAAACACAAACACGCACACACGCACACGCACACGCACGAACATGGAATGCACGAGCGCGCGAGCACACACATACACACACACGCGCGCGCGCGCACACTGTTTACGGTTTTAGCAATCCTAGCTGAATTTTAGCGTTCTCCGTCAGTCCGCTCTTGAGTTAGACACTTTTAGCCTATATGGTACAGTACACGCTGAAAGTTGCATGGCTAAGAAGGAGGTTTCATTATGTGGACTCTGTACACCAGGCTACTCTCAGCCTTACGTATCCGTGCGGGGCTCTATTGTATACCTTGGTTACTTGTGGGCTCTTAATAGCCGAATACAACATTTGAAAGCCTAATAAACCTTGAAGAACTGGTAAAGTAGCATGAGGCTTTTTACATAGAATCAACAAGAATTAATTTCAGCACAATTAATGGATGCTAGACAGACCTACCCTGTCTGCAGCGAAAGAAATAAGAGATGGGGTTGAACGTCTCAGATCTGTAGATTAGATTAGAAACTAGAGGAAGGGATCATAATACCCCACGCACTGCGATCGACTGACCTATTGTGTAGCTAGACTTCTTGAGATCTAGTTGAGCATATTGATGCCCTTAGTATAAAGTAACAATCCACAGACTAATTCATCTTGCTAGAGATCCCTAGGGTCATGGAAAACAAAAACATTTGGCCTCCTGCTAGCTAGAGCCTCACAATCATGAACTACGTGTCCTGCAGTTTCCTCCTCTTTACTGCATAACCTGCACACGGTTCCTCCGTGATACTTATCCTGTTCATGATTACTTCAGACCACATTGCTCTTTAATGAGCCTTATGATTTTCCTAAGTTGTAATCTGTCTAAGATGTCTGCCGTACATCTAAGTCGTTCATAAAGAAACTTACATATTGAAAGCAGATCCGGCCAACAATAGAGCCGTATCGGGTTATAAAGCCGGGTCGAGTTAGATCAACTCAAGCAAACCAGTACAGCCATTCGATCTGTCTCCTCACTACCCTCAACCCGCTTATGATAAGGGACTCAGAGAAAAGTAAACCGGTTTCAAAAGGGCAGAGCATTGAGGTTCTCCCAACACTACCAGAGCAGCTTGTAACTGATTATAGAATCCGCAAGTGCTGAGATTACTGCTTGACTATCGGTGTAAGTATGAACGCGAGTCTTCATGAAGCCCCGTTTCTAATTAACCCGAACGCAGACATTAATGGCCATCACGTCAGCCTGGAATACTTCTACACTCTGTCCAAGGACAACAACCTTCTTTACATTCAGTTTCTGCCAGTACACACCAGCAGCAGTGCCTGTTTTTGTCTTGGAGCGTCTGTATACCATACTTGAGCCTAAGGAATTTTCTAATACATGATCTTTCTCCTAAAATGTCATCTTGAAGTCAAAGGGTCTAGAAACCTTGTGCACTTTAGTCAACATCAACCTCATGATTAGAACTGAGTCTCCGAT
>CM040189.1:107919352-107921852 GCA_022606455.1 Callitettix versicolor | reverse complement strand
TTTTCTCAGTAAGAGAGGTTTATACAATGTACTTGTATTGCATTTAGCACTGAGTTGTTTCGATGAATCGATATTATTATATTCAATTTAATCACACAAAATTGTGTTTAGGATAAAATAATATATTCGTATTTTTAGCGATGTAACTTTGGAAAATGAGCCCCTTGAGTGACCATCATGGTCTGGGACCTTTGAATGAGCGCCATTGAATGTTTTTTTCTCAGTAAGAGAGGTTTATACAATGCACTTGTATTGCATTTAGCACTGAGTTGTTTCGATGAATCGATATTATTATATTCAATTTAATCACACAAAAATTGTGTTTATAATAAAATAATATATTCGTATTTTTAGCGATGTAACTTTGGAAAATGAACTATTTGAGTCACCATCATGGTCTGGGACATTTGAATGAGCGCCATTGAATGTTTTTTTCTCAGTAAGAGAGGTTTATACAATGCACTTGTATTGCATTTAGCACTGAGTTGTTTCGATGAATCGATATTATTATATTCAATTTAATCACACAAAAATTGTGTTTATAATAAAATAATATATTCGTATTTTTAGCGATGTAACTTTGAAAAATGAGCTATTTGAGTCACCATCATGGTCTGGGACCTTTGAATGAGCGCCATTGAATGTTTTTTTCTCAGTTAGAGAGTTTTATGCAATGCACTTGTATTGCATTTAGCACTGAGTTGTTTCGATGAATCGATATTATTATATTCCATTTAATCACACAAAATTGTGTTTATAATAAAATAATATATTCGTATTTTTAGCGATGTAACTTTGGAAAATGAACTATTTGAGTCACCATCATGGTCTGGGACATTTGAATGAGCGCCATTGAATGTTTTTTTCTCAGTAAGAGAGGTTTATACAATGCACTTGTATTGCATTTAGCACTGAGTTGTTTCGATGAATCGATATTATTATATTCAATTTAATCACACAAAAATTGTGTTTATAATAAAATAATATATTCGTATTTTTAGCGATGTAACTTTGGAAAATGAGCCCCTTGAGTGACCATCATGGTCTGGGACCTTTGAATGAGCGCCATTGAATGTTTTTTTCTCAGTAAGAGAGGTTTATACAATGCACTTGTATTGCATTTAACACTGAGTTGTTTCGATGAATCGATATTATTATATTCAATTTAATCACACAAAAATTGTGTTTATAATAAAATAATATATTCGTATTTTTAGCGATGTAACTTTGGAAAATGAACTATTTGAGTCACCATCATGGTCTGGGACCTTTGAATTAGCGCCATTGAATGTTTTTTTCTCAGTAAGAGAGTTTTATACAATGCACTGTTATTGCATTTAGCACTGAGTTGTTTCGATGAATCGATATTATTATATTCAATTTAATCACGCAAAAATTGTGTTTATAATAAAATAATATATTCGTATTTTTAGCGATGTAACTTTGGAAAATGAGTTATTTGAGTCACCATCATGGTCTGGGACATTTGAATGAGAGCCATTGAGGGGTAGTTAATTTTAAATAAAAACATAAATACATGTGTATAATAGCACGTAATATATATACATTAGAACGGTTGTGTTGGCCATTTTAATTTCATTCGATTCAAACTTTGCCCAATAATCGAGTTTATAATATATTGTACGAATTTTTTAAACAACAAAATTCGTTCAATAATTCCAAAATGGCAGCGATTTGAAATTTTTATAAACTCATAACTCGTTTATTCGAAATAATTTTCAAAATTTGATTTCGCCATCGTAATCAGCGTTATGAACTTTATAATTTAGCATTTTCAATTTTCAAAACAGATTGAAATTGAAAAATTTAATTTCTCGGCGGCCGGTGTTCGTTTTAGTATTTTCAAAGTGATTTGAAAGTTTAAAATGGTAATATATACACATTTTAATGCTCATTTTGACGGTAAAATCAGAATTTTAAAAAAGGGTTAGATTAAGAAAAATAGTTTTGGAAATTCGCTTCAATCACGTCCGCGAGACTAGTGTCAAACAACGACAGCGAGATTGTTCATACGTTACAAGAGAAGTCAAATAATACGTTCGCAGATATGTGCACATTATTTCAAAAACTGACCAATCAGTTGATTCTGAGCTAAAAAATGTCTTCATATAACTTCACCTGCATATTTTATTGCTTACAGACTGTGTACATTTATTACCGTACTTTTACAAAACATTAACACAAACCAGTCGACAGATTAAATGCATTTTACAAGTTCCGACATTTCATCTTTAATTTTCTAATTCACAGATGAATAATTGCACCTGTGAGCGAAGGCTTGTACGAGTTTATTGGTGATACATCTGTGTGCGCAATGAATATTGAACTGATTCCAGGAAGCCGTGATTTAATATTGTAAAAGCACAGATTAAAACCCATTGCACCACAGATCCAAGTGATGTGATTAATCCTTTGTTTTAAAACATTTCATTTAAACAACATTTTGTGTGCTGGTGTATATTATTCATAAGCTGTAAAA
>CM040189.1:107899352-107909352 GCA_022606455.1 Callitettix versicolor | reverse complement strand
TTTTATGCTTATTTTTGGGATACAGTAAGAGTTGTACGTTGCTTGGTTAGTTGCGACACCTGAACAAATTTTCATTAATTAAAATTTCAAAGCCGATTTTGAGGAAATCTTACATATAAAACTTTTTCATTAAGAAATAGCGCTACAATTTTTCGGCAAAAATTCAAAATTATTTTAAAGTACGGGCAAATGTGATTTAGAATCTATTTTTTTTTCGAAATGAGGCAATTTTTTCTACCTTTTTTATGCTCAGTACTAGGACAGAGTTGACAAGTACACATCACAGACATTGAATAAAACACAATGTGTAGGAATATTTTGACAGAACTCGATCCAGAACTAAATTTTAAAGCAAAGCTCTTAAATCCATTTTACAAATCTTTAAGATTCCACTAAAATTAACATCCAGTATTTTCGCGCAAGCGCACAAGGTCCCGTCCTCGGTCATCCGCCATTACTGTAACGACCCCGTCAAGCGAGTCTTCTCAATCATAATTATTATACTTTAGGGTTGTTAAAATAATTTACTGCAAACTGCAAGAGAGATAATCCAACCCTTAAGTTGTAAATTACACAAGAATGACTTATCTCGTGAACAGTATTACAATAAGAAGTTATAATTTACCGAATTGCATGTTTGCAGAGGAAGATATAGTAATCGTTTTGGCAATCTACAGGGTGTTTAAAATGTTCGAGAACTTATTTCTCAGTTCAATACTAAATAAAATTGTATACAATATACAATATACAATATACAATATACAATATACAATATACAATATACAATATACAATATACAATATACAATATACGATATACGATATACGATATACGATATGCGATATGCGATATGCGATATGCAATATGCAATATGCAATATGCAATATGCAATATGCAATATGCAATATGCAGTATGCAGTATGCAGTATGCAGTATGCAGTATGCAATATGCAATATGCAATATGCAATATGCAATATGCAATATGCAATATGCAATATGCAATATGCAATATGCAATATGCAATATGCAATATGCAATATACAATATACAATATATACAATATATATATATATGCAGTATACAATATAGTATGTATATGTAATATGATATACATATACAATATACAATATACAATATACAATATACAATATACAATATACAATATACAATATACAATATACAATATACAATATACAATATACAATATACATACAATATACAATATACAATATACAATATACAATATACAATATACAATATATACAATGTACAATATGCAATATACAATATACAATATACAATATATATACAATATACAATATACAATATATACAATGTACAATATGCAATACGCAATATACAATATGCAATTAACAATATACAATATGTAATATAAATATAAATATACAATATACAATATACAATATAAAATATACAATATACAATATACAATATACAATTATTGCCTTAAGTGGTTAGTTTAAATATTTCTAGCTGCAAATTTATGCTTTTAACTAAAACAAAAAATCACATGACTGATAGGGAGTGAAATCCTAACAAGTTCCTTACTTAATGTTGTATCTTTTAATTCATCTGAAAAAAGAGTGGTAATAAATACCAGATAATATATGTATATATGAATTTGACGATAAAGTAACAGTCATGTTTCAAGAAACATATCCTTATTGCCCTAAGTATTAATCCATAACCTCACTATTAAAAGACACCATAATAGTTTATAGATTATTGTATCACCTGAGGGAACTGGAGCCGGCAACCAAATACTTTAAGGCAATGACAAAATACCCCAGCATCTTTCTGGAAGAAGTATAGGCTATTGCAAAAAAATCCTTGACAGGCGATACAATGAAAAAACATCGCCAGGATGTCAAATTTAAATGCTGAATTCTCTAATCAGTTCGGCAATGGTCTGTAAATGCCTGCAAAAGTTATATAGGCTAGGCAAAGCAATAAGGTTACACTCCTCTGGTTTAGTAGTATCTGTAAGACAATCTAGTCCAGCTCTAGTATGTAAATGTTATTGAGCAAAAGACTCTGCTTTCAGTAAACAGTAAATACTGCAGCCTGATTTACGTAGGTAATGTAAAATCCGGTTATAGTAGGTTTCATTTTGTTTTTTGGTGTTTAACGTCCGACTATTGTGCACACTTGGGTTCATGCAGACGATGGGATGATTTAGCGTATGAAAATGCCAAGCCCTCGCCGGGATTTGAACCCGGGTCCTCGGGGTGAAAGCCTAGTACGCTATCAACTAGGCCACCGAGGCGGCTAGGTTTCATTTGTGAATATTTCAGTAAGGAACAATGTTAGAATCCCATTAATTTTATAAGTTAAATTTTTTAAATACGAAAGGTCTATTGTTAAAGTTATAGAACAAAGTAAGGCCTATTGTATTAAATAACCTAAATATAATGAATGACATTGCTTTATTAACAGGTCATGCAAGTATTAAATACAACTGTAACGTGTATTTTAACAGAAGTTCATATTGACAAGAAATAGTAGGCCTACATGGTTTTGAAAAGCTTTATTTATAAATATATGTACAGTAATCTTAAAATACAAGTACTGAATTAAATATTAGTTAGAATGCATGTTTTGTTACGTTTAATTAGATATATATTTTTTTCCATAAGAAAACTTCCCAATCTGTTTTCCTTTTCGTGTATATAACAACAGGGAAAGTTATGATCACCACAAATTTCATATGCCATATATATTTCAACTATAAAATTATAGTTTATAAAGAGGTATCATATTATGACACTGTTCATACATTGTCGTATTGCGGAATGTCGGGAGTCCAGCAGATTTCCCTATCTCACCAAATTGAAACCAAGTTACAAACAAGGACCTCGACAGACTAACAGTACAAATCCTTTAAAGGATTTGCAGATGTATCCAGTTACAAAACGACGTGATACATCACGCGCTATTTTACAACGTGACAGAGTTCACCTTCAAGTCTGGAAACTGTCGCACGTGATCAATGCATTGTTTACGTGCCTCTCTACTTCGTACAGCTCCATTTTATTGATTACGTATATCATAACGTCACTTTACACCTAAATACACAAATTTACTTTCAAAGTTCAGAAGGTAACCGCTTTGCAAGACGGAGGGATGTAATCGAGGAAAGTGATTGGAACGATAAAGAAAGGAACGTGGTGAATGCATAACGGAAATTGATGTTGAAGTCGATCCGAAGGTGGGCGCGAACAGAAAGGGTGACGCATTGATACACAGGATGTTCCGATATTGCTTAATGCATCGGAAACATTGTGTAATGAAGGGAAGAGTGTAGCTTGTGAAGGGAGGTGGTAGTGAATAAATAGTAGATAATGAAATAATTATAAAATAATACAAAATAAATATCACTATGTTGAGTATAATGATCTGCCTTCCCTAGCTTCGTCAATTCTACTTTTGTTGACGTGTTTCGGAAAACCTCCATATTCAAAAACTATATCTATACTAGGTCACCAATATTATGGCCCGTCCTATTTATAATTTTCTATCTCCACCTCGTACCCCTCCTCTATTCAACACGTGTACATTAAACCTGACATGCTTGCTTCTGATTGGCTCTTCAAAATCATACGTTTTCGCTCGCTTCTGATTGATTCCTTTCAAACTTTCTCTTCAACGGTCGTCCCTCCTGTTAATTTTTGAAAATTTTAAATTTTTAAAACGTAATATCTGCTTGCGACGATATCTGTTCATTTATTATGTTTTCTCCCTTTAATTTAGATTTTAAAATTTCCAAGTTCTCTATAATGTTCATACGTCTTTCTTTTTCTGCCATATGTAGTACCTTCATTGAATTCTCTATTTCTCGAGGTATGTGTTCCTTTTTTATTAAATGTGACGCATAATTTGAACCATTTTTATTCATATAGAAGAATATAGAAGAAAAGGACAAATACAGTAAGAATTGGTATACAGAATACAGTGTGGATGCGAGGCAGTCTACATAGGAAAAACGGGACGAAAATTTAGAACTAGGTTTAAAGAACATGTAAGATCATTCAAGTACGGTAAAAATGATTCAAATTATGCGTCACATTTAATAAAAGAGGGACACATACCTCGAGAAATAGAGAACTCAATGAAGGTACAATATATGCAGGAAAAGGAAGACGTATGAACATTTTAGAGACTTGGAAATTTTAAAATCTAAATTAAAGGGAGAAAACATAATAAATGAACAGACATCGTCGCAAGCAGATATTACGTTTAAAAATCTAAAAATTTTCAAAAATTAACAGGAGGGACGACCGTTGAAGAGAAAGTTTGAAAGGAGCCAATCAGAAGCGAGCGAAAACGTATGATTTTGAAGAGCCAATCAGAAGCGAGCCGTCAGGTTTAATGTACACGTGTTGAATAGAGGAGGGGTACGAGGTGGAGGTAGAGAATTATAAATAGAACGGGCCATAATATTGGTGACCAGTATAGATATAGTTTTTGAAGATGGAGATTCTCCGAAACGCGTCAACAAAAGAAGAATTGACGAAGCTAAGGAAGGCAGATCATTATACTCAACATAGTGACAATAATCCTAGCAGAAAAGAAGAAGAATATAAAAATAATTTCAAAATAAATACGTTTAGTTTCCGAACTAATGGTGCAATGGCGTAACAAAACTATTGAACAATGGTTTAAACATTGTCCATTAGTGGGCATTGCTGAGGATGGTGTAGCCTTTCAATAATACAGCCCTTGGCGAAACACTAATGGACGCTGGTTTGTTGTTACTCCTTGTTTGATTATTGTGAAAATTGAATAGAAGATAAAACTAATTCAAAAACTCTTTAATTTTCTTATAAAAATAAAATATTTTGAGTGATTTTCATTTAATACGTATCACGTATTAATTTAATTTAATTTAATTTATAAGACGTTGATATAGATTATTTGGTAAAGTATCAAAATGGTTAGTGGTTAAAAGGAAGCCTTGTTCTTTATTTGAACAACCAACTGAATTCTAGAAACTGTCAGGATTTTATAATTTTCTTTTGAGCCATTTTGAAATAATTGGGAAAAACACACCAGTTCTGTTTATTTTTCTAGATACTTTGCAATTATATTGATTGTATACACTGACAAATCATACGTACAACATGTCTAGTTCTAATGTTAATGTGGAGCCGCCTCGGTGGCCTAGTTGATAGCGTACTAAGCTTTCACCCCGAGGACCCGGGTTCGATTCCCGGCGAGGGCTTGGCATTTTCATACGCTATAAATCATCCCATCGTCTTCATTAACCCAAGTGTGCACAATAGTCGGACGTTAAACAAAAAAACAACAAAAAAAAAAAAAATTTAATGTTAATTGATTTTAAATTTTCACTATGAAACATGTTTGCATTAGTAACATGTGGAAAGGTATTTTCAATAGATACATTTTCCTTATCACACATATAAAGCTTTTATAGGTAATGTTTTCGTTTATTAAATTTATAAGTAAGAATCCCAGAGACCGGAGGGAAGAGAGATAATGCAGCTTTTAGGGTCTCGAGAGACAGAAGCTATTTGGTTTTATGTTCTGCCAGGGTTGGCTGCAGATAAAACAAATGAGCGGTGGAAAAGTAAATTATTATTTTTATTTTAATAAGAGTACATAGTTTAATTTTATGCTTTTTTGATAACGCTTTTTTATTAATATAATTATGAAAAAAACAAGAAAACATCAGGAGACCTAAATTTAAAAAATCACCCTGCTTTTTTCAGTTAGATTTTAAATAATAGTTGGTTCGAAACAAAATAACTGCACGCAGCCTAAATTAAAAAATCACCCTGCTTTTTTCAGTTAGATTTTAAATAATAGTTGTTTCGAAACAAAATAACAGCACGCAGCCTAAATTAAAAAATCACCCTACTTTTTTCAGTTAGATTTTAAATAATAGTTGGTTCGAAATAAAATAACTGCACGCAGCCTGTAATTAAAAAATCACCCTGCTTTTTTCAGTTAGATTTTAAATAATAGTTGGTTCGAAACAAAATAACTGCACGCAGCCTAAATTAAAAAATCACCCTACTTTTTTCAGTTAGATTTTAAATAATAGTTGGTTCGAAACAAAATAACTGCACGCAGCCTAAATTAAAAAAATCACCCTGCTTTTTTCAGTTAGATTTTAAATAATAGTTGGTTCGAAACAAAATAACTGCACGCAGCCTAAATTAAAAAATCACCCTGCTTTTTCAAACAAAATAACTGCACGCAGCCTTTAAAAAATCACCCTACTTTTTTCAGTTAGATTTTAAATAATAGTTGGTTCGAAACAAAATAACTGCACGCAGCCTAAATTAAAAAATCACCCTGCTTTTTTAAATTACATTTTAAATAATAGTTGGTTCGAAACAAAATAACTGCACGCAGCCTAAATTAAAAAATCACCCTACTTTTTTCAGTTAGATTTTAAATAATAGTTGGTTCGAAACAAAATAACTGCACGCAGCCTAAATTAAAAAAATCACCCTGCTTTTTTCAGTTAGATTTTAAATAATAGTTGGTTCGAAACAAAATAACTGCACGCAGCCTAAATTAAAAAAATCACCCTGCTTTTTTCAGTTAGATTTTAAATAATAGTTGGTTCGAAACAAAATAACTGCACGCAGCCTAAATTAAAAAATCACCCTGTTTTTTTCAATTGCATTTTAAATAATAGTTGGTTCGAAACAAAATAACTGCACGCAGCCTAAATTAAAAAATCACCCTGCTTTTTTAAATTACATTTTAAATAATAGTTGGTTCGAAACAAAATAACTGCACGCAGCCTAAATTAAAAAAATCACCCTGCTTTTTTCAGTTAGATTTTAAATAATAGTTGGTTCGAAACAAAATAACTGCACGCAGCCTAAATTAAAAAAATCACCCAGCTTTTTTCAGTTAGATTTTAAATAATAGTTGGTTCGAAACAAAATAACTGCACGCAGCCTAAATTAAAAAAATCACCCTGCTTTTTTCAGTTAGATTTTAAATAATAGTTGGTTCGAAACAAAATAACTGCACGCAGCCTAAATTAAAAAATCACCCTGTTTTTTTCAATTGCATTTTAAATAATAGTTGGTTCGAAACAAAATAACTGCACGCAGCCTAAATTAAAAAATCACCATGCTTTTTTAAATTACATTTTAAATAATAGTTGGTTCGAAACAAAATAACTGCACGCAGCCTAAATTAAAAAATCACCCTGCTTTTTTCAGTTAGATTTTAAATAATAGTTGGTTCGAAACAAAATAACTGCACGCAGCCTAAATTAAAAAAATCACCCTGCTTTTTCAGTTAGATTTTAAATAATAGTTGGTTCGAAACAAAATAACTGCACGCAGCCTAAATTAAAAAATCACCCTGTTTTTTTCAATTGCATTTTAAATAATAGTTGGTTCGAAACAAAATAACTGCACGCAGCCTAAATTAAAAAATCACCCTGCTTTTTTAAATTACATTTTAAATAATAGTTGGTTCGAAACAAAATAACTGCACGCAGCCTAAATTAAAAAAATCACCCTGCTTTTTTCAGTTAGATTTTAAATAATAGTTGGTTCGAAACAAAATAACTGCACGCAGCCTAAATTAAAAAATCACCCTGCTTTTTTCAGTTAGATTTTAAATAATAGTTGGTTCGAAACAAAATAACTGCACGCAGCCTAAATTAAAAAATCACCCTGTTTTTTCAGTTAGATTTTAAATAATAGTTGGTTCGAAACAAAATAACTGCACGCAGCCTAAATTAAAAAATCACCCTGTTTTTTCAGTTAGATTTTAAATAATAGTTGGTTCGAAACAAAATAACTGCACGCAGCCTAAATTAAAAAATCACCCTGTTTTTTTCAATTGCATTTTAAATAATAGTTGGTTCGAAACAAAATAACTGCACGCAGCCTAAATTAAAAAATCACCCTGCTTTTTTCAATTACATTTTAAATATTAGTTGGTTCGAAACAAAATAACTGCACGCAGCCTAAATTAAAAAATCACACTGCTTTTTTCAGTTAAATTTTAAATAATAGTTGGTTCGAAACAAAATAACTGCACGCAGCCTAAATTAAAAAATCACCCTGCTTTTTTCGATTAGATTTTAAATAATAGTTGGTTCGAAACAAAATAACTGCACGCAGCCTAAATTAAAAAATCACCCTGCTTTTTTCAGTTAGATTTTAAATAATAGTTGGTTCGAAACAAAATAACTGCATGCAGCCGTATCACTAACGTGACTGAAACAAAATTTCAAAAATATTTTCGTTATTAGTGTAATATCTTTATTTGATATTGAAATCTGCATATACAATGAGCAAGTTAAATTTTAAAATACATTGTAAATAGGATTCTGTCAGGTTTTATTTCTGTTTTTCTTAAAATTAATTTAAATTCTAATTTTTGCAGATTTTAATACTAATTACGATGGTGGAGTCAGTTTTTCACGGATTTCACGTAACGTAACAAGAAAAAATTCCCATTTGTTAAACAACCGAAGATTAAATTAAAAAGTTATCTTGCTTTTTTAAATTATATTTTAAATAACGTTTCATAGAATTGTTGGTCGGAAGCAAAATAGACTGCACGCAGCCCTATCGCGAACGTGACTGAAGCAAATTTCTAAAAATATTTTCATTCTTACTAAGTTTATTTAATTTTAAAATCTGTAGACGAAATGAGCACAGTAAATTTTTAAATTGCATTTAATATTTCCTGTCAAGATGTATTCTCTTAATTAATTGAAATTAATTAGAATTAAAATAGTATAAATTAGTATACAAATTTTAATGCTAGTTACGATGGAGGAGTTAATCGCAGATTTCTCTGATAAACACGTCAGTTCAAGTTCTCGCTGAAACTCGATTTTTACGCAAAATCGTGACACAAAATTGTCGTGATTCGCTTTTAGAAATACACTTCCATTACATCGAGGTGACACCCGCGTCCCTGATTGTCCGGCGTGTTTAAATGTGGAAAACCCGTCAAAAACCCAGCGGATGTTTAGTAATTACTCTTTGATAACGTGACCGCGTACTGCCAGCGGATTCACCGCCTCGGGACAATCTGCGCTTTGAAATCTCAGACAAAGTACGCCATCACGCTGCGTAAACACAGCGTGTTTCGGTTTGCCAGGCATCATTAACAATTTAAATTGCCATTACAGTTTCCTTCACGGCCGCATCTTGCCCAAGGCGCCACTGTACCTTCCTGAAACACATTTCCGTCATAAAGTTTTACGTTTATTAGACGGATTAATTATTTACGAAAGGTGAGAGTGGTTTTTTTTTGTGAAACGAAAATGGCGGAAAACACTGGAAAAGCCTTTCTCACAAGAAAGGGGACAAACTTGCCGTTAATAAATCTGTACAGAAATTTTAGCTTATTAAAAAAAACGGAAAATTAGCAATTCAAAACGAATACACAAGCCGTCACTCAGTATTGATGGTAGCGAATTTTACAAAATAATTGTATCTTTTTAAACATAGATTTCTCTATAGTAATCGATTTCAAAATCTGCATAGATTTGCATTTTAGAAGTTCAAAATTGTATTGCGTTTATGAAAAACGAACCGTGATTTTAAAAATGGTGAAATTAACAATTGTGAAATCAGATGTTCAGAAAATTCATGACTGTATAAATTTTTAATGGACATTTTTAAAATGTAAATTTTAATGTAACGAATTGTGTAATAAAAGAAAAAAATGTAATTTTCAGTTTCATTACATTAAAAAATAAAATACCATTTTATTTATTTGTGATATTTGTTAAATAAGAATTGTTAACCAATAAACAATTATACCAACGTAAAGTGATTTTGAATTATATTCAAATTTTATAGGCAGTTATTAATTAGGTTACCTTTGTACTTGAATTCAAAACAAAATAAATGGCACATCTTAAACAAAACGGTTTTTGTTACCAACTTTAACAAAAAATATAGTTTTAATAAATTTCTAATTTGATTATTTCTAATAAATATTGTTCATTAGTTGTATTGA
>CM040189.1:107849352-107894352 GCA_022606455.1 Callitettix versicolor | reverse complement strand
TCTGAAACTGTAATTAGTTAGACTTCGAATTAGTGTTACTGAGTTATGAATTTCCGTACATGTCCAAACATGTTTATTAATTCAACAGTGCCTGATTTTATCAACACTCTTCACTAATTGAACAATACCTGATTTTATCAACAAACTTCACTAATTCAACATTGCCTGATTTTATCAACACTCTTCACTAATTGAACAATGCCTGATTTTATCAACAAATTTCACTAATTCAACATTGCCTGATTTTATCAACAAACTCTACTAATTCAACAGTGCCTGATTTTATCAACAATCTTCACGAATTCAACAGTGCCTGATTTTATCAACTCTCTTCACTAATTCAACAGTGCCTGATTTTATCAATATTCTTTACTAATTCAACATTGCCTGATTTTATCAACTCTCTTCATTAATTCATTTCGCCCTGATTTTATCAACACTCTTTACTAATTCAACATTGCCTGATTTTATCAACTCTCTTCATTAATTCATTTCGCACTGATTTTATCAACACTCTTTACTAATTCAACATTGCCTGATTTTATCAACTCTCTTCATTAATTCATTTCGCCCTGATTTTATCAACACTCTTCACTAATTCAACATTGCCTGATTTTATCATCTCTCTTCACTAATTCAACATTGTCTGACTTTATCAACAATATCTACTAATTCAACAGTGCCTGATTTTATCAACTCTCTTCACTAATTCTAATTCAACATTGCCTGATTGTATCAACTCTCTTCACTAATTCAACAGTGCCTGATTTTATCAATATTCTTTACTAATTCAACATTGCCTGATTTTATCAACTCTCTTCATTAATTCATTTCGCCCTGATTTTATCAACACTCTTTACTAATTCAACATTGCCTGATTTTATCAACTCTCTTCATTAATTCATTTCACCCTGATTTTATCAACACTCTTCACTAATTCAACATTGCCTGATTTTATCATCTCTCTTCACTAATTCAACATTGTCTGACTTTATCAACAATATCTACTAATTCAACAGTGCCTGATTTTATCAACTCTCTTCACTAATTCTAATTCAACATTGCCTGATTTTATCAACAATCTCTACTAATTCAACAGTGCCTTATTTTATCAACAATTTTCACTAATTAAACAGCGTCTGATTTTACCAATAATATATACTAATTCAACAGTCTCTTATTTTATCAACAATCTTCACTAATTCAACCGTGTCTGATGTTCATGAAAATATAATTAGTCTTACATAAATAGAATATAAATTTCTGAAAACAATTTCAAAGTTAATTGTAAAGAATAACTTTGCGCAATAATCACTCTTCCGGAAAAGTCGGGGAAGCTGAATAATTAAAGAATATATTTCGGGGGCCACATTTTCCAAGGATTTACTTTAAATAAATTACCTAATTAAAAATTAATGTAGTGTGCGCTTACAAGAGTCCTTTGTGATTTATTTGAGCAAGGAACTCAAGGAGGGTTGACCTCTTCTCTCTCTCTCTCTCTCTCTCTCTCTCTCTCTCTCTCTCTCTCTCTCATTCTGGAATTTTCAGTAATTAGCCACGCCCTGTCCTTAAAGAAATATTTAAAGAGGAAATAGGTTAAGCACGTGGTACATAAATCAAGATAAAGAAAGTGTGAAACGTGTTTTATGTGTTTCAAGCAATTGCAGAGGCATTAAATAATTTTAAAACGTGACTGTCTTCTAGTCAATCGAAAAGGCATGTTTGGTAACTTCTAACTAAACCGCAGGGGGGTTGCAGACTAGCTGCACCTATTGAGAGGATTTAGGTCCCTGGCGGTACCCAAATCAACACACTTGTAGTCTTACAACACTACACTTACGACTTTTAACACTTTACACTCACGCTTACATTTAGGGAGGTGAGAATAGCCTTAATGTGCTTTTCGCCTTAAATAAAAAAAAAAAATTGTTAACCTTTGACATTTTAATAGCACTTCGTACTGTATGGTAACATTATGAAAACGTTTGTGTTGCTTTGGTTTCGGTATTTTTCCTTAACCAGGAGGCCTGTGTGAAATTTCGCACAATGAATCCTTTCGAATAAATATTTCATTTTCTCTAAGAGATGCTAACATGTTAGTTGATTTATTTACCATTGAAAAGGCTACATATAATTGTCCGTGAGTAAAGACGGCATTTGGTAAAAACAATCCTTCTCTTTGAAGTGTTTGTTGATAGTGACTCTGCGACTTGTTTATAGTGAGAGCAAACGCAATTTTAATACATAATTGTGTTCTAGTCAATTGAAATGGCATGCTTGATAACCTCTAACTGTATTTTGACATTTTAATTGTACTTCGTATCTCATGATGTCCGTATTAACAACAGATAAATGCACGATGGAAGGAGAAATCACAAATATATTTGTGAAAAACAGTGTCCAAAGCATGTGTTTGGTATTCTAAATGGTTGTTAAGGAACTATCAGTAGGGTTACATAACCTATAAGTTTAATGAATTTTAAGTAAATATTGTAATTGTTCTAAGCACGTTATGCAAAAAAGTGGCATTTTTAATGCGATTGTCTATTCGTGAATAATAAGTTAGCTTCGTAAAATAAACAAAATATTGTCTGATTTGTGATTTTGTGATGCCGCGCATGCGCATCCAATATGCCGTTTTGCCTGTGACAGTTAAGAGTGTCTTTTATGTTAAAATTGTACGCAAACAGTAAGTTTTAGAGCTAAATCGTTTTGCAATGTCAGAAGCCGGTTTAAAAAGTCTTCCTAAAGATACCTCATTTATGCCTGTACGAACTGTATGTGCTGAGAAAAAGGGATGTTGACTCGAGAAATAATATACATGATTTAAAGTAAGATGGATGTTCATTTTAACTTTTTAGTTAAAAGCTGTTTTTAACAGCTAACCCATGAAGTTTCTAACGCTGATATCAACGCAAAATCAGATTTAAAAAAATTAAAATAAAAAGTTTTGCATTTTAAAAAATTTGCCGTTTTTGAAACTGTCGAATGAATTTTGCTAGTTAATGAATTTGTTCGAACTATCGACAAAATCGATTTTTGTATCAAGTTTAAATAAAATCGGATTAAATTTTCGAAATTGAGCGAGCTAACACACACACACACACACACACACACACACACACACACACACACACACACACACACACACACACACACACACACAAACACAACACACACACACACACACACACACACACACACACACACACACACACACACACACACACACACACACACACACACACACACACAACACACACACACACACACACACACACACACACACACACACACACACACACACACACACACACACAAACACAAACACACACACACACACACACACACACACACACACACACACACACACACACAAACACACACACACACACACAAACAAACACACACAAACACACAAACACACACACACACACACACACACACACACACACACACACACACAAAACACACACACACACAAACAAACACACACACACACACACACACACACACACACACACACATGCGCACGCGTGCTTATAAATATAAATATATTCATATTCACAACTTTATAAATTTTCAAAAGGTTATCTAGAGGTCAGACTTGGCGTTCGTTTCAAGTTTTCGGGACTGGGTCGTACCATAATGGCCGCTTAATTTTCTCATTCAACTTGGCAAATAAAAGGCTAAATTAGATTCGTTAAAATTCACAACACACACGGAAATCTTGATAACCTGTTTACATTCGCAATCGTTAAGTTACTTTTGTATGCTGATGACGTCACTAATACAGAATACATTATTTTCTCATTTCATTCTGTAATGTATTCCGGTGAGGTCTTTGCATTGCGTTACGTCTGAGGGAAGCGCTATTTGGGTCTGTACTTTTCACAGTATTCGTTAAAAAATGTTATTTGTTTTTAGAAAACGTATTTTGGTAAATAAAACATTTACTTCGGCATCGCAACATATATGCAGTGAAATTGGTGTACTAAGTTTACCATATGGGAGTAAACCTGTTGTCCCGCTGACGTGATAGAAGCGAATTTTTAAAGTATTTTTCCTTATATTATCCATTTTAAAATTCTGATTTTACCGTTATAATCAGCGTTAAATTCTGCATATATCAACATTTTGAAATTTTAAATTAAATTTAAATTTTAAAACTTAATATCGGCCGAATAAAAAAATAACTTTAAAGTATTTTGAAAATTCAGAGCTCCAATTTTGGCATTATTAAATTTATGATTACGATGTTGAAATGAGATTTTTAGAGAAAAAACATAAAAAACAAAAAGTTATGAACTTTAAACATTTTAAATAGGCGCCATTTTGAAACTGTTAAACTGATTTCACTTGTAAGCGGACTTATCCAAGCTAAAATATAAATTGTGCCAACTTAAATCAGAACTGACAATTGAGCATGCTGAAACACACACACACACACACACACACACACACACACACACACACACACACACACACACACACACACACACACACACAAACACACACACACACATCCATATACACAAACAAACACACATCCATATACACAAAACAAACACACACATCCATATACACAAACACACACACACACACACACACACACACACACACACACACACACACACACACACACACACTTACGAATGTTCAAGATGTCTTATCTATAGTTCAGGATCGGTGCTCAATTCGTGGTTTCAGTTCTGGGTCTTAACATGACGGCTGCTTCAATAGCTCATTTTCCAATAGAAATTTGCTAAAAAACCCAAAAAATGAGCATGACAATAAATGAATAATTGTATTGATTTACTCCCGTATTGTATGGTTTCTTTATTTCTGATTCGAAACATTGACTCAAACCGTAAATCGCATTGTTTTTCTTTTTTTTTGTATCTCAACAATAACTACACAACAAAGCAAAATAATAATTAACTATAATAAAATAAAAGCAATTTCAATACTACAGGATGAAATAAAAATAATGGTAGGGTATGGAAAGTGCGAAGAACTAATTCAAAGGAGAGAAAATAAGGAATAAAATAAAAACGAGACACAAAAAGCAATCAAATGAAACTTTGATGCTTTGTAGGCGTGTTTGAGAAACAGTCATAGGAATGGTTGTGCTTGGATTGCGAATATATTTTATCAAAAAGTCGTATTGTTTTTGACATTTGCCGTCACTGATTTTTACCAGTCTTGAAAGTTTCTTTTAGTTTAAAATATTAACGTTCTAATTGTTAAGTTTATTTTTAACATTTTGTGGAACGTGTGGCCTTATTGAATCCATTCCCAATTTATTATCGATGTAGATCACTCCGAATTCTAAAAGATAAAACTGTTTGAAATTTTATTTTAAAGGCACTGTAATCGTATAGGGGTCAACAATTTTACGTTTTGTATATCGGCCTATTTCTTTGTTTTAAGACTAGAATACCCCTTAATTCTTTAAAAGTGTAAATACATACAATGTACGAGATATTAAATATAAAATATTTATTTATCTCTTGCAATTATTTCTACTTTAATATTGTTAAGTATTATTTTACTTTATTGTACAAATAACAAGGAAACAAATGTGGCTTTACGGTTCGGGTAATGTTTCAATATTGTCATGGTTTTTTTAGCGAAATCCTACTGAAAAAACTGGAGCAGCCGTCATGGTAGGACCCAGAATTGGAACCATGAAATGAGCACCGATCCTTACCTATACATACGACATTTTGAAGGTTCGTAAAAATGTGTTTGTGTGTGTTTTAGCATGCTTTAAAATGAGATATCAAATATAATTGTATCTTAATAAATATCGGAGTATTGTTAAATAACATTAGTATTATATGGAACAGATCCAATATGGCCAAGGTTAGGCCAGACCCTTAAGTTTAGCTCTTGAGTACGAAAGATGATCGATACGCTTGAATCATCGGGTTTTGTTTTGCTATACAAAAATGAACTAAAGTTGCCTTTCTAAAAACTTTCGTCGAAACAAACAAGCGAAAAACAACAAAATGTTTTCCTCTAAAGACCTGAGAAAATATTCATCAAACCTTGTCAGATTTTTCCACGAAATTATTGATATATACGAGGTGTGTTCAGAAAGTAAAGAGAATTTTTCAATTTCGCGGGCTTGGATAGTCCGATTGTCAAAACTTTTTTTTATTGTTGGTATACATGCCCTTGAAGTATGAGAAAACAATCAGCTGTTTTCATTGTTGACTTTGTCTGTGACAGCCACTAAGATTAGACGTGTTTTTATGAGCTCGGCGATTTTCGTTTGTTAAAAGAAATGTACCAAAGAATTTGTATCAAATTTTGTGTAAAAAATGGAATAAAGTGTAACAAAGTGTGTGAAATGTTAACAAATGCCTATGGTGAGTCTGCTATGAGTAAAGTAAGAGTTTACGAGTGGTATAAGCGTTTCCAAGAAGGCCGTGAAGATGACGAACGCACTGGATGCCCCAGCACATCAATAACCCATGAAAACGTGGAAAAAGTGAAAGACATGATTATGAACAATTGCCGAATCACAATTAGAGAGGTCGATGTTGATGTTGGCATGTAGATTGGATTATGTCATGACATTGTTTCCAGTGTTTTGTGTATGAAACGCGTGGCAGCAAAATTCGTTCAAAAATTGTTGAATTTTGAACAAAAACAGCGGCGAATGGAAGTTACTCACGAGTCACTAAATGAAGTCAACGATGATGCAGAATTACTGAAACGTATTACAACAGGTGACGAAACATGGGTTTACGGATATGATGTCGAAACTAAGGCTCAATCATCCCAGTGTAGGCATTCTGGCTCACCAAGACCAAAAAAGACTCTACAAGTGCGGTCGAAGGTGAAGGTTATGCTCACTGTGTTCTTCAATATTATTGGCATAGTGCATCGTGAATTCCTGCAATCAGGTGAAACGATCAATAAGGAGTACTACCTACAAGTTTAACGCCGTTTGCGTGAAGCAATCCGAAAAAAACGCCCGGATTTGTGGAAAAACAATTCATGGCTTTTGCACCACGATAATGCACCAGCTCACACTGCATCGCTTGTTCGTGAATTTTTGGCCAAATACAGTACTGTAACGATGCCCCAGCCTCCATATTCGCCAGACATAGCTTCGTGTGACTTTTTCCTATTTCCTAAAATAAAGAGAATCTTAAAGGGCCGTAGATGATATTAAAAGCGCATCGCTGAAAGAACTAAAGGCTATCTGAAAAATCGAGTTTGAGAAGTTTTTCGGGGATTGGAAGAAGCGCTGGCACAAGTACATAATCTCCAATGGGGCTATGTTGAAGGCGACAACATCAATATAGAAGAATAAATAAATATTTTGTTCAAAAATTAAAATTCTCGTTACTTTCTGAACACACCTCATATATATATATATATATATATATATATATATATATATATATATATATATATGTTTAAAAATGCAAACTAGCATTGAGAGAGTACGTTCTCATCTGTTATAACACACACTTACACTTACAACACTACACTTACGGCTTTAACACTTTACACTCACACTTTCATTTAAAGAGGCAATAATAGCCTCATTGTGCTTTTTGCCTTAAAATAACAAATATATATTTGTATATCACGACAATATTAGGAATTTTAAGTTTGGAAAAAACGAAATTGCTGTAAATTAAAAAAATATTATCTGAAATAATGACGTGCGACAATTCCACACTGACTATGAGAATCTTGCGGTATAATTCCTGGACAAGAGTAATCATGTTTTGCGTTATTGAAGACTGAATATAAGAGTCATACTTGATTCAACGAAGAGAGATTGGGTTATTGAATAACCAAGGTGGCACCCGGGTAGAAAACAGAGGCTGCATACTAAAGCAGTGATTGTGTGGGGAACGGTTTGGGGTGATAACGTTACAAAAATAACAGTTAACTGGTGCGGACGTGCTACCTTTCGCAGTTAATGGGGGATGAAACGAATAACATACACAGTGTACAGCAAGACGTTGAACAGTGTTATAGCACCTCTTTATAAACTATGTTCGAAGTGACGTATTAAATGTATGACAATCATAACATAACTTGAAGTAAAAGGAAAAGAGGTTAGGAAGCTTTTTCATGAAATTTCTATCTTTTAATAAACTTATAAATGAATTCTGTGCATTTATTTACTATAATACACTTGTCTTTGATTCAATAATTGTGTTTTAAGATTACTCTATATATCGTCCTAAGTAAAATAGTTGCAAAACCATGTAGGCCTATTTCTTGTCAATATGAACTTCTGTAAAACGCAGACATAGTAATACTTCATAATTGTATGATCTGTTAATGAAGCAATACCAGTTAGGATATTTAACATAACAGTCCTTTGTTCTACTTTCGTATGTAAAACTACAACCTATAAAATTAATGACTGAATTCTAACATTGTTACTTATTGAAATATTTTACATTACGTACCTAAATTAGGCTACGTATTTACTGTTTACTAAACTCAAAGACATTAACTAAAATGTACATATTAGAACTGACTAGATTGTCTTACTGATTCTACGTGAAAACTGATTCGGTCAATAATTATTTAAAACTTGGATACAGTAGTAATTTAAATATTACTTTCAACAAATTTTTTTTAGCAATCAGCCGTTTTGGTACACACACAATTATTTGTCTTCTGTGCTACTATTGGGCTGCACTCTCACGGAAACACTTTGTACTGTACCTAGAATTTTTGTTTCATTGTCGATTTTATTTTGTTTTAAGGCACTAAAATTGGAAAGTATGAAGCGTGTGTATCTAGTGTTTTGATAAACCTGTAGTTATAACAACCTTGGTCTTTTTTAATGGTATAAATGTATTAATCTCTCTTTATTTGTTTCACCCAACTTTGGCGTACACCAAATCAATAGAGATTCGGATCGTTTGCTTCGATATGACTTTGCCTTGGAACCGTTGATTACAACAGGTGACGAAACATGGGTTTACGGATATGATATCGAAACTAAGGCAATCATCCCAGTGTAGGCATTCTGACCAAGACCAAAAGGACTTACAAGTGCTATCGAAGGTGAAGGTTACTCACTGTGTTCTTCAATAGACTGGCAACATCGTGAATTCCTGCAATCAGGTGAAACGATCAACAAGGTACTCACAAGTTTAACGCCGTTTGCGTGGCAATCGAAAAAGCCAGGATTTGTGGAAAAACAATTCATGGCTTTTGCACCACGATAATGTGACTTTTTCCTATTTCCTAAAATAAAGAGAGCAAAGGAGCCGTAGATGATAAAATGGACGGAAAGAACTAAAGGCGGAAAAGAGTTTGATCCATGGGGATTGGATGAGCGTAGGTGTAATCTCCAATGGATTATGAAGGAACAAGATCATGAGTAAATAAATATTTTGCAAAAAATTTTCTCGTGATCTGAACAGGGTATATATATATATAATATATAATAATAATATATATATATATATATGTATATATATATATATATACAACACTATATATATATATTTATATATATATATTTATAATATATTGTGCTTTTGCCTTATATATATATTTGTATATCACGACAATATTAGGAATTTTAAGTTTGGAAAAAACGAAATTGCTGTAAATTTGAAAAATAACATTATCTAAAATATTGACGTGCGACAATTCCACACTGACTACGAGAATCTTGCGGTACAATTCCTGTACAAGAGTAATCATGTTTTGGATTATTGAAGACTGAATCTAAGAGTTATACTTGATTCAACGAAAAGAGATTGGGTTATTGAATAACCAAGGTGGCACCCGGGTAGAAAACAGAGGCTGCACACTAAAGCAGTGATTGTGTGGGGAACGCTTTGGGGTGATAACGTTACAAAAATAACAGTTAACTGGTGCGGACGTGCTACCTTTCGCAGTTAATGGGGATGAAACGAATAACATACACAGTGTACAGCAAGACATTAAACAGTGTTATAGCACCTCTATATATACTATGTTCGAAGTGACGTATTAAATATATGACAATCATAACATAACTTGAAGAAAAAGGAAAAGAGGTTAGGAAGTTTTTTCATGAAATTTCTATCTTTTAATAAACTTATAAATGAATTCTGTGCATTTATTTACTATAATACACTTATCTTTGATTCAATAATTGTGTTTTAATACTACTCTATATATCGTCCTAAGTAAAATAGTTGCAAAACCATGTAGGCCTATTTCTTGTCAATATGAACTTCTGTAAAACGCAGACATAGTAATACTTCATACTTGTATGATCTGTTAATGAAGCAATACCATTTAGGATATTTAACATAACAGTCCTTTGTTCTACTTTCGTATGTAAAACTACAACCTATAAAATTAATGACTGAATTCTAACATTGTTACTTATTGAAATATTTTACATTACGTACCTAAATTAGGCTACGTATTTACTGTTTACTAAACTCAAAGACATTAACTAAAATGTACATATTAGAACTGACTAGATGGTCTTACCGATTCTACGTGAAAACTGATTCGGTCAATAATAACTTAAAACTTGGATTCAGTAGTAATTTAAATATTACTTTCAACAAATTTTTTTTAGCAATCAGCTGTTTTGGTACACACACAATTATTTGTCATCTATGCTACTATTGTGCTGCACTCTCACGGAGACACTTTGTACTGTACCTAGAATTTTTGTTTCATTGTTGATTTTATTTTATTTTCAGGCACAAAAATTGGAAAGTATGAAGCGTGTGTATCTAGTGTTTTGATAAACCTGTAGTTTTAACAACCTTGGTCTTTTTTTAATGGTATAAATGTATTAATCTCTCTTTATTTGTTTCACCCAACTTTGGCGTACACCAAATCAATCACTTTTTAATGTTCTGTGCCTTCCTCGTAGCCCAGTAGCTTTTCTTTCTTCGTCAGAGATTCGGATCGTTTGCTTCGATATGACTTTGCCTTGGAACCGTTGTTTTTTGTCCTTGGTTATTGTTTTGGCTGTTCTGTCCATGAGCATAGTGTCAGTGATTTGTAGTTCCGTTATGTCTTTCTCCGTTTCTCTAAAAGAAAGTGTTTTGGCTCTTTTATTGTGAAAGTAGTCAAATATCTTTTTGGCTAGTCTATCTTTGTCCATTCGGAGGATGTGCCCATAAAAATCAATTCTCCTTTTTCTTATTGTGTCTGATAGTTTCAGTTTTTTGGTTAAGAATTTCATTCCTGATGTGGAGTACTTGGTTGTTACGGAATTTGTGGCCTAAGTTTTTTCATAATATCTTTCTTTCTTTGATCTCCAGCCTTTCAAGTGGGCTCTGGGTTGTGAGAGGTAATGTTTCAGCTGCATATAAGTCTTCTGGTTTAATTACCGTATGGTAATGCCTTATCTTTGTATTCCAGGAGAGGGACTTCTTGTTGTATGTGTATTTGGTAAGTTGGAAGACTAATTCAACTTTATTTCTCCTAGGTTCCATAGCTTTTTTTCTCTAGGGCGTTCCAGCCGATTCATTCCCCAAGGTATTTGAATTCTTTGACTAACTCGATGTATTGTTCTCCCACTTGAAAGTTTTTTTTTTGGTTTTTGTATGTTTGTCAATATTTTAGTCTTTTCAAATAAAACTTTGAGAAAAATTTTTAACGCTTGGTTTTGGAGTTCAAGAGTCTCTTCCTTAGTTTCTTCCAATGTCTCAGCTAGTAAGGCCATGTCATCAGCAAAAGCCAAACAATTTACTTTAATGCCTTTGTTCTTAATTCCTAGTCTGATTCCACTATGCGTATTCACGTTCCACTCTCTAACTACTTTTTCTAGAGCACAATTAATTAACAATGGAAAGATTTTTTTTTTTTTTTTTTTTTTGTGTGTTTAACGTCCGACTATTGTGCACACTTGGGCTAATGCAGACGGTGGGATGATTTATAGCGTATGAAAATACCAAGCCCTCGCCGGGAATCGAACCCGGGTCCTCGGGGTGAAAGCCTAGTACGCTATCCACTAGACCACCGAGGCGGCTAGTGGAAAGAGTCCATCTCCTTGTCGGACTCCTGTTTTAATCTCAAAATGGGTGGAAAGTTCTCCCATGAATTGAACTTTGGAGAATGTATTAGTTAATGTTTCCCTGATAAGATTTGTGATTTTGTTATCAAGGTCTAGTTCCTTTAGAACCGAGAATAAGGATTCCCTATCTATAGTCGTATGCTTTTTTAAAGTAAATAAAAGTGATAACATACGATTTAGCCCTTGACGTTTGGTAGTTCATGATGTGTTTGAGGTTAAGGATTTGTTCCGGATAGGATCTCCTTATCCGGAAACCCGCCTGGTATTCTCCACGTTGATGGTCTAAAATTCATTAATAATAATATATAATATATTTATTTATTTATTCCAAAATATTACATAGTAAAATACATAATATATCAACACCCGTAAACCCTAGAGAGATATCAAAAAAGCTGTGTGTAGGCTTAGACAAAAACACTTATTACCAAGAGAAAAAAAAACAAAAATAAAATAATAAAAATAAAGTAAGTAAATTATTATAACTATACCATTCTTAACCAATGCCAATTAATAAACATTATAAAAACCATAATAAACATTATATAATTTTAATACAAAATTTATAGTGAAAACTACAGATAAACTATTTTTTTTACAATTATAATTCAAAGTAAACTAAACATTTGCAGATATAAATTTTTTCAGTTTTGCATTTCCTGATTTGGTAATTTTTAATATTTTTATTTCGTTAGCAAGATGATTTTAAGATCCTAATGAAATACCAATACACATTACTAAAGAATTACAATAAATACAGTTTTTGAATAATGATATTTTAAATCCAAAGTGAAAAATAATAAATTTGCTGTTGAAATATTAAACCATAAAAGCCACGTCACATATATATTTCCAACATTACATAATTTTACGCAATGAAACGAAGTATCGAAAGAAATTCACTATTCACGGTATTAATTTTTAATACCAAAATACAAACAATAACTAAATCAGTCACGTTTACATCTCTAGAAATGCAAAAAGGTATTCTCTCTGTTTACATTTTTAGAAACGCACAATAAACCCGGTTATCAAAACGGTTGCGAAGTCAAATCATAACTCACCGAGGGGGACGAAATTATTTAGAAAGTGAAAACAAGGAACGAAGTGATTCTACCTGACGTGATTCTGGTTTTATTCGGCGCCTCTTTTATTTCGCTTCACAGCACAAACATCGCGCGACTTAGCGTGATAAATGTGTAAAATAATAATCACACGCAGCTGTCTCGTTTATACAATATGAAATCAACTTTCCAAAAATACAACACCAATAAACCTTGACGTTTTGGTGATATCACATTTAACCAAATATTACATTGTTAAATTTTGTGTCAACAATACGAACGCAAAAAATATATAGATATACGCTTAGATCAAAAACACCTCTCGAATCAGAATATGTATCTGGATCGGTGGCCATTTCGTGGTATTACCGTAATGGAAGCTCAGTAGATCGTTTTCCTATGAAAATGTTTTAATATAAGCAAATATATTTTTTATTTATTTATTAGTATTTACAATCTGTCTTCAGGACACTAAGTAAATTTTATGGCTAAAATAATGACATGAAAGCATGTATCCATTGATACATACAAATAATGAGTATTATATAAATAATAATAATAAATATTGCTACATAATGTATCTATTAGGTCAGCTGTTAATTGTCAGGCAGGTCGCTACGTATTCTCCTCTTGAGTCTTTGTGTTGTCGATCTCATCATTAAATTTACAGTCAAAACATTTGGATGGGCTGATATTCGATGTCGGTAAGTTTCAATTTCTTCTGTGATGGTCGGAATATTGAGTTGTTTTGGATTATTTCTTTTGTGATTATTTTTGGAGCTGTTAAGATTAAACGTAGTATCTTAGATCGGAAGCTTTGTAAAATTGCAATAATTGATTTGCAAGCAGAATCCCATAATTGTATCCCATACGTCCATATTGGTTTCAGTATTGGTCTTATATAGTAATATTTTGTTATTGGTTGAAAGTTTTGATTTGTGCCCAATCAGCCAGTACATATTTCTGAGTTTAATACCAAGTTGTTTACGCTTAGTAAAAATATGTTCCTGCCAATTCAGACGTCTATCCACATGAATTCCCAGGTACTTCACTTCTGAGGTCTGCGGTAACATTTTTTATGTAGGGATACTGCTGAACATGTATGCTTCCTTAATGTGAAGGTTATATGTTGACATTTAGCTTCATTAACTTTTATACGCCACTTTTCTATCCAAAGTTGAACTAGTTTCAAAGTGTGCTGCAATGTTTGAGAAGCTGTCTGAGGATCATTACTGGATGCCATTATAGCAGTAGGCAAATGTAGAACTGAAAAGAGTTAGGTGTTTAATCGAAAACGTATGTTATGTTCCAGATTATTCTGGTTTCAAGTTGAAATCAAACTTCACAATCAAATTGAACAATGATTTTCGTGGTGAAATAAAGTTTTCAAAATTGCAAAAGGTAAACATTGCGACTTTTGTGGATAGTTTTTGTATTTTTTTAAGTACCAAAATTTTTTGCATTGCATTGAACTTTTGTTAATGTGTCGTTAATAAATGTTGTTGCTCTGATGAATTCGCTTCCATCACGTGAACAAGACAGCTGTGTGACGCTATTATCTAGCATTCTAATTAGTATTTAAAATATAACAGTAATTAACTACGTCATTTTTAATTCTACAACAGACTCAACTAAATTTGTATAAAATATATTCAATTTTTTTAGTTTTGAAATTAACAATAATTTGTTCGCTATCGGTTTATTTTTCTTAGGTCAAAAAATAAAAATTTTTATTGTTAATCTCTCGATTTACCGTTAAAACGCAAGGTGTAATTTATAGAATATACTAAATCATATGATTATTCAAAGTCAAATATTCTCTAGGTGTTGTATTTAAAACAGTAAAAACCCGCACATAATTTACGTATCACATAAAATCTAACGAATCTATTGACTAACTAACAATGCCTTTTCAGTATTAAAAAATATTGTTTTGAATTATTTACTTTGTTTATATTAATTAAATCTTTGGACAATAATTAAACAATAATTATTCTTGTCGGTACGATTTATTATGATAATTAATTAATAACAAACGCTAATGAAGCACTTGTTTTATACCGTTATTAATTACATTTTAATTTAATTAATTACTTAATTAGGAAGTAATTTCATTAAACACTTGACTATCGATCAACTGCGAGTCCTTAAAATTTAATAACAAACTGATGAAAAGCAGTATCTCTCTCTCTCTCTCTCTCTCTTTCTCTCTTACTCTCTTTTTCTCTCTCTCTATCTATCTAATTATCAGTCTCTCCTTCTTCCTGTTCTTCCTCTATTTTCTCCATATTCAATTCTTTCCTCCTCATTTCTCCTTCCTTTTCACTTCTGTCTTTTTCTCTCTCCCTCGCTCCCCATGGTTAAATTTCAAGTAATCACAAATTGCGAAACCAAAATGGTGAAAAACGTTCACTTAAACCGATCAAATATTGGTAAGTGTACTTATTAACTAATACAAAACTCGTGTTTAGTTTAGCGCTGCTTAATTGTATTTTATGACTGCTAGTAACGAACTTTCTTGTTAAATTAGGACATTGTCAAATAGGTTATAATTATAATTCATAAAGTTTCTACTTTGATATAAATTATCTTGTATTAATGTAGCACTCAAACAAAACGTGTTGTTATTTAGAAAGCACGACAGAATGAATGAAACGCATTAACGAAAGAATGATTAATTTTCTAGAGTTACACTGTGACCTCTGTAGATCTATTCCTGAGATGTTCAGTTAGGCGCCTTCTCCAGCACTAATCTCTTCATAAAGTCTAGAATTTGGAAAGGACTCAAGGCGGAAATCTCCCCATTCTAATTGGTGACTTTTCAGTTCCTAAGAGGTGCTTACAGAGGCTTGATCTATTATTAAAGACTGCTCTTTTGCAGCTTTTTGTTTTTCGGTAAGAACCGGTTCGTTCTGTTTTACATTATTAGTTATGAGAACACTGACAAGTAGTTAGGGAAACGAGGTCCCTGCATGCAAGGGTAAGGCTAAGGTACAATGTCAGTTATATCAAAGTTCTGTCTGATACACCATTAGGACGGTGCCATTCAGTCCATCAGGACGGGTCACTTTACACTTCGTTAGCCAAGTTGTGTAGAATAATGAATGTGTGTGTGTGTGTGTGTGTGTGTGTGTGTGTGTGTGTGTGTGTGTGTGTCGCAATTCCAACCAACCCTCCCATTACTACCTTATATGGCCTTCTCCAGGGGTTTCTGTTTACCTCTTCACGCAAGTCTGCCCAACATCGACACTTGCTCCGTTTTATAGCCTTACGAAGCGCTAATTTATCCGCGTGGTAATTTTTTTCTGCCACTTGAAGATCGCGATTCCTCCTACGTGCTCTAAAATTTCCTTCTGGCTTGGTGGCACTGAGATCGAAGGCTTGAAATAACCTCGGTCCACCAAAAAGCAGGTTTATGATGTTGTCTTCTGGAAGTTCTTGTCATTGAAGCATCGCACTCACCTTACACTCTTTGCATTAAAGAGTTAGCCATTTTTTCCGGAGTTCCCTCCAAAAGTAGACCATACTCAAGCATTATGGCAAGCGCTTCCGGGTCGAGCGACCTAGGATTCCATTTACATAACGGTTTTAGTTGGGAGCTCCAAGCGTTGTTGACCCTGTGCCAACAATTTCGTAACAAATAGCGTTTTGGTCGCTATCGGTGAAATGTTTGTTTACTTTCCACTTGTGTATGCCAGCAATCAGGTCCTCACTGGCAAAGGTCACATCGATCCATGAAGTGAAGCCCGCTCTTTCAAATGTAGGCGCAGAGCCGGTGTTAGCAACCACTAGGTTCAATGCTGCGATGGTATCCAGGAGGAGCTCGCCACGTCTGTCGGTGTCCCTGCTGCCCCAAACAGTTGACCATGCATTAAAATCTCCACTTATAATGACAGGACGAAGATGCTACCGATGACAGTCTCGTAAGAAGCGCTTCAAACTCTTCCATATCAAGGCTTGGAGGTGCATACACACTAAATATGTCAACTCCCCGGACTTTGGCCCAACAGAAGAAATCGGCGAAGCCATTAGACTGGATGTGCAAGCCTCCACACACCCTGATGTTAGTACTGTCCGATGTCCATGACGGCAGATGCATTGAGAATGAGTACTGTTCACATAATACTACTATGTCTATTTTCCTCTCGACAACCGACTGGCAACCGCGTGTGTGTGTTTTTGTTTGTTTGTGTGTATTTGTGCGCGCGCCCGCGTTTGTGTGTGTCTTGAGTATACGAGTGGGAGCAGTATGAGCTAGAGATACGAGATCGCTGAGTCCATCGGCTGCTCACTTCAGCTGTCCACGATTCTATGTTATGGAAAAGTACAATGTACAAATTTAAAAGCTTAATATCTCAAAAGTGGTTCATTATGTTATATTTGTTAACTACGATTCATGCATAAAATATTAGAAAAACTTTTAAAACCGTTCATGGAATGGAAACATTTTAGTTACTATTAAACCGTTATCGAACAATTACTGTTTGCGTAGCGGGTATCTTAAACAATGGACAGCAATGTTGTTCTGCGATAGAAAATGTTGACGAGAATGATTGCAGAGACGGCGTGTTCGAGGTGGTTAAGGCACCGGTCAGTCTGTTGTATCTCTGAACTTGTGTACATTTACAAGTAAGATGTTTGAACTTAGGGTTGAAGTGAAGGGGTTGTATAAAACAAGAAATGCGATTATAAAGACTTTATTCTCGTAACAAAGTTGCCTATTGTCTTTTACAATGCTTCAGTACAGACATTAGAGCGCTGCAGCCATTTGGGAGTCTGGCAATCTTTTGTACAATAATTATTTAACTTTGTTCTGAAGAAATGGCTGAGAAAAGTAATTGTTTACATCGTACAGCGATACTTGAAAGCAAATGGTGAACAATGGTTTAATAGAATATTGATAATCTGAACTTAAATAATGAACAATATCGTTCGATTATCGATTTGTGCGGAATTTGTTAACATTAACAAAAAACAATGCAACTTTTGTGTGCATCTATAAGAGATGATTTCACACAAATTAGTAAAACATATTTTACTTAAATAAAATCGTACAAAACAGAACACTTACTTAAAACAATAAATGTATGGCAATTAACGTTCGATGATCTTTAGGCATGTCTAACTCAAAATCGTAGTCTCGACACTGTAGTTACTGCGAAAGTTTTTCCTTTGTTCTTGTAAGTCCTACAACTGTAAATCGTAAACGTTACGAAACAAATACAGTGTGTTCCACAAAGAGGTTTAAGCATTTAATCATCCATTATTTTCCCATTCCTCTATTGATCATTTTGAAAATATACATACTCTTTAAAGAAGATACTAGAAATCTTATTTGATAATTGCATCTAGCTGATGTTTGTAGAAAGATAATGGCGGCCAAAATAAAGTTTAAATAAAATATAAAATTCATTTTGTTACTTTTTTATACAATTTAATTTTTTAATTATTAATTTTTTTTAATTTAATTAGATATAAACTAAATAGCAATTAACACTATAACAGGTGTTGAACAATTTAAGAAGTTTCGAATTTATTTATTTTGGCCTCCATTTTTTTTCCTACAAACATCAGTCAGATGCAATTCTCACGTACTTATGGTAACTTCTGAAAAAGTGTTTATAGTTTCAAAGTGATCAATGGAGGACTGAGAAAATAACGGAAGATAAAACGCGTAAACCCCTTCGTGGGACACTTTTATAATAATATATTGTGATATAAAAGGAATTAAAGAACGAATAGTATTTGGAAGGAGAGCTGTATTTATGCTGAACGGGGTGTTGTGGGGTCAAAACATTTCAAAAGAGAATAAAAAAAGAATTTATGACACAATTGTAAAAAGCATTGTAACATATGGTAGTGAGGTATGACCAATTAAGAGAAGAACAGAAAGAATGCTGTTGGCTACTGAGATGGACTTTTGGAGAAGAGCGGCAGGAAGATTAAGAAAAGAGAGAGTGAGAAATAAAGTATACGGAGAATAATGGACGTAAGGCATACAATTGTAGAGGATATAAGAACAAAACAACTGGTTTGGTACGGGCATGTACAAAGAATGCCGGATGAGAGAATTCCCAAAAAAATCATGCAATGGCGAACACCTGGAAGAAGAAAACGAGGAAGGCTGAGACTGAGCTGGAGAGAAGCAGTCGAAAATTAAAAAATGGATCTACCAGAAGACCTGTGGTGGGACCTCGATCGGTGGAGGTTGGAGATCGAAAGACGGCGTAGAACGTTGTAGACCGAATTATAGATAGATATTGTGATATAATGATTCCGAAGATTGCACGAGGAATAAAATTATAACTGTACGATTTACACTGAGAAGCGAATATTGTAACCTTTTCGAGTAGAAAACGGTTTGAAAAAATGAATGCAAAAAGTCTATAAACATGATTCCTAAAACATAAATCCAGATGGGAATAGAAATGAGGAAACCATTGATTCTACTGTGCTAGATGGGTGGTTCTAGAAGGGTGATTGAGAACCTTGAAATGCATACGATTGAGGAGGTTTTCAATCAGTATTGTAAAGATTAGTCGGAGGCGTATTGGTCTTCCAGCAGTGCCCCTTGAGGTCGAGAAATATTTTTAGAAAATAAATATGCATACTTTCTTTTATAAGTACATATAACTTTATTTAATTTTAAAATATTTGTAGTTTGTTATTAAAAAAAATAACTTGCCTTTTAGGTAAAACTGTAAGAAGTAATAAAAGTTAGGCTTTTTATAGTTTTACAGTTTTTATTATTCTCAAATAGAATTTTATTTATTAAATATTTTTCACATAATTAGTAATTAATAAGCATAATGTTTACAATCAGTTCCTGTTTTAAAATATATGAATGCATGATAATAAAATTAAACTAAACCAAGAATGTGTAGTAATGTTTCAAACCGTTATATTTATCTCGTTGTGGAATGCAATTTAACAACAACTGCACAGATGAACTTCAACATCAATATTTGATTTCAGTTTCCATAGTAACTAATTTAATTACAGTTAAAGTATTTGATTTCCCTACAAACTCCAATTCAATAAATTTATTATTAGGGTCGAGTAGCCCTTCACTATTTCCTTGTTTCATGAGAACAACTCCGACACGAAACTGTCACGCTGTGTCGATATCGTAACGATATCACAATATATATTATATTAGACGTTTTTTTTCGAAAATCTATTTCACATTTAAAATTAAAATAAACGATACAAAAAATTAATTCTGATAGAATTTAAAAATAATTATATAAAACAGCTGTCTTGCTGAGTGTGATGGTAGCGAATTAACAAAATTTATTTATCTTTTAATCATTTGATTTTATAATGGTAATCACCATTAAAATCTTCATAAAATAACAGTTTTGTTAGAAATTAAATTGAAAATGAGAACATGTACAATTTTAATTATACTTTAAAAAGTGACCAAGGGGTCCGAACATGCGCTCATTTCAAGATTGTGAGTCTGGATAAGTTATATAACCACTGCAATAGCTCATTTTGCAAAAGGAAATTCACTAAAGATTTTGAAAAATAGCTTTATGTTAACATATAGCATTGATGCACCGTTCACAACAATATACTTTAATTGACAGTATTGTTATCTTTCGTATTGTTATCATTCTTATTGTTATCCTTCTTACTGTTATCATTTTTATTGTTATTCTTCTTATTGTTATACTTCTTATTGTTATCCTCCATTAGATATTTCTGATATTTATGAAGTTCGATAGCATAAAAACAAATTTTATTTTTATTTTTAAATGTACAAACCTTTTTTGAAACACGATTATTATAAATTGTATTTTTCCAATTAGATCCTCCTTTCACTGATTAGTAAAAATCGGCTAAATATATTTATTATTTAGTGAAAAACAAAATGGCGGGTTGCTGATAAAAGAAACGCTGATAATAGATCTATATTTAAATGAACATTTTTCATTATATTGATTAGAGGATTTTATTTTTGTGTTTGACGTCCGACTATTGTGCACACTTGGGCTAATGCAGACTGTGGGATGATTTATAGCGTATGAAAATGCCAAGCCCTCGCCGGGAATCGAACCCGGATCCTCGGGCTGAAAGCCTAGTACGCTATCCACTAGGCCACCGAGGCGGCTAGGGGAATTGATTAGAGGAATGCACCTAAGTAAGTAAGTTGATTTACTTCTGGGACACTCTGTATACAAACTTCAGATTTGTAAATATATACAGAAAAGAATAAGTTTTAATTTTGTATAACTCGTATTAGTAAGATAACTGATTGCAAAATTATGACATCCTAAACTGAGGGCATTCTATCTTAGCTCTAGCTGCTTTACAAGGGGCAAGGTAGGCAATTTAAATACACATATGCGAAACATAGTATAATTCGTTTGCTGGTGATATTATTGCGGCAAATATCCCAGTAAATAGTATATACCTTTTTATTTATTTAATAAAACATATTTAATTATAGTACATATAGTATACTGTATATTATTAAATATAATATATATTTAATAATATCGTGAGCTTTTAACAATAGCACTTTATCGCGCTCATAATCTTTTCCGACAATTTAATAAATAATCGTAATATTTAGGAAAATGTTACTGGACCAACTTTATTGGAAACGTTACGCTTTTTCTTCTTAAACTTTAACACGGTCAAAGTTATGATATGTCTTGCCGTTCAACCAGTATTACAAGAAATAGTTAGCAACTACACTTTTATCTTAAATCACAGGCCGCGGAAGTGAATCAGAAAGCCGGAAGTTAAAATTAAAGCGGAAGTGAATGGGAAAAATTACACATACGTCTGACTTTATAACAATGGATCTTTGAACAAAATTTCAAAAAAATCGGTCAATACGTTTGGCCAAAACTGCGTACACTTGTTATCCTAAATCAGAGACCGCCATCTAATGAAGAAAGCGAATGGTGAAATATTGTATAAATCCTTTTTTCGGGCTTTATACAAGATAAAGTTTTAATAAGTTTCAAAACAATCGTTCAACGTGTTTGGCCAAAACTGCGTAACAAACACGCAGAAAAATGTCGAACGTTCGTGTTGAAACCGAGATTTCATTTCGCTGAGTTAATTACATTAATTAAGAACGGTGTACGTAAGTTCGATACAAATTAATGTTTTTAGAAGAAGCATTTTCGGAAATCGTATTTTCAAAGCGGTTGTAAAAATCTAAAGTCAAAATGAACATAATTTTTTTAATGTAGCATTCAGACTATGAGTGTGGGGGAACCGCCTCGAAAGTGCCACATACAATTTTGGCGAAATGATTGGGAACAATTTAATTCAATAAACTAGTTAGGTCGAATTGATAAAGCTTATTAAATTTATACACATTACATTCTCTTATCGGTGTGCTTAGTGTAGGTACGCTTAGGTTTGTGGAAGTTATTTTCCCCAGGCAGGGAAGGCTATACACTAGCAGAGATAATGTGGCTTTTTAAGTCTCCAGAGACAAAAGCTATTCGGTTTTATACCCGACAAGGGCTGTTCACAGATAACGCAGATCGGAGCGGCTAAGTGAATTTATTTTATTATTGTACCACAGAACAGACTACCCTCCGCCCTTGGTGTTCAACCGGCATAGCCTGGCTGCTTCCTACGGTCGAAGTTGTAATATTATACAGACAATATAACTTGCAAAACAACGAAAATAAATACAAAGTTAAAATATTGTTACAAAGAAAAACAACTTCTTTTTTCAGCTTTTACCAGTCTATTGGAAAGTAGCTGAAAAATGTGTGTGTGTGTGTGTGTGTGTGTGTGTGTGTGTGTGTGTGTGTTTTTAGCACGCTCAACGAACACAATTATTGGCAATTTTAATTTTTTAAACACAAAAATCTTAGAGCTCTAACACGTTTGTTAAACAACAAAAATTCTGTCAACAGTTTCAACCATTTTAAACCATTAAATATTTATGACTTTTTTTTATTTTACATTGTTTTTAAAATTCCGATTTCACCGCTGTAATCAATTTTTAAAAAATGCATAAATTGCCATTTGGAATTTTAAAATCTCTTAAATAAATACATTTCTTGACGGCTCTACGGTTTTTTATCGCAATTTAAATTTAAATTAAATGTGCTAGTATAAGCATCTGTTAATGCTGATTGTGATGGTGAAATCAGAATTTTTAAAACGATAAGAAAAGAAATTGAAAATTTGCTTCTATCACGACCGCGATGCAGCTGCGTGCCACGAGTATTCATAAATTTACTTAGTGTAAAACAAATCGTTGGCATTTATTTCCATTTTGTTTAATGTGCAAGTAAAAATGACTCTGATAAAGTCGACTTTCTTCTCGGATCTGATTTTATCTTGTCTGGGTTTTAGTTTATTTTTTTAAAAAGAAAATGCACGTAACTTAGTTTATGTAGAAAAGAGGTCCGTCAAAGTTTGTAATAAAGCCAGAAGTGAGGCTGACCTAAAAGGTTCTTTGTGTTCGCAGGAACAATGGCCGCCAAACAAAAGCTTAGTGGCACAAAGATATTGGGAGACGTTTTATGTGAGACATTTTCAAGAAGCCGCGAAGAATATAACTAAGTGATCTATATGTGACGTAATAAAGAAAACTTTATAATATCTGTTCCAGGAGGGGCGTGCCTATAATAACTCTACCCTAACTTATATAACATAATTTGAAGTAATGTCAATAGAAACACATACAGACACACAAATACAAATACAAACGCAAATACAGACACGTCAGTATTTAAATGTTAACATTTAAAAATGTTTCACTTCATAATAATTATATTAATTACAAACAATGACAATAAATTTAACCTCAGTTGTAATACTTTTTATATTCTTCTTCATTTCTGTTGGTATTGTCACTATGTTCAGCATAATGATCTGCCTTCCCTAGCTTCGTCAATTCTGCTTTCGTTGACGCGTTTCGGAGAACCTCTATCTTCAAAAACTATATAACTATACTGGCCACCAATATAGATAGAAATGGAATGGGAGATAGAAAATTATAAATAGGACGGGCCATAATATTGGTGACCAGTATAGATATAGTTTTTGAAGATAGAGGTTCTCCGAAACGCGTCAACGAAAGTAGACTTGATGAAGCTAGGGAAGGCAGATAGTGACTCAGTTGTAATAGTTTTAAAGAAGGAATAGCTGTGGTGCAAAATCAGCTGTTAACAATAAGTTGTCTCCATCTACAAGAATTTTTAACATTATAAATTTTCCGTGGTATATATGAGTTAAACGTATTTATATTTATAGAGTGTAGAGTATAGGATAAATAAAGGATTTCACGGAATGAAAAAAGACGGGAGCTGATCGTATAAATAAAAAAGAAATGGTGGCATGCTGCTGCCACTCTGAGATGATAGAAGAGAATTTTGAAAAGTAGTTTTCTTTATCTTACCATTGCTGAAATTTTTGTAATTCACCATCAAAATGGGCGTTAAAGCAGCGTAAATTATGGATTTTTGTTTACTTTAAAATGAAAATGAAAATAGAAAATAAACCCTGACCGCTGTAAAAATTTGTTAAATTTTAACGGATTAACGTTAAATACAAATTTATGCAATTTTTAACGCTGATTACGATGGTCGAATCGGACTTAAAAAATAAGACGAAAAAGATATAAATTTTTAAATATTTGAAATTAGCCGCGTTTTTAAATTGTTAATCAAATTTTGCTGGTTATCAAACGTATCCAAACTATTATCCATGATCGGTTTTTGTTCCAAGTTTGAATCAAATTGAAATAAATTTGCGGACGTGAGCGTCTTAAAACACACACACACACACACACACACACACACACACACACACACACACACACACACACACACACAAACAAAATCTATAGGTCAGGATCAGTGCTCATTTCGAGGTCTTGATTAAGTTTTTTGAAATTTTGTTTTGAACTTTGGAAAATTCTCTTCCTTTGAATTGGGTAATTTTATAATTAATAATCTCTTTACGATTCTGTTTTTGGGCGATTATAATCTTTCAGGTTTTTCGACCACAAAATCAAAAACAAAATCGATGTCTCTGGTCTGGATCATAAAATAAGGGCCGCTCAAATGACTTTTTTTCTAATATTTTTTTTAAGATTTTAAGTGGGCGCCATTTCGAAATTTTTGAACGAATTTCGTTAACGAACACCAAGCTATAACCAAAATTGATTGTAGTGTTAAATTTAAATTAAATCTGATCAAAATTACTAACGTGAGATTGCTAACATACAGTTACTATTATACACACACACACACACACACACACACACACACACACACACACACACACACACACACACACACACACACACACACACACACACACACACACACACACACACACACACACACACACACACACACACACACACACAAGGGGAGGATATGGTGCTCATTTATGGTAACGAGTCTGAATTTTACCATAGTGGCTACCCCAATATCTCATTTTACCTATAGATATTTCATAATAAAGAAATATTTCGTGAAGTAGCTAAATCCTTTTTTTTTCTTACGTACTTTGAAAAATAAATACTTCAGAAATGGTGTATTATGCTCTCTTTTTATGCTACTCAAAGAATAGAGAAATTGGGTTTATTTTCGAAATTGCTGTAGTTACAAAAATATTTATTGTAAGACTTTTAAATAAATTGCTCATTTTCAAAAAAAAACATTACATTTTCTTTATTGCATTCAAGTTCAGCGATAACTTTTTAATATAGATTTATCCAAAACACGTCAATAAATAACAATTTACAAATCTGGTAAAGGCGGATGAATTTATTCAACAAACAAAAATAATATTTCTAGCAGAAATTAAAAAGGTTATTTTAATAAATTTTGGAAAAAATATATAGTATAATAGGCCTACACATTTTTCGTTATTGCATAATTTCATTCAAATTGTCTACAATACCAGTTTTCAACATTGTAAAAGGAAAAAGTATAATAATAATTAAAAAAACCGCTCTCAAAAAAGAATGTGTATAATGTTTTTTACATGCAATGAGAGGGGTTGGCCTACAAAGCGGGCAGAGATGTCCTCTTCTAACATTCACACAAATACATAAAACTGTAATATTTGATTATTCTATCATAAATGGAACAACCCTTACAATGACGAAGTGGTAATAACATTTTGCAATAAAAAACTACCTTAGGTTTGAAGCCCTCGTTTTCATTGCTGCCAACCAAACGTTTATTGAGTTTACTCTCGGCAATGTTGGCGGAATTTGTCAGGTTAATGGAGGCAATGGCGGTGCATTAGGCCATAATGTAGGGGCGGGGGTTAATTCGGTTTTAGTCTTTCAAATGTCTGAAAGCACTTCGTGACATTTAACTGTCAAAATATATCAACTTATACTACGTTTTTCTTTTTTGTTCTTTTAACAATCTGAATGTATGTTTAATACTCATTAAATTGAATTTTATTTAAAATTTTAAACAAAAACGTAATGATTTACATAAATGTACGCTGTTTATTTTTGAGTTCCCTTCTTATGATTTAATATTTCCAAAGTTATCAAATTAGAAATATAACACATACTAAATTAATTAATTAATTCATAGCGTTTAAATTGTAAGTTAGAATTTTGTTTTGACTTTTTTTATAAATAATCTTCGAACTCAAAACAAGGCAAAATAAAACTCTTATCATAAACATGTTTAAATTGCAGTAATAAATGTTGATTTAGGAAAATAAAATGTTAAGAAATATTAGTTTTATTCGAATTACTAAACAAACATTTTCTTTCTATACGTTTTGCTAGTTAGACTAACGAAGACGAGGATCAGCGTTAACGGTAAGGGAAAAAACCTTAAAATGCCCAGTTCAGAGAAGAAGCAAACTGACCGGTGCTTTAGCCATATCGACCACCGAGTCCTCTACAACGGTATTATCAAAGGGTGTAGAAATTTGGCTTGTTAATAAGGCAGATGAACAAATGCTTGAAATATTCCAAAAAACGTTTTAACTGGATCCGTAATAGAGAATGGAATGTTGCAAAATTTTAAGGTAACAGACTATAGTCATGTTTTTAAAATAAGTAGACTACAACGAATTTACCTGCTGCAGAATATGAAAACTACATTCCAAAAGGAATACTGTGGATTACAGGGTGCACAATCAACACATTTGGCGTGCGCACACACGCACACACACACACACACACACACACACACACACACACACACACACACACACACACACACACACACACACACACATACATACACACACACACACACACACACACACACACACACACACACACACACACACACACACACACACACACACACACACACACATACTTACATATACACACATAGACGCGCACGCGCATCTAGACACACACACACACACACACCCACCCACACCACACACACACCCACCCACATACACACACACACACACACACATACATACTTACATACATACATACATGCATACATACTTATATACATACATACACACACACACACACATACATATACATACGCGTGCACCAAACACACACACATACATACATACATACATACACACATACACACACACACACACACACACACACACACACACACACACACATACATACATACATACACATACACACATACAGGCGCAAGCCACCCAGACAAACACACACACGCGCGCACGCGCTCACACGCACACTCCACGCGCACACACACACACACACACACACACACACACACACACACACACACACATACACACACACACACATACACACACATACATACATACATATACACACATACAGGCACACGCGTACCCAGACACACACGCGCGCGCATACTCACGAACGCATCACGCGCGCGCAACACACACACACACACACACACACACATGTATATGTATATGTATATATATATATATATATATATACATATACATATATACATATACATACATATAGGCGCGCGCGCTCGCTTCAAAAATTTTCCATCAAAAAAGATTTGAAGTTCCCCGAATCAGTCTTGACTTAATATTCAGGTCTAAGCCTTACCATAATGGCTCATTTTACAATACCTTTTCGCTAAGAAGAGAGATGATGACTTTTTGAAAAGTACGTTTTAGGCTATTAAATAAAAATCAGGCAAAGTTTTATGATACGAGTTTTGTTTTTTAACACTGAGCCGTGCGAAAGCTCCTGAATCAATAATGTTTAAACACCCTGTACATAACGTTTAACTGAACAAAAAAATAAAAAAATAAAAACAAAACTTTAGAAACGGGGCTAATCCGAGTAGACGCGATGTTTGATCGCAGGCACTTAAACGGCTTAATGTTTCAGAAGGAAAAACAGCAGGGGTCATAAACACGGCCCTAATTTCCTTAAATGACCCTACATTTGTACAACGAGTGTTTTAACCTGTAAACTTTGTCTGAATGTAAGACACAAAAATACACTGTATCCGTTATGCTTTTCAGAACAAGAAGTTAAACCTATTCGTTAGACGTCCATTACAAATCTGAGGTTTTATGTTGTTTTCCTGCTTTAAAAGTTTCGCTCTTTCAAACCTTATAACACGTTTTTAATACATTTACAATGTTTATTTGGATTTTCATTGACAAACTTTTCTATTGCTGCTTTCGATGTTACAATTTGAACATTTCCTTCAGTAATGTCACTGCACAATCAAAACTATGATATTTTGACGATATCGTTCACGTACATCTACAATTTTTTTATTTAATTTTATGCTCCTTTGTATTTTTTACCAGTGATCTTCCTGGAATTTACCGTAATTTTTATTTTCTTTGCTGAAAAACATATTTAATTTTTTCGAAAGATCGGAATTTAAAACTGTTGAGAAAACGGCATAATTCTTTTAACAAAGAACCACATGGCCGCTAATTTTTACAATTTTCTGTTATTTCGCCTTAAATCTGACTTTGAGAAAGTTTTCTTTTTGTGATATTTTCAAATGACGAGTGATTGATCTTCTTTCGAAACTCCAGTAATCGGTTTGGATTGTATATGTTTTGATTGGGTGCCTAAAATCATTTAAAGACATATATATATATATATATATATATATATATATATATATATATGTCTGTCTGTCTATCTATCTATCTCTCTCTCTCTCTCTCTCTCTCTCTCTCTCTCTCTCTCTCTCTCTCTCTCTCTCTATCTATCTCTCTTTCTCTCTATGCGTGAGTGCGTGTGTGTGTTTGTGTGTTCGCGCGCGAATGTGGGTTTTAGAACTCAATAATCCGCCTCGGTGGCCTAGTGGATAGCGTACTAGACTTTCACCCCGAGGACCCGGGTTCGATTCCCGGCGAGGGCTTGGCATTTTCATACTCTATAAATCATCCCATCGTCTGCATTAGCCCAAGTGTGCACAATAGTCGGACGTTAAACACAAAAAAAAAAAAAAAAAAAAAAAAAAAAAAAAAAAAAACGTGTGTGTGTGTGTGTGTGTGTGTGTGTGTGTATTGTATTGTATTGTGTTGTGTTTCGTGATGCCCAAATAAGTGTAAAAATCTTTTATAAACAATCTGGGGTAGGGTACCGTTACTCCCCCACCCAAAACCACTAAAAGATTTATCTTCTACAAACCACCCCACGGAACCGCCGCCAGGCATTACTTCGCGGCGAGGTGGACTGACTCTCCTCCTATCCGTCTACAGCTTTGGCTATTCTCTCTTGATCTCCCTCAGCCTCTTCATGACCACTGCGGTGAATCCTACATGGCCTTCCAGTTGACCTCTCAAGTCATTATTCTCTCAACCAGATTTCCCTGTGTAATGTTGCTTCGCAGATATGTTTGCTGGTTCATTCTGTCTTCGTCGAATCTCTGACAGAAGAAAAATACGTTCTCTGCATCTTCCTCCACTACTGGAAGACAGAGAGGACAAGTCGAATCTTTCTCCAGCCAGCTCTGAAGCAACCGTGCCCAGTTAGGACCTATGTAAGGTAGAAGTCCACCTCTTCTTGTTTTTTGGTGCACCTATCCTGGATGTTACTTATAAGTTGGTGTGTCCATCGTCCGTTTGCTGATTAGTCCCACCGTCGCTTCTAGGTACTCAGGGTCTGATTTCGCTTTTTTTAATTGCTACCGCTGCTTAGCAGCTCGCTTGCGTCTGTAGAACCTCGCTCTTTCATCGGTCAGTAGCTCCACTGGGCGCTCGCCAGCTACTACGCATCCAGTCTCGTTGGAAACTATACGATAATCACTTATGGTATGCAGCAATGTATGGGCACACGCGACCGTTATAGACTGGCTCCGTATCGGCGCTTCGTGAAGGAGCACTGAACTAATACTCCGGCCCAGAGTCGGCGGCGCGCCTGTCTTGGACCTCACAGATTCGTCATGAGAAGATTCTAGTCACGTTCGCCGCCTTTACACCAGCTTCCTGGAGATGTTCTTCAAAGCAGAGTCTTGCATCAATCCTCACTCCAACACACATATACATACTCTCTCTCTCTCTCTCTCTCTCTCTCTCTCTCTCTCTCTCTTTCTCTCTCCATGTTTGTCTGTCTATCTATCTATCTATTTATCTATCTATCTCTCTCTCTCTCTCTCTCTCTCTCTCTCTCTCTCTTTCTCTCTATGCGTGAGTGCGTGTGTGTGTGTGTGTGTTTGTGTGTGCGCGCGCGCATGTGGGTTTTAGAACTCAAACCTTCACTATTTCAATTTACTTTTATTCAAACGACACAAAAATCGATTTTTAAAATTGCTTAGTAAATTTTGTTACCCATAAATATTCGTTTAACGGCCATCGCCTCGGTGGCCTAGTTGATAGCGTACTAGGCTTTCACCCCGAGGACCCGGGTTCGATTCCCAGCCAGGGCTTGGCATTTTCATACGCTATAAATCATCCCATCGTCTGCATTAGCCCAAGTGTGCACAATAGTCTGACGTTAAACACACAAAAAAGGTTTCAAAATGGCGGAAGCGTAAACATTTTTCAATAAATCACAGCCCTTTCGCCCTACACGTTTAAGGAAATCCGGTTCACCATCATACTCAGCATTACATCTGTATAAATTAGCATTGTATATTTTCCAAACACTGGCGGCTGGTTTTTCGTTTTTTTAATTCACTTCTATCACATTAGCGAGACAGTTGCGTTCGTCAAATGAATGAGAACTTTGATGTTAGCTCCGTTATTTCATAAAATGATTCTCCTGAAATGTTCACAATGAACAAACCAAATTACTAAAACCCCAGACAATATTACCGCTCTTTGGTTAGAAATAGTAAGTTTGGAGATTGAATACCTTCCATAACTCACTTTCATGCTGCGGTAACATTGCATTTAGCAGAGAAGTGCTTCATAGAGTTACAACTCCACTTACAAAAGTACAACTTCCCTTTGTAGTTGATTTAGGGCAAAGAATAATTCATTTTTATTATTTTATTTTAAATTGTGCGGAATAACACTATTGTTGTTCTTTCTTATTGTTTGGCTGTAGACCAACTACAAGAGATACGATCCTCCTGTTTCCCATTCAAAACTAAAAAGGTGATTTACAAATTTGTAGTGTTCTGTTAATGCAGTGATTTGAATTTGTTTTGGGATCGTCTCTGTAATGGTGCAAAATTTTTATTTCCATTTTTTTAAATCTGTTTTTCCCATTAAAATATTTACAAATAATCGTGAACGTTTTAAAGTTTTTTTGAAAATACATAAATGCACTCAGAATATCACCAGATTCATTTTCGTATGTAATTTTTTTTTGATAACTTAAAACTAGTTAAGATATTTGCCCAGGTTATTTTCTAAATCAATTCTGTACCACGATATAATCAAATGGGACAACAATTATGGAAACCGGAATGCATAAACATGTAAAAATCTAAAAAAAAAATAATCATGAAATATGATTGGAATAATTTAAAAGTAACTTCTGGAGTTTACTACAAATAACAATTTTTTTAAGTGGAAATTATGGTTCAGTTATTTTATTATCGTTATTTACTTTTTGAAATAAGTAAAGTTTTAAAACACGCGAAGGACATTATTGTAGCAAACTTATCGAGCCTATAAGAAAGGAAACTGATTTGAAATAATTTTTTTCCGGCGAAAAACCGTTCAGGTTTGTATTAAAAAATTTGATATAAATATAAAATATAGATTTGAAATAAAAATGGTGCAAACAGAATAGTTGATTTTTTATCAATAACTTTACGCTACTGTTAAAAATAAAAATAACAATTTTAATTATTAATTGTAAAACTTGTAAAAAGGGCACGGCCAAAGAGTAAACACTATTGACAAAGACTCGAAAAAATTATAAAACTGCTGACACACTGCCTGTTGTTATAAACAATATGTAAAGCAGCAGTTTAGATAAAAGTATTGGTGAAGAAGTGGGTCGCGGTGGGTCGATTCTGGGGGGGGGAAGACCTTTCGTCTGCGAATGACTGGTGCTCCATGAAGACGTTCCAAGCCAAGCGGTGCTGGAGAGAAACAGGTCGGCAGTCTACGGGGTAATTATGCCATTCCTCCTTTAATTTTTAGTTAAATAAATTTGGGCCCGAATTTCGAGAAATAATTTTGGGGAAAACCATACACGAAGTTTGTAATATTATATGTAAAAGACATTTGTATACCGCCAAAAGCTGATTTTATAAAAAACCCGGTCAGGAGAGATTATAAATTCCTGACAGTACTTTTTAAACTTTTGAAGTTTCATGATAATTTATTATTTCTCAAACAGTTGGTGGCGCCTCGTTACGGTAAGGAGGTTAACGATTGTTTTTGTTTTAATAAATATAAATCAATTAAACTGTTGAATCAATTAAACTGTTGAATCAATTAAACTGTTGAATCAATTAAACTGTTGAATCAATTAAACTGTTGAATCAATTAAACTGTTGAATCAATTAAACTGTTGAATCAATTAAACTGTTGAATCAATTAAACTGTTGAATCAATTAAACTGTTGAATCAATTAAACTGTTGAATCAATTAAACTGTTAAATCAATTAAACTGTTGAATCAATTAAACGACATTTTCCGACGCGAACAGCTGATTGACTTAGCGATCCCACCTTACCTCTAGCTCCTACTTGCCTCACTGTAGGAGACTGGCAAGCAATGCAAGCTCGTCAACTCGGTTAAGTAGAGTTACAGAACTTATCAGCTGTTTACCTAAACTTCTACACCAACGCCCGAGGGAACTTAAGCTCACAGAGTCAAAACTTACAAGGAAAAAAATTTCATATAACTATTATCACATTTTTCCTGGAGGATTTAAGTTCATCCAAATCAAAAGGTAAGATGTCTTTGATCTCAGAAAGAAAGTGGATTTACTAGTCTGTGCATCTGATGCCATAGGTAATATAAAGTGGACTAATAGAGGACTCACTGGATGTATTTTTTTTTTTTTGTTTAACGTCCGACTATTGTGCAAAGTAGTTGTACAATGATACAGACGGTGGGATGATTTTATAGTAATGAAAATGCCAAGCCCTAGCCGGGAATCGCCCGGGTCCTCGGGTGAAAGTCGCTATCCACTAGACCACCGAGGCGATGAATATACCCAAAGTAGTGTACAATGATAGTCCATTGTTGCCCAGTGTCGGTTACCAGAGGATGAATTCACAGAGGAAGAGTCCATGATCCTCGGAAGAGAGTTTGTCATAAAGTCTAGTAAGAATATTTTTCCAGTATTCAGATGGGAATATTAAAATACACAGTGAGGTTAATACTCAGTATGGTCATAAGAATAGAGGTGGTTTTCCTAGTCTGGTAGAACAGTTTTGGAGTATGCGATTGGTTAGCTTAGGATAGGGATGGTGAAGAGGGGCAAGATATGTAAATGGGTACTGAAGACCAGAAGACCTGTGTTGCATTAAATTGCCGAGCAAAATGTAGGAGAACCAAAATCGTTGTCAACGGGGTATAGCGTACGGAGCCTTTAAGACGGCCAGAGGGCCGATGGTGACTACCTCGTGGTGATACCTCGGGAGCATGGATACCCTTACGTTTCACTGCAACACAGATGGGTTAAGGGTAAAGGAGCCACAGTAACTGCGGCTAGAACTAACAACCTTGAAATGAGAAGTTTTTAGAGTGCAGTTGTGGTAGTATCACTGGAAGATAGTAAATAAATTATATTTTCTCGTCTATTGGCTAGTAAAGAGCAGCAAGCTCCTGTAGAAGATACTCTTATAATATTCTCCAATTCGGCCGACATTTTTGGGGATGCGAAACATCCCCTCCTTTTTAAACTATCACGATTCGATACGACTGTCTTTCAGTCTCATTCGTAATCATTTATTACAATTCTATTTTGTGAAGACATTTGATTTGAAACTATTTTAACACCCGTAACAATGTGGTAGTAAATGTTTTATTGGTGGCATTTAATGAGGGGTAATAAAAAACGAACGACGTCTTTATATGAAACGTAAAAGCTGTGTTTAATTACATAAGTATTGAAAGCCGGATGGTAATAAAACTTTCGGTCTAACAAAGTAAACAACTGGTGAATATCCGTGCTACGCCAAAGCAATCGTTACATTTACAAGTGATAAAACTGAAATTTTGTTGGTAACATTTTACTATCTAACTCTAATAAATGAAGTTATAGCGTGGGAACTATTATTAGGATTAAGCTGGTTAAAACTTTTATAATCTGATGGACCGATTTTGAGAAATTATGAAAAATGTTCAAATAATTTCTTTAGTTTCAAGACAATTACATAGACAGACAAACCAAAAATTTTGGACAGAGGTAACATAATCATGAAATCTGTTTTTCTAACGCTCGCGATACTTTAAAAAATAAAATCTGTTAGAATTATTTTCAACATTCATGAAAACATTCTACGTTTTCTTGATTCAACAATGAACTAAATCGTTCGTTGATGGTCTCTTATAGAGTAATTAAAGGACTCCTCACGTGGCCTGTGTATTGTCCGTGTTTCAAGATTAAGTTTTAATTAAAAGAATGAGTCCGGCTCGATCTGAATAATGTACATTGAGGTCGAACAGGTTAGGCGGACGTCCGCGGAGGGGATTACAGTTTTTTTTTCCGAAGGTGAATTCAGGGGTCGTAATTACACGAGGGTGGTGGAGAGCTCTGGAGCGAACGTCGATGTATCGACTGACTTCTGAATATATTGGGGTGTTTCTACCTACACCAAGGTATATATTAACAAACACTGAAAGTATATGTTTCATCTTTGATTATGTTTTGTTAACTTCAACATTTATTAAAATAATTTTAATATTAATTATCCTAAACTATTGTTGGTAAGTCGTTTCCTTCAACAAGAATAATCTAAATTTATTTTAGGTAATTTTCTTTATTACGAAGAGTTAATAATACAACCGCAATAATTTGTTTTTACGTTGCTTAACGTAGACGATAACCTAGTTTATTTTGGCATTTATCAGCAATTTCCTGACATAATTAATATTTTATGTAGGGTATTATTGATTATATGGGTTATTGTGAATTTTATGTGGGGTACAGTGCATTTTATGTGGCTTATTGTGTATTTTATAAGGAGTATTGTAGTTTTTATGTGGTACATTATGCATTTTAGGTGCAGTATTGTGCATTTTATGTGGAGTATTATGCATTTTATATGGGTGTGGAATATTGTGAATTTTATAAAGCGGTACATTTTATGTGACATTATTTTATGTGGAATAATGTGCAGTTTATGTGAAACATTGTGCATTCTATGTGTATTGTTTTTTATATATAAATTATACATGTCAGATAGTGTATTTAAAGTTCAATGTATTTTTAATATATATTTTAGATCTTTCTGTTTTTAGAGTTCAGTATTTTAATATATTTTATCTTGAACTAAATTTGTAATACACACAAATACACATTTGAAACCTCTCACTCTCACACACACACACACACACACACACACACATATATATATATATATATATATATATTATTATTATTATTATTTGCGTATAGACCTTGTTGGGTCACGCAAAGCACTCCGACTATGTCTTGTTCGTTCTAATCCTCCACATCCCTCATCCTGTTCCCATGGATCCTCTTCCAATCCTCCGTCCATTTTACCCCTGCTCTCTTTGGGATTTCATTCTCTGGGACCTTCAAACCGAGCATTTTTCTCCTGTATGCGTTCCTGTCTTCAACGTCTGTTGAGTCTATTCTTGCGTCATGTAGGTCTATTCTGACTTGTGCGATCCACGACGTTGTTGATTTGACTCCTTGTATTTAGTCATAATAATAATGTTGGCAAATAAGTTGGGAGTCTACTGAAATAGCTTTTCGATATCTTCTCTGGACTTACGAGAGTTAACCTGATCCCTCTTCTGTTAATCTCGGGCCAAGGATATTCCTCTATATATATATATATATATATTTATTTATTTATTTATTTATAATATTTACATACCCACTATTGAACATATATTTAATGTTGTCGTTTAGGTGGTTTGAAATAATTTCACAAAGCTGAAATAGCTTTTACATAGCCTAATTTAAAATTATACTCAAATTAATATTTTACTGTTTATGAACAATATAATTGTCGTAACAGCCGTTAAATAAGACTCATAATAATAAAACTTAATCATAATATCTGATTCTGCGTTAAAAATTATATAATTAAATTTAACAAACAAATATTTCACGTGTTCGAACAGCTAAGTGAAAGGAATTCCACACAGTCAAAGTTAAATGATTTGTGTTTCTTACTTTTAACAGATACGTTAAATTCTTATCAGTACTTGTTGTATTAATCGTTAAAATCTTTTTGTGAATTTGTAAATTGTTAATATCTTTTGCATCTCTAAAAATTATTGAATCTACAATTTTACACACAGTTAAAATATGAAACAAATCATATAAGTTTTTTTAAAACAGAGTGAATAAAATAAACACAGATGCATAGAGATCCATCGATGTTTCGGTAAAACAAAATAATCTGTTGACATTGGTGGATCGAACGTTTGACGCGATATAAAGTCATCTAAAACGTAGGCTGAGTTCAAGTTTAGTTAAGTGCGCCAGTTTTGCAAACAAATTCCGCCCGAAGAACGATTACGTCTTCGGCGAGCAATACAAACATCTCCCGCTTTGGTTTCCACAAGTTATTAACAATTTAAATTCCCATTAGGCTCGTGCACGAGAGTGTCTCGCTCCAGGCACCCGCGGCAGTGTTTTTCCTTCCTTATAACATCACTCTGTGTTTTGTATATCCAGGCATTCAAGTGGAACGTTGTATTTAGAAAGACGGGCTTGATGTAAATTTGAAAACCGTATTTTGTGAGGTTATTTCACGGCAAACAAATCTTTGCTTCGTATTAAAATTTGGAAATATAACAAAAGGTAACAATAGGTAACAAAAGGACGTACGCTTTTCTGCATACAGTTCACTACAAATACTTTAAATCTATTTAACCTATAAATGATAACGTAGGTTAACCTAAACCGCGTCTCTACAACTAATTAGTGAATTGGATTTTTTTTTTTTTAAGGCGAAAAGCACATTGAGGATATTATCGCCTCCCTAAATGTAAGTGTGAGTGTAAAGTGTTAAAGTAGAATATCTTAGAGCTCTGTTAGGACTAAGAGAAATATTAATTTTTAATTACTAGTTTTAAATATTATAATGAGGTCACAGCCAAAGAATGAACACTATTGACAAAGACAGGCAAATTACGAAACTGCTGAATTACTGCCTGTTGCAATAAGCAACAATTTTTTTTTAATTTTAAGGTGAAAAGCACATTGAGGCTATTATCTCCTCCCTAAATGTAAGTGTGAGTGTAAAGTGTTAAAGTAGTAAGTATAGTGTTGTAAGTGTGTTAGAATCTGGTACCGCGAGGGACATCTAAATCCTCTCAATAGGTGCAGCTAGTCTGTACCCCTCTGCGGGGTAGTGTATTGGAAAGTGAGCCATCGTGGTAAAAACCAAACCCAAAGATAAAGAATATGCCCCGAACAGCGATAGTTAAAAATTTTACAAATATATCATTCGCGTTTGTGTTTGTTATAGCACTGTAGCGTTTAAACGTTTGGTCAGATCTGATTTTAAAATTTGTTAAAAAATACGTTTTTGTGTTGGTTTAGGAAATTTTGTTAACCATGTTAAACAGTTTCAAAAAACGGACGGTATTCAAGTTTTTAAAAATATTCATTTTCGTCTTGTAACATTTTTTTGTTGAAAATATGATTTCAAAATAATAACCAGAGTTAAATTAAAATTTTATAATAACCAATGAAAACGTAAAAAAACGTTACTCTGACGGTGAAAAGGTTTATTTTTGCATTTTTATTTTAACTTTAAAGTTTACAGTATTAATTTTTATTGGTTTACGATAGTGAGAATCATATTTTGAAAAAACATGATTTTGTTAAAGATCACTGTCACCGCTTTAAAACAGCTAAAGGAATTTTCTGGGTGACGCACCTTTCCAATTATAATCAAAATCGATTTATATGTCGACATTGCGGATATATGCTAGCACACAATCATATAATTTTGTTTAAAGATTTTAAAACATCTAGAGCTCAAGGTTATCACGTTTCCCGTTGTGAGGTGTGGATCTTATCATGATGGCTGCTCTAATAAATTATTGTCCGATTAGAATTTTCTAAAAATAATAAGAAAAATATTTCGTTATTGAGAAAAAATACCATGAGACTGGAAAAACAAAAACAACAAAGCGTTGTTTTTGTGAGGATTTTTAAAAACGAAACTTTAAACGAAACACACAATATCGAGGTATTGCATCTGATTGCGACTTTCAGCTCGGTGAACAGAAAATGTATTCAGCACAATTCTACGTGAACACGTTTTATTCGCCAGCTACGTGAAGGCTACGTGTCTTTATTTCACGGAATTAAAGCCTACGCGAAAAGCTTTTAAGTGTAAATTGAATTTAGCAATAGTGTTTTTTTAAGTAGAAAAGTTTCTCAAAAATGTATTTTTAATCAAAATTTTTGTTAAAGTAATAAAAGGTGAATAAATATTGCAAAATTTTATAGTTTTACCGACAAAAATGAATAGCAGTAAGTGGGCGGGGAGTTGCAAATTGATTCATTGGTTTTGTTTTTCATAAACGTTCATACTTTGCGCAGTAGACTAATTGTGTCTGTGAAAGAAAATATTCTGACGGTGTTTTCTGTAATTGTTGCAATTAGGTGCAATTATTGCAATTATTTAAAGAAAAGTTGAATTGCATATTGTGCAACCAGCACACTGAAACTGCAGAACCACTACTTTTGAAGCGCGAAGCATTGGAGGGGAAAATACTGATAATCTGCGAATTCTTAGAAACTCGAAAGATATATTGTCAATCTGGATAGTCTAGGACCTGGGAAGTGTAAGCCCTAATATGTAAGGTGTTTTGTAATAAAAAATGTAATTGTGCCTCGAGTTAACACGCCTTCGAAAGACTACTTCTCAATGACCCTGTTTACACCGGTATCCACCCCGCAGGGGTGCAGACTAGCTGCACCTATTGAGAGGATTTAGACGTCCCTCGCGGTACTCGCATCTAACAACCACTAACACTTACAATACTACACTTACGACTTTAACACTTTACACTTACACTTACATTTAGGGAGACGATAATAACCTTAATGTATTTTTGCTTTAAAATAAAGAAAAATCACTGGTACCCGGACCCAACTTAAATGAGTTCATACTTGCCCCTGATTGGTCAACTTTTGTTACGTTACTCTCAATTCGATTTCACTGCACCACAAAAATTGCCGTACCTTTCGTAAAGAAGTGTACATCTAAAAAACAACAGTAACTGAACTACGACCTTGATATGCGTAGATGAAGCAGACTGACTGATCAACCCGACAGAGGGGTGCAAATTAGCTGTACCTATTGAGAGGATTCAGACGTCCCTCGCGATACCCGAGTTTAACACACACACTTACAATACAACACTTACGACTTTAACACTTTACACGCACGCTTACATTTAGGGAGGCGATAATAGCCTCAATGTGCTTTTTGCCTTAAAATAAATTAAAAATAACTGAATTTACCTCGGTTCATACATTTTAGTTTCGGGAATATGTTCGACAAAATTTATCAACTGTGATTATTTTTTTTTTTAAAAATGGCGACGCATTTCAAAAATATTCGCGACACGCAGATGTCTAACAACATTGAGGAAAACCACTTAAAAATTTCGTTTCGTAAAAAAAACGCTGGTTCCAGATTATCTCTGTTTTCCGTTTGATTCGTTATGCAGATTTTAACGCTGATTACGACGGTAAAATCAGACATCAAAAAACGACCTGAAGAGCTTTGAACGAATGTCATTTTAGAAATGATAAACGAGTTTCGCTGATAAACAAAAACAAATTTCCAATCGATAAACTACTAACGATATAAGTAGCTTTAACGATTCATTAATGTCCCGGGTCAGGGTCTTACCATGATGTATGGCGCAACGTAATGAAAATTCGCAACAAAAACGCAAATATACAAACATACGCAACTTCAAAAGAAATGTATCGGTGATTTATTTCGGAGCATTTCCTGTGAAAATTCGCAGTAGATTTATTTCGGCAGGAAATGAAATGAAAACAACACACATGGAATATCGCATCGCAGACACGGTGTTATGAATAATTTACTTGTTTCCTGAAGTTTCAGTCTGCGAACAATATTCTTTGCAGTTGCATCGTTCTTTTATATCATTCACTTTACTTGTTCTGCTGCTGCGTTGTTATACGTCGCCTGTATGTACTGTACTGAGCTTTGATTTGTTTTGTTGTGTCTAGGCGAACACGGGCGAATCGAATGTTCGCTTATGTTAGTTAAGGTTCGCTAGTGTTCGCAAACACAATTAACTCGATGGAACGCTGTTCGTTTGTCTTCGTTAAGGTTCAATAGTGTTCGCAAAAACAATGAACTTATTTGGAACGCTGTTCGTTTTGTCTTCGTTAAGGGCCGCCTAGTTGATAGCGTACTGGGCTTTCACCCCGAGGACCCGGGTTCGATTCCCGGCTAGGGCTTGGCATTTTCAATGAACGCTATAAATCATCCCATCGTCTGCATTTAGGCTCGATAGTGTTCGCAAAACAATGTCGACCGTTAAACAAAAAAAATCTTCGTTAAGGTTCGCTAGTGTTCGCAAACACAATTAACTCGATTTGAACGCTGTTCGCTAGTGTTCCTTAAGGTCGCTGGTGTTCGCAAACACAATGTACTCGATTGAAACTCTGTTCGCTATTGCTCGTTAAGGTTCGCTATTGTTCACAGAAACAATGAACTCGATTGAAACTCTGTTCGCTTGTGTTCGTTAAGGTTCGCTAGTGTTAGCAAACACAATGTACTCGATTGAAACTCTGTTCGTTATTGCTTCGTTAAGGTTCGCTATTGTTCGCAAACACAATGTACTCGATTGGATCGCTATTCGATGTTGCTCTTTAGGTTTCTTTGGTACACAACTAAACGCTGCTCCGGATGCATCGTGGGAAATGAGCTGTTGCAGTGAAAAAGTAATTTTCAAATGAGCACCGATCCTGATCTTTAGCTTACATTTTGAAGATCCGTTAAAATATTCCTCGCTGTATATATATATATATATATATATATATATATATATATATATGTGTGTGTGTGTGTGTGTGTGTGTGTGTGTGTTAGTAATTTTAATCAGATTTCATTTAAACTTGCAACTAAATTCAATTTCGGCGTGGGGACCACGTTTGTTACGCAGCAAAACGCTTTCGACGGTTTCAAAATGGCGGCCATTTTGAATGTAAAAAAATCCACAACTTGATTGCCTTATTTTTTTTAAATCAGTTGAAATAAGAAATTCAAAGTAGAGGTAATTGTTCATTTTTGAATTATTAATCAATTTGATATTTTAAAGTATATGCAGATTTTAATCGTTTAGTCAGATTTTCAAAAATAAACCTATTATTTATAAAAATTTGCGTCAATCCTGTCAATTATTTAAATTTTTTCCGATTTTGTGATATTAAATTAAATTTATCTCCAATTATTCAAAATGTTTTTTTATAAAGTATGATAAGGAAGCTTTAAAAAATGAAAATCGAAATAATTTATAAAAAATTGTTTCATTAAATTCAATACGTCGATACACACTGCAAACCACTGTGGCAAATCGGTTGTAAAATATCTTTATTATATATGAAAAAATAAAATATATTTTCCTACCAGTATTTATTATGGAATTTTCATTGAAAAAATAAAACCCGGGATCTTTGAAATGTGCACCAATCCTGACCTTTAGATCACTTTTTGATGTCGTTAAATTTTTTATATGTGTGTCTCAAAACGCTCACATTGCAATTCTAGTTCGATTCGATTTAAGATTGGCACGAAAATAGACTGTTGTATTAGCTTAGACAATTTGTTAAATAACAATGCTAGTTACACAGTTTCAAAATGGCAGCCAGTTTCAATATGCAAAGATTTGTTACATTTTCCTTTTACAATTTTTTTTGCTGAAAATCTGATTCAGTAACCAGCGTTAAACACTGCATAAATTAGCATTATGTTTTATCAAAATCAATTGATATTAAGAATTATAATGTGAGTATCGTAAAGGGTCGTTCGTGTAATTCTGATGCAATTTGAAAGTTGAAAATACTCGAATATTTTAAAGCTGATTATTATCGCTAAATCAGAACTTTAGAAAGGGTAGGATGAAAATAAGACTTCTGGAAATTTGCTTCCATCATTATTTGCGTGCAGTGATTATTTTACAATTGAATCAGTTTTAATACGTAAAGCTTTTTTTTGAATTGTTTTGAACAAATATTTTAACCGTAGATACATGAAGGCGTGGAAACGTTCTTAGAAATTCATTTGTGAAATGGTACTGCTTGAAGTCAATCAGTTGTCTTCGACGGAAAGGATCTCACACTTCAGGAAGATTTATTTATCCTTTCAGGAAGGAATACTCGTATTTACTAGTTGAGACTGGAATGAAAGCTTCTTCTGAATTTATTTCCTTCAGTGACTTTTTATAGAAATTCAATGCTTCGTAGAAGGATATTGCAGGATATACAGTAATATCCTTAAAACTTTGATCTGAAAAGTAGACTAAACATGTAAAATATTGTAAGGATTTATATACATTGCATCTATGTATTTTGTTAGCAAATTTAAGGAGTCTTATATATATATATATATATATATATATATATATATATATATATATATATATATATAGAACCGTTGTATACAATGATAATTATAAATGTTATTAAAGTCTATAATATATATTATATATAATATAATATAATATATATATATATATATATATATATATATATATATATATATGGATAAAAATGTAAACATCTGATTGTTTTCTATAAAAATAGAAATATAAGATAATTACGTTAAAAACTAAAATTTTGTTTTTCTAACCGGTCTTCAATATAAAAAAGCTTTAAGAGTTTCTAAATTTTCAAGTGCGCTGTGTTTTCAGGTAATCTGCAGTTTTTGCATTCCATGATTACATCCCCTCTTGCAGAGCATTAACTTTCAGCGAGAGAGTACAACGTACTCTACAACCATTTCAATAGTTTAATTACTGCGTTATTTTGTTTTGAATATATTTTTTTAAATACTAATATAATTAAACAATAAAATGTTTATAATTGAATTAGACTCATTGTAAACATCATTTACATAAGCTATAGTTACATGTCGAGTAGGCTAAAGATAAACTTACTAACCTAATTTTTATTATTTTAAATTATAGGCACACATTACTTACTCACTAAGCTCGAATTGATAAGTTGTCTTGATAACTCTAGAAATCTGAAACATATTTCAATGAATTTTCGTTTGAAAATTAGGCCTTCAAACAGCCATCATTGTTCATGAAACGTGCAAAACATATTGACGTAATCAAAAGTTGAATTCACGTTCAACAGATGGTAGAATAACTTTAATTACATTTTATGCCATATATGTGTTACATAGATACCATATATGAGTTATAGAGATACCATATTTGTGTTACAGAGATACCATATTTGTGTTACAGAGATACCATATTTGTATTACAGAGATACCATATTTGTGTCACAGAGATACCATATTTGTGTCACAAAAATACCATATTTGCGTTACAGAGATACCATATTTGCGTTACAGAGATACCATATTTGTCTTACAGAGATACCATATTTGCGTTACAGGGATACCATGTTTGAGTTACAAAGATACCATATATATATGTGTTACAGAGATACCATATTTGTGTTACAGATATACCATATTTGAGTTACAGGGATACCATATTTGAGTTACAGAGATACCATATATATATGTTACAGAGATACCATATTTGTGTTACAGAGATACCATATTTGTGTTACAGAGATACTATATTTGCGTTGCAGAGATACCATACTTGTGTTACAGAGATACTATATTTGCATTACAAAGATACCATATTTGTGTAACATAGAAACTATATTTGCGTTGCAGAAATACCATATTTGCGTTACAGAGACACCATATTTGTGTTACAGAGTTACTATATTTGTGTTACAGAGATACTATATTTGCGTCACAGAGATACCACATTAGCGTTACAGAAATACTATATTTGCGTTACAGAGATACCATATTTGTGTTACAGAGATACTATATTTGCGTTACAGAGATACCATATTTGTGTTACAGAGATAATATATTTGCGTTGCAGAGATACTATATTTGTGTTACAGAAATACTATATTTGTGTTAAAGAGATACTATATTTGCGTTACAGAGATACCATATTTGTGTTACAGATATTTTAAATACAAACCGCATTGTACGACCAACTTTTTCATAAAGTAAAATATTTTTTAAAAAATAAGGACGATTTTTTTAGGTTTAGGGTATATTTGAAAGTAAGAATAATAAATAAATAAGCATAAGCAAGTAAGAACGGGATCTCACCGCACAACAAAAAGTTGGCCGAAGA